>JAHWFO010111882.1:517778-552962 GCA_023313115.1 Rhysida immarginata | reverse complement strand
CTTTACCACCAGGTAATCCATAGTCCATAAGTCTAGTCCTGTACCATCCCATCGAATCCCCCACAAAAACGCAACAGGTACAAACAGCGAGGAATGAAACTTAATCAAGATAAATTCAAACCAATAATTATATCAAAAAATCACCCAGACCCTCATCCATAAAAATATTAAGCTTCACCTTTGATTCTCGTTTACAATTCAATAGTCAAGCAGATAGTATAATCAAACGAAAAAGGCACAGAAACCACAAATCCACAAAAAATATTTAATAAAAGACTCGGATGTACATTTATTCAAACGTCTCCGTATTTTTCTCATGGCCACAGAAATCAGACAAGTATTACAATCCAATGTAATATCAACCCTATACTAAAATATTATAATCTGGGCGAGTACCACAAAGCTTAATATTAATCGCATTAAAGTTGCTTATAATCAAATCATACGTACAGCATTCAAATTAATAAACAAAACTACTTCAATTATCCGAATTTGCAGTTATCATCATTTCCATACTCTACCAAACATACGTCGCATTGGACTTATTATTGAATTGACAAATGCTTTAAATCTAAAAGTCATCCCGCAGAATTCATTACAGATTGGTATATTCATAACACCGATTACCGGATCACACGTCGATACAAATTCGAAATCCCAATAATGGTATCCAAATGTCTTTCCAATCATTTCCCCTACAATGTCATCTATTTATGGAACGAACTACCATCATCAATACGACAACAAATGGATGCAAAGATTCAAAACAGCATCACGACCACCAACCAGTCTACTCTATTGTCAATAATTACAGAACATTATATCAAAGGATAATTGGATCAAGACTAGAGTTTACTGAATAGCAATTAAACAATTCCGAACTCCTATTAATTATATATACAGGGTGAATACAAAAGTCTGAACCCCCCTTTTATTTTTTGAACCGAAGCAGATAAGTCAATTTTGATGAATCCAATGAATAGGAAGTTGTGGGTGGCCTATCCCATGGTGCACTTTTCATCATCCCAAATATGCAAATTAGGACACATTCAAAATTTATCTCAAAAACCGTAAGGGATAGAGAAAAACCCCAATTGCAAACTTGTTCAGCATAAAAAAAATAAAAAAAAAATCATCCAAATCGGACCAACCAATCACCCACAATCACGTGGTGAACTGTTTGTAGCTTACAAACAGTCACACTACACAAGGAAAACTGAATGTTGATATTTCCACCATGTAAAGCATGCAAATCAAAAAAATTAACATAAATTACCATACTCACATTCACTTTCATGCGGAAAAGCAAATAAAAGACATGTTTCAGCACACAGAAGACAGAACAATTCCAGGATGGCAAGCTACACTGTTCCGGAAATGGTCAACATGAATCAAATTTATAACGATTTGGTTGGTTTCGATTTGGATGATGTTTTTTTTGTTTTGTTTGTTTTTTTATGCTGAACAAGTTTGCAATTGGGTTTTTTTCTCTATCCCTTACGGTTTTTGAGATAAATTTTGAATGTGTCCTAGTTTACATATTTGAGATGATGAAAAGTGCACCATGGGATAGGCCACCCACAACTTCTTATTCATTGGATTCATCAAAATTGACTTATCTGCTTCGGATCAAAAAATAAAAGGGGGGTTCAGACTTTTGTATTCAACCTGTACTGTAACCTATATTTTCCCAATTATACTCTACACATTCTCTAATTTATTATCCTAAATGTAATTTATTCCATCCGGAATGGAACTAAATAAATAAAAACTTGTAAAAATTCCAAGGAGGAGCTTTAGCAGTGAAGCAGAAATACATTTATACATTTATTAACAAGAAATTACTCCCCCCCAGTAGGGTAAGGTAAGTAGCAGATCCTGCGGCATCTATTTTTACCCCTTTATCTGCACTATTTATCTCCTCCCAAGATTTTAATCAAAAAATTGATTTTTTCGAACGTAGTGTGTAGAAAATGTAAAAAAGCTAGTATCTTCCTTCCTTTCTCATCATTTACGATGGAACGACATAGACTATCACATGCCATATGTTACCATAGTACTAACGACCAAGCGACTGTCACCCCCGCAATTCCGACCCCACTGGAACAATTGGGCGTAAACTTCATAGTGTAGATTAAATAATAAATGATATTATAACTGGAGCAAGCATCAGGTAAAGATTTTTCTATCGATAAATGGAAGGAAAAATTCTGCGACCTGCGTTCGAACCAGGAACATCGGTTGTCATGGCCGACGCCTCTACCAGTTGGGCTATCGCCATGACAGGTTATACCCAGGTCGCAGAATTTTTCCTTTCATTTTTCGATAGAGAAATCTTCATAGTGTAGATCTTGCTTAGAGGAATCTGTATACTGAATTTCACTCCTTTACGTACCTAAAAAGTACATAGAACTTTTGTCCTCTCTGAATCCCACCCTCGTAATTCCGACCCCAGTGCACCAACCAAACTAAATAGTGAAGATGGACATGCCCATATTAAGGTACATTCCGAATTTCAACCTTCTACCTCAAAAAATGTAGAAATTATGAAGGGGACGGATGGGCAAAATAAAACCAATAACTAGCGCCATTCTTTCGCTACTTAATGATAATTTGAGCAATCGTGCGTCGAGAAAGCGATTATACGTGCGCGTGCCGATGTCAATAATGCCTAAAAGATGAACAGAAAGTAACAATATATTCATACTCGGCAAATCGAATGCCATCGTCTTGGTATTCTTTACAGTCACTCTTTTAGCACGTGAATTCGACTTGAAAGGGTCGACGAAAAATTCTGAAAAGTTGATACGGCCGAGCTAAAACTTTGATGGTCATGTTTCTGAAAACAGAATTTAGAAAGGTTAATCCGTTTTCAAGTTATTGTGCAAACGGCAGACGGACGGATAAACCTACAGACCAAGGGGGCATTCTTATAAGTAGTTTTTTGCTAAAGCTCCTAATAAATTGTGCCCTGGCGCGAAAGAAAGGAAAGTGGCGCATGCTTAAATGATAAAATAATCGTTCGACCAATCAGAAAATGACAGGAAACGTTGCATTACTTATTTCTGGCATTCCTTTAAATGAAGTCGCAGCTGAAACGAAACCCAAACATATCTGACGCTCGATTAATCGACGGGTTTATTATTGCCTCACAATCTGCAGGCCTCTTCTGTAGGGCCTCACAATCTTAGTTTAACTTCGGGCTTCATATAGCTTAGGGCCTCATCAAGTCTAAATGATACATAGATTGTCTTTCTGTTCTCCATTATCGTTTCATTACTATATTCTTTAAATATCAAAAACATTATAAAATCTGGTTCAAATTTTACTTTTTTATATTTTCCTTGAGCGAACAGATTTATAGGTGAGGAGGAGGCCGCCATGTTTCAGAAACTCTGAATAAAGCAGACATCTACAATCGATAAACACTTATACTGTGTATGCGCCTATTTCCTTTTTCTTTCGTGCCAGGCACCTTCTTAGAGCGCAGATCTCAGAGGGTGCAATGTTTAACTCAATTAGAGCACAAAATAATCTGCCTTATTCTCCAGTGTCAGACTGCACCATGCTATCTATGAGAACAGCAATACAGTTTCTTCACTCAGAGAGAGAGAGAGAGAGAGAGAGAGAGAGAGAGAGAGTTAAACCTGCAGAATTTATTCGCGGACTGCAGTAGCAGTATGATAAGAGTTGCCCAAGTTTTAAAATGTCCACATCTTTCTGTGCGATGGAGAACATCTTTCGAAGTTCCATTTTTGGTTCATAACACTCCTAAAGATAAAACGGTAATAGGTGACATCTGCTGTGAGCTACTGCGAGACATTAAAACGAAAATTAAGTCCAAGTGAAACTTTCAAAAGGCGTGATTTTCCTTCAGGACAATGCTCGTCCTCATACGTCTGAGAAAACAATTCCTTTCTCCTCACATAGCTCCTAGTGACTTTCACTTCTTTCATCTGTTGGAAAAAGAACTGTTTGAACAGAAATTTTCTTCGGATGAGGAGTTCTTTGAAGCGGTGCAGGAGAGGCTGTGCACGAGTTCAAAAACTATTTCTAGGACTGTATTTAAATCTGCTTAAGAGGTGGACTAACAAGGCAATCCCTCGAACATGTATGTCACAGATTTCCACCAAATTGAAATATGTTACTCAATTGATGCTACAATAGATGCTTTCAAAATAAGAGAGTGCAAAATTTTGTTTCTTTCAAAATAAACCACGAAAACGAAAAAATTTGAGCACATATAGTCATACAAGGACTCCATTGTTAAAGCGATGTATTAATGCGCTTAACGGAACTTCTTTCTTCCACTACTCACAGCAATAAGCACGAATGCACTTCAGATGAAATAGACAGCAGCAGACGGCAATTGAATGGCTTCTCAAGTTTCTAAACAAACTTAGTTTTTAAAAATAGATTATTACAATTAGCTAATTGCCTTCCAGTACAAAATGTCTATAGTAATTAATTACCATTTCCTTAATTTATTATTTCATTTTATTAAGTAATTAGTTAATCAAACACGGGTCTGGCTTCATGTGCAACATCGAGTAATACATTGCGTTGGTGAGGGGGTATGTATCGCGGTGCTTTATAATTTTAAATGAAAATAGTATTCATGGATGCCTACCTCATCTTATAAATTATTTCAAGACGAACAATTATACAGCAATATTAAGATTTTATGCTTTATTAACAGTGCTCTAACTGCAATTCTTTGGCGATCGCCGCTAACAAATTCGCTTCCCCTCTTTCCGCCATGTTTGTTGAACTCTACGCATTTTCGGAGCGCTTCACTGCCACGCAACGCTATCGCTTCCACTGTGTGCTTGCGCGCAAAAAAAGGCTATGTGGGGTTTCCTTGTAAGTGTAAGAAGTAGGAGAAGATTATGCAGAAAATAGAAATTTAAATTTTGTTTGCGTAAGAAAGATTTGTTTTTAAAAGTATCCCGTTACCTTTTGACTCTCCTTCTTAGATTATGATTAATTTTCTTTAAATAAAAATAAACTGTAAAAGAAAGAATAAAACTATAAACCACAAATCCACAATGAATTATTTTAATGGTTCGGATGTACATATCTATGGCAATGCCACCTTTATCAGCGAAAGAAAATTAACAGAAAAATCCTGAACTTATGGACAGAATAAGCCAATCATAAAAAATTTATACAAAGTATAATCCAATTAGAAAAATAAAGTGATAGATTAGTATAATTGTGTAAAGTCCTTGTATTGCGTCGATTAATATAAAAGATAGCTTTACAAATACATATTTATTGGAAAACGACTAACAACCAGTTTCGCCTTTTATACACGGCTTCTTCAGGCTGTGATGATAATAGTTATTTGATGAGATTACTTGGTAAAAATTGACTGTGATTTTTAATTAATATTAAAATAATATTTATAAATATTATAAACTTCAATATCACTTTAATGAGATTCTGTAATCCATTCTCATCACACTTAATGTTCCCGAAAACAGCATTTATATGAAAACGTGCAGGTTGAGTAAATGGACGAAAAACTTGTAGCAATAATATTTACAGGGTCATATATCTAGAAGAATTATTATTATAAAAAACTGCGTTCGAAATTGAGTATGTGATACAGTAGGATTCCAATCCTGAAGGAAAGGAAAAAAATAACAGGTGTAAACTATATCCATAGAACTCGCAATTACATCGAAATACACATACTATTTGTCTATAACGTGGAACGCACCATTCCAACTTTGTAGTCGTTGAATGTAGTCTAATTGGTTGGAAAAGATCTTTTAACTTTTAATTTTTTTTGTATAATCATGTCATTCGTACCTTGTTAATTGGTTGTTTATCTCTTTGTGTTTATTTTTATAGTTACTGGATGTCTATCGTCGACTCAATGAAGAGGAGATGAAGATCAATCGCCTGACGTCGGCCTTACAACGCGAGGCGACCATTTCGGCGGACCGGTCCTGCACTACAGAAGAAGCGGAGCAGGAGGAGGAAGCAGCCGCATCCCTCGAAGCCGAGCTAGAGAATGCGCGTACGGAAATTGAAGGTGTTACGGCCATGAACGCTTCGTTAGCGCTTGAGATAGCACAAAACGAACAGCTTCTCAGAGAACGGCACGAATTGATACACGATAAACACACCTACATCGTCCGATTGACGACCGACGTTGAAGCGTTAGACGAGAACATCTGCAAGCTTCAACATCAGCAACAACAAGAATACGAACTGGAAGTGGTAGAGGAAGAGGAGGAGGAGCAGTCGCCTCTAAGTCAGTCGCCGGAGCAGCAAATTGAGCATCAGGTCCGTAGTACAATAGCATTCTCACCTGCTGGAAGTGATGATTCAGGAATACAGAAGGATTTCTTGTTGAAGAAAGAAGCCAACGACACAGATTCCAATTCGGACACAGGCCTCAGCTCTTTACACAGCAGTAGCGACGACGGTGCTTACCCTTTAGACACTCTTGTGTAGATGAATCTCATTCTCCTCTTCCCGAATCCGCATCTGTCAAAGACTTATTATCTTCCAAATAAAGTGGTACAAGCCATCGAACTTTAACGTACACATAATTTACTTAGTTCCAACTTCCCATTGCTCATTTATTAAAAATGCTCCAATAAAAGTAATTTATTTTCATCCTTTCATCAAATGTGTAAATATTGAAGAATTATATATACATATGTATTATTTTAATTGTTATTGAATGTCATTTGTTATTACTGTAAAGAAAACAAATACTGTATTTACTAAGAAATCCAAAGATAATTTCCATTTAATTTGTTATCAGAAAGAATGTCTGCAAGAAGTTTGTTAATTAAAAAAGTGATTTAGTTGACGTTGAATCTTTTGGTTTTGTCATCGATTAACTTCTGTTGAGTTACCGAAAAGTTATAAATATTAGTTAGCAGATCGAGTTGAGTCAAATGCTTTCAAAGTCATTTTGAACAGAATGGTGTTAAAAATTTTCAAAAATTTGAATGTACAACATCCATTTAATGCATGCAGGATTATTTGATATGTAGTTTACATGGTTTACTTCAGTCTGTTTCCCTTGTTCTACTATTGAAGGTTGGATTTACATCAGAAATAGATATCAGAAAGATATTTCCGAGACGTCCACATAACATCTATATTGAATTAGATTGACTTCAGGCATATGTGTGTTTCTATTTCAAGAAAACATATTTTTTAAACATTCTAAACATTGCGCTGGATATTAAGTGAAATGGTCGACATAAAAATAGTACAAATAATTCCTTAAAGATATTACACCAATATTATTACACCAAGATTCATTCGTATTATTACACCAATAAAACATTTTGGTCTTTTTAAAACGTGCATGTTAATAGTTTCTTCCAAGATTGTAAAAAATTCCGACGTATAAATTTTTCCATTAAAAATTGAGAGCAGAGTAGTCCTTTATTTTTTGAATTTACTGAATCTGTTCCTTCCAGAAGTATTACATCTAAATATTCATAATTAAATTCAGGTTAAGAAGGAAGGCGCCAATGAAATTGACCGAGACCAAAACCAGTAAAGCTCGATACGCCCCTTTCGCTATACCAGTTTGTAGATGTTTGTATTAAAGAGAAATTGGTTGCTTCATTTTTATTAATAATGCTAAAATTCTACAACGAGAGTATTTTAACGTTCTAAATATAAACGTCCTTGCTAAAAACAAATATTGTAAAGAAAGAGGAGCAGCTAAAGGAGAAATTACGGTTGTATTATAATTAACAGAATATAATTATTGTTAAAGTAACCCTGAAATCTGCGCAAACCTGTGGTTTTTTTTTGGAGAGCTTGCGTTTCTGTATACTCCTAGCGTGTACATGTATCTAGTTTTTATAATTCTTTACATTTAAAAGAAAAATGGATCTATTATGTGGGCGATATTTTTTTCTTGTGCAAAGATCTGGGCTAATCTTTCGGATAAGTGGTTATTTCCCATTTGTTCATCATCATGATACCAATTAAACAAAAGGGAGACAAAAGACGTTTATCAGACGAGTTTCTTCTCTAGTACACTGAAAACAACAAATAAATGCAAAATAGTAAGACTTCTTAAGCAATTTGTATATTCATCCTTTCTCAGTTTCAATAGAAGTGTTAATCTTTCAAAAACTTTAACAAAATTGGTTTAGTAAGTGTCATCTACAGCTATAAATATATATCTAAGTTTATTAAAAATTCGAAATAATAAAACTACAACCTCAATTATAGTGAAAAACATAATTTTAAGCACCAAAAAAATGAAAGATGTTTAACCTAAGGTAAGATTTGGCTTTCGATTTTATTAGAAGCATTAAATTTATCTAAGTACAATACCACTGTTAATATTAACGAAATTTTTTCCCGGAACATTCTACGGCTTGGAAACTGCAACCCCTCTCCTTTCCCATAGTGTTTAGTTGAGCCAGATTTAAAATAAAACACACACGCAAAAAGAAAAAATTAAAAACCACCACGAAACCTAAACAACAAAGGACTTTTATTTTTTTTCCCAAGGCGTTAAGTGTGTGTGAGAACTGTTACTCGCATTAAATTGTGAGAAACTTCGTGAAAATAATTGCTCTCGTCTTAGAGGAACAGAAGTGAAACGCATGAGTTAGAATGTCTACATTCACGCGTGGGGATGAGATTTACCAGACTTGCAAGGAGAAAGAGGGGGGGGGGACTGGCAAATGGTGTGGAGGCTACACGTAATTCTCGTCAACTAATATTCTCTTCCGCTCTAATCGTTCTGTTTAAATTGATTTGGTTTTAGGCAATGAACTGTAGAAATTGGAAAGTCCATAAACTCTTAATCCAATTCAAGAAAACCATTCGTGAAAACGGAACGAAACGTGAGGTTCCAAATAGAGAGATTACATGCAGTACACACAAAAAAATTCTTTTTCTTCAGCATTGACCAACAGTAATAATTATTTTTATTAGCAATGCCCAGGAATAAACAAAATATGTAATTTTCATGAATAACTTTTTTTAATTTCCATTTATGTCTTGAAGGAAGTAGTAAAAATATAGTATATAGTCAAGTAAATATATAGAACATTTTAAATTTTCTGCATCCTAATACACGGCATCGTTTATAACAGTTAACATCGTTTTCAGAAATCTTGTGGATGCGCTCTTTGTTCAGTTTTTCGTCTATTCTCCTAGTAAAAAAACCTTTATTGAAAAATAAATTAATCAAAGCATTAAATCTGAATTTAGTGTTGAAAAAATCTAGATACTAAGCATGATTATTGTTTAATATACAAGATACAGTATATCACTAATGATTTAATAAAGAAAGAAAAACCAGGTTTCGAAGTGGCAAATATTAGCAATGTTTACAATGAACCTTTAAAAGAAAAAGAAAAACAAATTCTGGAAGGGATATTAAATTTAAAAATAAAATCGATTTCTCTTCTTGTTAAAATCTAATCAGGTACATGTATGAATTTTTTGTGAAACTCGAACAAATTTTTTTTAACCGCGTATGTTTGAATATTGTATAATAAATGATGCCCGAATAGGTAAAATTTGTTGAGATTATAAATGTGCTTACTCTTCAGAAGTCTATTATTGCAGTGGCGCGTTATCCATTGAGCAAAATAGTATTTGCTGGAGACCCACCATTAAGGATAATGTAATCACTGCATCAGAGTACATGGGACCCCAATCAGGCCTCATTTAATTCGAATTTGCCAAGGATCTCAATCAGGTTTATCGCGCCGCTGCATTATTGAATAGCTAGCATGCATTTATCGAACATTCGATGAGAAAATTTATACTACTAAATTTCATCATTGCAATTATTTGTTTCGCTTTCGTGGCGTGTTAAATATATTAGCTATTAAATAAATTCTAATATAGGATATAGAATTAAAACCTTAAAAGAATTTCCACACAACCACATTAACAAACTGTCCTATTTAGACATAAGTTGAATGATCAGAGTAACGTTTAATATAAAAATTAAAAATTGTAAACAAAAGAACATTTAGGCCACCTGCATGGGCTAAAATTAAATATCAAAATGAAAGTAGAAAAACTGAACAGACAAAAATGTGAAAATTAATAATAGACACTATGAATCATTATAAAAAGAAAACTAGAACAAGACTGTATAGGGAGAGAGACAATGATGCAAAACAAAGTAACAATTTTTATAAGATTTATCTTTAATTTGCTCCCATAATAAGTCAGCTTCCAGACCTTGTCGACTATTTTAATAACTTACTTATATTTTTTGATCAAAATTTCTAAATGTTCTAAAATATCACATTTTATAGAGTCGTTAGTACTATCTAGTTAGTAAATCTTAAAACTTTCAGGGAATTAAAATGAAACACATTTTAGAACTGGTTCCATTCCTTAACGTGATCTTAGAATTTTATCCTTTGCCTCATTATTTGATATAATTCCGAGACAAGGAGCGAAAACATTCAAGGAAGCCGGAAATTTTCAGCATTCTTATTTCTAAAGATAATCTAAGATTTGTATCAACTACATTAAGAAAATCTGAATGGTACGGACTTTCCCCGTTGCTGATCAACAATTACTAGACAAAATTTTTATCCAGAGCCAAATCTGCTTCAATATTGTGAGCCAAAGGTTAATATTACTTATACCCACTGTTATAGAGTCATTTGATGTTTTTCAACGAGTAAACACGTTCTATATAAAACATCATAGCATACGTCAGAAATGTGTAATAAAGTTTACCATAAATTTTTTAACGAGACATTAGTTACAACCCTACCTGAAACATGAGTCGGATCGATATTTTACTTTTTTAATAGGGCTATCAAATCATTAAAAAAAAACTGTTCGCTTCCATATATTACTTTACCAGTTTTACCAAATAGAGCTTCATATTTTCGAAGATATGATTTGTCGAATTCTACCCTAAAACAATGTTTTTTAATGTGTAAAACTGCTCTGCGGCTAAAAACCAAGGATGTTTTCTTCAAAAGTGTCTCAACCAAGATAAGACTGCTTGCTCACTATGGCTTTGTGTCGCTGCGACTGATTGTCTAAAGAATCGTGCAGCATTTTGTCCTTGCAAAGAAAGTGAATTGAGAAAATATTTTGCATATTTCATAGCGTAAAAGAAAATATTAAGCGTAACAAGTCTATAAATATATTCTTAAAACATATTGTTTTTGTGAATACTGAAATTGCATAGTAGAGTAATTTGACAGGTCAAAGCAGAAATAGAAGATAAGCTTTTTGGCCAAATCCGGTAACTTGGCTATTTTTTTTAATTAGTTATTTTAAATGCAATTCAGTTTGTGCAACAAAACTAATTGGTGTACAAATTTTCACTTCTACGTAATTTTTTTAACATACATGTGTTAAATCTATCCTTAAAATAAAGAAATTTAAAAGTTCGAATGTTATGGTTAACACCAATTCCATTCTCGTTCACCAATTTATGAAAATTAAACCAACAGTTATGGTCAACTCCCAAATTGTAGGAAACACCTGCTGATTTCTTTGTTCTTGCATCTTCATTAGCTTATAGGAAGCCTGAAATTCATCCTCTTTTTATTTTTAATTTAAAACCTGTTGCTATTATGGAACAGGAAATGAAACAAATGTCCTTGAAGATAATATAACGTTGATGTTTTATTTTCTACAATAATGTCTTTGAGTTGATTTAAACAGGTGATAAAGGTTTCTGACAAAACTCACATAATTAACGTCGATTATCAATCGGTTAAAAAAAAAAGAAATATCCTCCTCACTATAATTTACCTTTTGATTTACCTTGTTCAAAATTTTAGAAAGGAAATTAAGAACATTATCAATTTTCTTAAAAGTTTTAAAACCAGAAAATAGTAAAATCTATAAATGTGATTTTTAAAGATTAAAATTTATGTAAAAGTTAATAACTTGTTAATCAATTCTAAATATCGTATGGTAAATTTAAACTAGAAAAGCACAATTTGGCCAAATTTTCCTGTTTTCCACCGAAATCCACCCAAATGGTTCGTATCATATATCTTTCATTTTTTTCGTTAATCTTCGTATTAATTTTAAGGATTTGTTTTTAGTAATGGCATATACCGTATGCTTATGTGTAACTTTATGTGGGTCCAACATTTTCCCCCACATCTCATTTTACGCTAACTATTGTCGGCTTATACAAACGTCAACGGAAACATCTGCTGCCATTAATATGAACATATGCAATTAATTCGCTGTTGGAAAATAAGGATTATCCAGCTTAAAGAACTTTCAATTGCTTTTCAGATGTTTTGGTAAACTGTTTAAGATGAATGCAGTTGCTGACTTTTTTAATCAAATTTTGATGAAGGTTTCAACTTTTCACATATAATTTGAGACAGTTGGTGCCGTCAAAATATTTAATAAAATCTTGCAAACATTCCAAGAAGGAGCTGTGACGCAGTATTTTTAAATTCGACAATTAATTTTTAATAAACAACGGCTTCCGCTACTTTCCTATACTGCCCTGGAGGGCGGGGAGTTAATTTCTACTTTTTTTGTTGTTTTTTTTAATAAAAATGGGAAAAAATGTTGTCTCAAAAATGTAGGTAACTGATTGCCTGCAATTTCATCCAAGTTTAAAAGCAACACTTTTACAGCGTGATGGGAGATTCCGAGTCCGCCACTCTTCAACAAAAGAAAAACTGTGTGTAAAAGTTATAACAAGGGATAAGATTACATCACCTTTGACTTCTACAATTACCACAGTTGCTCAAAGAAGTTACCATAAGTTCGACGAGTTCAGCAGTTTAGGGTCCAGGAGCAGTGGCGTAGCTAGAGGTTCGGCCGCCCGGGGCATCCTTCAGTTTGCCTGAAAAAGAAAGGAAAAGGAGAGATTCACTGTAAATTTTACTGCCTTTAACTTGTGCAATTTTTTTTTTTTTTGCATAATATCTATGTATAGTTTTTTCATTGAATGGACGGTAACTTATTCTTTCAAACTGTGGGCTTTTGGTTCCTCCCATTTTTCATCCTGGGTTCATCAGTTGTTATAGGGAAATCTTAGATGAACCAAAGAATGTAAACATGCAATATTCTAAAACGGTTTCAACGTATGACGGGACATTAATAAAGAAAGACAAGTGCGTGCCGGTGAAAATCAAGAGCTAATCGGTCTGATTCAGATTCATTTTCGCGATCTCCGGGTTTGTCTGTGATGGTAAGTTACAGATTATAGAAGGTCAACATGCAGTAAAAATTGTAAAATGTAAAATTCATGAGAGGCTAAATTCCAAATTAAAGAGGAAACTGAAAGAAATTAACTGAAAAAAATCAACCTGGTGATGATATTAGCTGTAACATAAGAACGAGTAAGATATTATTAATATCTATGAGATATATGTACGGTTCTTCTAAGACAATACAACAACATTTCATGTATTTTTAACCGATAAATTTTCTAGCAAACACATATATTATTTCAGTAATAGGATAGGTTTCAGTAATTATAATTAACAATTCTAGGAATAGTAACAGAACTTACTAAAGAATTTAAACATACAGCCTTTAAGTGATTTCAAAGATTTTAAGATAATTGAGGCCCGTTTGATTTTTCAAAAAATCTAACAGGTGATCACAGTCACTGATGATGTAGTGTCCTGGATCATGTAGACGAAAGGATGGAGCTAATTTATAGAGAATTAGCCGGAGTATTTTTTTTTTTTTTTGAAAGAACGTGCATTTGGCACACGGTTGGAACCCCGAACTATACAGAATAGATTCTCTAGAGCATTTTGACTGACCTTGCTTAATGGTAAATATTTGAATTGTTTTTGGATTTTTTATCTTCAATAATGTCAAGAGCTGTTTTCACAGAAAGCATTACACTGGATTTTATAGGCTTCCTTTTCATTTCTTTTCCCTGAAGAAATTCTCCCCTTCATATGCTCACATTCTACCTCACAGCAACCAGTCATATTTGAAAAAAGCAATTTACAACATGTGCAGCTGTCGCTTTTTCTCTCGTTTCTCTGCATAGAAATGGCGCCCAATGATCACGTAATTTGATTTAGCCAACGAGACGACTGGGATGTCAGCAAGTAACGGGGAAAAGAGTGCCCTTCCAGTATTTTCAGGAGCTTATTCAGGAGTGTGTGGTACAGTTCACCCCGAAGAAATGCTTACAAATATTTATCGCGGTGACCTCATTCTAGAGCAAGTCCATCAACGTGGTCCTATACTGCATAGCATTAAAGAGCATCTATGCTAGCCAATGAAGTTGGCTGATCTCTGCACACCTTGGACTCCAGATAGCCCCATAACCGCAAATACATGATGTACGGTCTCCAAACAGTGGGTTAGTCAAGAATTCGGTTTAAATACCGCCGTTCGTTTGCTTTCGGGCCAATACGGTGTCGTTTGGAGGGCAGAAATGTACCCATTCCGGTATTAAATATCTTTATGAACCAAAATCCTACTTGTGTATGAAAATTTTAGTTTTCACCTTTTAAGGTGAAAACTATTTTGTACTATTGACCTTGCCAGAATATGACTCGGATAAATACAGTGGTAAAGTTTTTTATTAATGAAACTTGCGTACGTTTAATATAGGGTGGACACAAAGGATTACCCTGGTTTCATGATTTTATTGTAGGTGTATTATTTAACATATCATCACGAGACTTTGCAAATACTTTGAAAAATATCCGGTAAATTTAAGTTTCCGCTTGTGGCCGCTAGAGGGATACAGCTGCAAAATTGATGGAGCAATCGTGTCGGAAATGATCAGAAAAGCTGCTATGGTGTCCACGCTCCCCTGACTTAACCCCCTGTGACTAGTTTGTATGGGGTATTTGATGGACTTAATGTTTGTGCTGCTACTATCGGCCGATCTGGCATTACCTGGCTCATATCAAATTGTTCTTTTGTTCAAATTGACAGAGATGCTTCATTGATTAACTGTAGAGTCACTAATGGGGCACATTATCAAGCACCTGTAAAATGGCATAAAAACTAGGCGAGTTGCTCTATGTACTTGTAAATTTTCGTGATGATATCTTAAATAATGCACCTACAATAAAATCATGAAACCGGGGTAATCATTTGTGTACAACCTGTATAAGTGAATATGGATTTGATTTAAGTAGTTAAGTAATAAACTAGAGGATACTCTTTTGTTTTTTTTTGTCTTTTTTTTTGCCTTATTTTTCATTTATTATTTTTTCATTTCTTGTTTCCTTGTTGTGGTAAAAGAGTATCCTCTAGTTTATTACTTAACTATTTCTATCCACATAAGATTTTATTCCATTATTGATTTAAGTAGAAGACCAAAAAGGACGGATTTACTTGAAAGAGAATTTAAGAAGTACGGACCGTAAAAAATAAAATACACGTAAAAGTCTCAGAGAATCTGGATAAAACTATAGAAATATGTTTTGTGGAAAAGTAGGTTTTGTTTTTTATCTGCCTCATTTCCAAAAATTGAGGCTATATTTTTAACAATTGAAAGTACAAAAAAGTGAAAAAGATAATTTTTTTTTTTAGCTGTTGCATGAAAACGAAAATTTCAAAAAAAATTCAAAATCTTGAATCTACAAGTAAAATAAAGTTTTTATTTTATAATGTAATCTCACCTGTTAGAATTTTTAGTTCTTCACTGTAAAAAGAAGCTACACTGATTGGAAGAAAGTAATTGGACACCCATCCACCCGGCAAAAAATGGACCTTTCCGCTACCACACGTGTCACTACTGTATGAAAATGCAAAGATAGTCATCAGACAACACCATTGACTCTAACTGAAGCATCATGCCGCGACAGGCGGAGCTGACAGAGTTCGAAAAAAGTGTCCTGGGTGGAATGTCGCTCTCATATGAGCATACCGGGTGTTTCACAAGATATAGACCAAAGAAAAAGGCGAATAACATTTGAACGAAAAAAGATCTTTATTTCAAACTTTCAGGATCAACACTTGAGACTAAAGGAAATTAACAGATTAAATTCTCAAAATGCTTGCCGTCGGAACAGACAACGAAACGAAGTCTCTTCTCAAAATTGGTGATGATTGAGTTGTTCTGTTGTAATCGATTTGATCACATTTGTTATCGCTGTTTTCAGGTCTTCGACAGTTTTTGGTCGATTTCTGTACACCTGATCTTTAATAAGCCCCATAAAAAAGTTCATTGGTGATAAGTCAGGGCTATAGGAAGGCCAAAGCGATTCGGGAAGCCTCTTGCGATGACACGGTTGTGAAAATCGTCGAAGATAAGCCTAATCCCACAGAGGAATAAGAAACAGAGGGGAAACTCCCTATAGCCACAATGGAAACTTTTCTGAGATCACGTGATGAACGTCAACCAATGAAAGTTTCGTTAAAAACACTCCTGGCTTCGCGGCGCTACTGTCGGTTTCATCATAATTACTTCATTCTCCCGCAAATGGGTTGTTGGAGAGGCAAATCATATATGGCGTCATATAAATACATTGCTTAACGTTCTTTTCATCGGAATTATTTTAATAATTTAATTCAAGTTAATTAAAAACTTTGAAAACCGGTTACGATGCATGGTGGACTATCATTGGGTTGAAAAGATGAAATAATTTTCATCGTGGACTATGATTACCACGATGAAAAGATGAAATAATTGGGTGGACTATCATTACCACGATTTCTTATTGATGGTCTCCGATGAACACGAACAACGGCGAGCTAATATAAACACGAGTGCTTCACATGAGTGATCACGTGACAAATCAAGAAGACAATTTTTCGTTTATATAAAACATATTTTTATTTTTGAATACAAATTTATGTGTTTTAACATTATATAAGAATTAATACATAAACTACATTATTATTTTATTTATTATTTTCAAAAGTGTGTCCTCACTAGCGCCACGAAACTAGTATTGAAAAATGACGTAGTGATTTCCAATCACATGGTAGAGTTTCCCATCTGTTTCTCTTCATCTATGCCTAATCCGTTTCCTTCAACCATTGATATTAATAATACTGTTAGGCTGACTTAATAGCGAATGTTTCTGGCAAAAAATACCAAGTCCTCTAAGATTATCGAGTAGTTGTGTAATGCCTGTCCTATACCAACGATAGGCTATGTATGCTAATTTTACGAACTTTGGAAATTTTTCTTTATATAATTTTAATTGAAAAATAAGAAAATGTGCTACGTGGAGAAAATTATGCATTTTTTTAGAATTTCACTGAATCTCATTGCAATCGCGTCCTCAAAGGTCATCGGTTACTTGTGTCAGATAACAATGGCCAATTTCAGGCAGAATCTTTTTCATGCAAACTTGTCTTGAGTGAGCCATACAGTAGTATTAGATATCAATGCCTTCAACTTCCTGCACATGTGTACAAACGTTCACAGCACTAGCTCCACCTGTTGACGAGTTATTCAACTAACAATTTGGTCGTAGTCTATGAAACACCCGGTATGTCCGGAAATGGAAGGTTTGTCCGTAATTGAGCAATTAGTACAAAATATGACATTACTGTGGTAGTAACTGTTTCAACGTTACAAAAGATATTCGAAGTGGCCTCCTTGGGATGCAATGCAAGCGTTTACATGTCGCATCATGGATTGTCGCACGCGTTCGAATGTTCCAGACTGTACTCGAATATTGCCACAGACTGCATTGACAACTTATCCCCCCACCCCCACAAGAAAAAGTCAAGGGGGTTTAAAAATCGCCTTACATGTTCGCGCTTCCATCAAAGGACCTCTTCTTATTCAAGCACTGAAAGATGGTTGCAAACGTTTTGCGATTTTGGTAATGTTATTTGTCGGGGTACCTTTCTAGATACATCCTTGCGGCCTCTCGACCATTCTTATTTGTTTCTCCGTATATGAAGACGATGGTCACTCAAAAGTAACTCTGCAACAGAAAGAAACATACTGTCTGTATTATTATGGGGACATGAGGCGTAGGCAATTATTGCCATTTCCATGGAAGCTATTCATTTCCGGACTTATGTTGATATGAACTATTTTGTTATTTTTCTTGTGAGGAATCTCCCCATGAAGTTTTTCCCTATTATTTTATTTTACCCTGCATAGGGCATGAAAAAAGATGCTAAATGATATACCCTGCTTCATCTAACTTACAATCATTTCGAAATGTTACAGTTACAAAATTGTAAGGACAACTTCATTTCAAAAATCAATATGTATTTTTTTAGAATATTATTAATTGAAATAAATAAACTATTTTTAAACCATTATTTCATTATAAAAATCGCCCTTGAAATCCAAAAAATGCCACTTCCGTCTTTACCCTTGTGGTTGCCTGAGAACGCTTCTGGCCAAATTCATGTCTGGTACCCTTAGCGATTTGGCCACTCGGAGTCCCGTCAGTGAAAGGGAGATAGAAGCATAGAAGATAGTTTGTTTTTCCAGAATAAAATTTAAAAAAACAGTTTATGATTTATTTTTCTCTAACTTTATTACAAATGTTTTTTTTCTTTATGCTCGCTCGTCATTACAAAGGCATATAAAGTGAACAAAACTTTTGTTTTATTAATGAATTTTATTTGGAAATTTATAGTTTTGACGTTTTACATGTTCAATGATTTCTGTTTTGATTTTACTTATAAAAATGTACAATCTAATGGTTACAAAAAAAGTCATATTAAATTTTAAAACTATATCATTATACAGGGTGATTTACATCGAATGTAAAATACTTAAAGGGGGTATTATAGAGGTTAAGATAAACACAAAACGTCCCATGAACATGGGTTCAAATATGAACGATAACTGAGATATGAACAGAAATAAAAATGCCGCCACCAAGATCAACAAGTTAATAACTCAGGTTCTGTAAAGCCTAGATTAATGCAATTTGGGGGAATAACAAGGTACATAAGACTGCGTATACCGTTAAAATTTGATTGAATTCCAACGAGAAGTTTCCGAGTTACACAGTCAAAATTGTGACAAGTGCTAGTTAGTACTCACAAGTGAACACGTACGTATTATGATGTTGAATGAGTAACTTGGAAACTTCTTGTTAGAATTAGATCAAATTTTAAAGGTATACACAGTCTTATGTACTCTGTTATTCCTCCAAATTTCATTAATCTAGGCTTTACAGAATCTGAGTTATTATATGCTGAAAAGCATATATTGGTTTCGCTCTGTTTGTGTGTCTGTCTGTCTGTCTGTCCGTCCGTCTGTATGTCCGACGATTTCTCGAGAATGCTTTAACTTTTTCAGGTTCTTTTTTCGCTGTTCGATAGAGACCCTTCCTGAGCTCACCTGATTAGTTTGTCGTCGAAATCGGTCTAACAGTCACGTGACTATTGAGACCCACCATTAAATTTTTTTATTGGCAATATAAGGCATGTAATATGTCATTCGAACGGGAATGACGAGCACAAGACGAATATGACATTCTTTTCGATTTTCGAAATGCTACGTCCGAGAAAATGACCCCCAAAAAGTACTTCAATGACCCCTTATTACGAGCTTTAGCTAAAGCTATATATAAGAATACAAGCATGATCAGTACCTTTATGTGCCTAGCCAGCCATCGTTTGCACGAAAACGTGAAAATGGAAGAACTTAACAGCATATATCAACTTTTGATGAGCTCTCGTGGACCCCTTCAAGCACGTGCACTAATGTTAAGAATATGAACTTAGGGCATGTAATATATCAATCGAATCCTACCGACGAGTCATAAGTGAATACAGTGTTACTTTTTGTTTATCATTTAAGCATTGTTGAGGGCAGCCTGGAGCACGTGCCCGTTATGAAGCTTTCTTGATGCACGTGCTCATTTCATTTTAAAATTCAGTGCTGTTAGGCCTATTGTTAAATGTGTTAATTAATGTTAGGGCGATGGTAAAAATGGCTAAATAACGTTAGGCCTATAGTTAAAATGACTAAATAATGTTAGGCCTGTTGTTAAAAATGGCTGATTAATGTTAGGCTTATAGTTAAAAATGGCTAATTAAAGTTAGGCCTATTGTAAAAAATGACTAATTTATGTTAGGCCTAGAGTTAAAATAACTAAATAATCTTAGGCCTATAGTTCAAAATGGCTAATTAATCTTAGGCCTATTGTTAAAAATGGCTAATTTATGTTAGGCCTATTGTGAAAAATGGCTAATTTATGTTATGCTTATAGTTAAAAATGGCTAATTTATGTTAGCCCTACAGTTAAAATGACTAAATAATGTTAGGCCTATTGTGAAAATTAGCTAATTAATGTTAGGCCTATTGTTAAAAATGGCTAATTAATATTAAGCTTATTGTTAAAATGGCTAATTGAAGTTAGGCCTATATTTTAAAATGACGTGAATGCATATAGAATCAAAGGTATTTCCACTGTTTATTTAAACCAAGTAGAAGTAAAAGTGAGATATTAAAATTACATCTGCGTCAGAGCTAAAGCTCCTTGGAATGCTTAAAAGATTTTACCCGGCAATGCTTTGAAACAATGGTTTTTCTCTCTTGACGTTTATGATAACTTTGATCTAGCAGTGGAAAGAACATAGACCCAGTAGTTTAAAACATTTAGACGTGCGAGGATTTCATTCTCATTTCGCGCGCGTTTGGAAAGATTCGTGTGAGCGCTGCAATCGAATACGTAAATTTACATTCAGTTTTCGCCATTGCTGTATATAAAAATATTACAGTAATATTAAACAACAAATTTTTATATTCTTCTTTTCAGCATATTTGAAAATCGTTTTACGAGTTATATTCTTGTTAACTTGTTGATCTTGGTGGCGGCATTTTTATTTCTGTTCATATCTCAGTTATCGTTCATATTTGAACCCATGTTCATGGGACGTTTTGTGTTTATCTTAACCTCTATAATACCCCCTTTAAGTATTTTACATTCGATGTAAATCACCCTGTATGTATATTACACGCCACAGATTATGTTGTATCCTCAACAAAGATCTGTTTGGGTCATTTCGTCTTCTATGGTACCAAACTCTCCCATACCCTCCACTGGATTTTGCCAGACATTGAGTAGAAGCGATTCGACGTTACAGACTCGGGTTTCCTACTTTCCTTAGAGAAGCATACCCACAGCGTAAAACAATTAATTGCCTACCGTTTCACACGTTTCCGAAGTCGGATTTAATAAGAAAACGGTGGATAAATTTTGCCAGAAAGAAAACTTGCATCCTTCAACAAATCTTACATACATATCTCAACATATCTTCTTGCTCGGTGCACGTCGAAGACGTGTTTAGCTATCGATTCGAGAGTTTTAAAATCTTTAAATGTGAAAAGAGAAGAAATATTTGAAGCAAAATGTCTCAGTAGCGTTCAAGGTAGCGTTCCCTAATTTTTGTGACGATATCGTCTTTGGTATCGCTGCCCGCAGCTGTTGTTCGCCGAGACGAAGCTTTCGTGATTTTTCCCACGTGAATTTCTTAATAAAAATAAAATAAGCCCTTTACTTATTAAATGGTGACGATGTAAGTTAGTAATAATTTCCAAATATGAATTCAACCAAACTGGACTAAAATATTAGAGAATGCTTCTCTGAATGCTTACCGCAATATCGATGAAGCTACCCATGATAAGGCGGAGGTAGCGAAGATTCTCTAGGTTTCTCGCTATAGCACAAAGCATTCAATTAGCTTTACTTACGCGTATCGAAAGTTATATACTTGGAGTTGTTTGAAATTATCGGGAATCTTAATAGCAAAACTTTGTTTAGAGAGAAAATCTTTGACGTTTGAGTTTCCTCATTTTCAGGTGCGATATCGACAACCCAGTTGCGTTCATGCTTCGAATTTATTACATATTATCTACATTTAATAGTAAATCATTTCCCATATTTTTAGAAATACTTGTTAAAGAATTCAGGCAGAAAAAAAATTCATGAAGGCACTATGCCTGCGAACACAGCTAAAAGCAGGCATGACTCTTCATCACTGGCTGCTCGTAGCTGATGTCCATAAGGTCGAGATTTTCTCCTGCGCATCTTTCTTAATTAAATTTTAAAAGCATGGTAAATCATTCACTTATTAAGTAACGAGTTGCAGCAATAAATTTAAACCATGAATGCGACCATGAAGGTCGACATCTTCAGCGAAAATTAGGGAACGCTACCCTGAACTTTTACCAGCATCGCTATACTCTCGTTACACGGACAACTTTTTTACAAAGGATTTTTCATGAATCAGGGAAATACGATTAAACGATTCGTCTTGTAAATTTCAGTCAGTTTTTAAGTACAGTTGTGATAATTATAGTAGCATAGAATTTGTATTTATCTTTTGTACAAATAGCAATTTTCATTTATCAATCACTAAAGACGAAGATAAATGCAAATCTGTAAACTGAAAATACACCCAATGAGCTTTTATTAACCATGACAATACAGAGGTTGAGTCAAAAGTAGTAGCCGACTTGGGAGGGAGGGGGGGTTAGAGTTTGCGAATTCTGGACGAAGACCATTTACCACAAACGTCAGTACGAATTTGAATGCCATAAATATTGTTCCACCTGCGTCAGCCAGTGTAAAAATATGGCAGAAAAAGGGGACCAGTGTAAATGGTGATACGCGGGTTCCTTCGTCACTATTGGAAAAAGGGGACCAGTGCGTGAGCAGCAGCCGCCGAAATTTGCAAGGTGCAAGGTCAGGGTGTGACCAATGAACGGTCAGCATGATGGTGGTTCTCCCGCTTTTCGTCTGGGGACATGGGCCTGGAAGATGCGCCAAGGAGCGGAAGACCCAAAGAAGTGGATGACGCAGCCCTACGGCAACAAGTGGAAGCCAACCCAGGCAGCACCGCCCGTGGACTAGCGGCTGACATCGGGACATCACAATCGAGCGTGGTTCGACATCTGCATGCCATGGGAAAGGTCAACAGGAGCTGCCGAGTTGTGGCCCTCGAGCTGACGCCCGCGCAAGCACGACAACGGATGTGTGGTCAACTGCTGGAAAAAAATCGAGGTTCGGCCACATCCAGCATACAGCCCCTACCTGGCTCCTTACGACTACCATCTCTTCCGGTCCATGGCGCACTTCCTGCGTGGACGGCGCTTCGCCAATGTCAACGAGGTTGAAGACGCCGTGCGTGACATTTTGCCCAGAAACCGGAGGAGTGGTTTCGCGAGGGCATCCGCCAATTGGCTGATCGTTGGATAAAGATCATCGAGCATGATGGACTCTACTTTGAAGATTAGCAATGAGTGGTTCCTGTCTGGTGCCCATTTAAAAGTTTGCGCGGTGATCGGCCACTACTTTCGACTCAACCTCTATATATGGCCGCATGAGTTTTGGCCTAGTAGGTGTCTCTTGATAATTTAGCCTTATGCGCGTGTCGTAACAGTTATATTTTTTCCACAATTTTAATCAACTGCAATCAAGTTTGCATCAATCGAAAATTATAAATATTTTAAGAGTATTAAGGAAAAAAAGCCTCAGAAAAGTGGAAATCGGAAGTTCTCTTCGACTCTTTTTTAACTCTATTGTTGCTCTGAACTGAGATTAAATGCCGCCTGCAATTCACTATTCTCAAGCTCTTTCGCACCCGAACGGAACAAGAAATACATTTTAAACAAGACTGGGTAGGAACATATGGGAACAACGCATAGATAATAATACTTTTAATTATTGGTTAAATTAAACTATGTGGCCAAGCGAGAATTCCCGCGAATCACTCGAGAGTGGTTTCCTCACACAAATATCAACATATTTGGGTAAATTTTTGAGGCGCGAAGCGCCAAGAAAGCAGTTTATTTTGGGGAGTTATTTGAGGCACGTAGCGCCGAGTGAAGCATTTACGATTGTGCAAAATCTCGTAGTAAAAAGTGTGACATAGCTCAATTATCCTGCATATCTAACATAGTATCTTGTATCTTCATGAAAATTCCTAATGATCACTCTAGAAGTTCCGTTAATCTTTTTTATCTACACAATCTCAAATGCCACAATCGCAAATCGCAAATGGCGAACCCACGAATCCATTACTCCCTTGAGCTGAAGTGCGTAGCGCATCGAGAAAGAAGTTGGGTAAAGGTTGGAAGGGTTTGGGAGTTTATTTCAGGCGTTCAGTTCGAGTGTGGCATTTGATTGTCCAGATAGTATAAATTAACCAGAAGCTAATTTGATAATTTGTCTTGCAGTTAGAATTTTTGTAAAAGAATTTCGACTTACTTAAGTTTTTTAGGCAGTATACCTTCTTTTGTTATCCTCATCATGTTAATTAATTCGTCGCAGAACTTCCTTTAGGTTTCCTGGCACATTTATCGGTTAAAAAGCAGGAAATATTAATTGATGCATTATCCTAGAAGAACCATTCATATTTTCATACAACTTATATTTTCTTATTCATTCTACCTTTAGACCATCATCATCGGCGATATCCAAATTTCTTAGTTTCCTCTATATCTTTCTACGTGTCTACTAACAGTTTCACTACAAAATTCAAAATTTTCCATCTCTCTTTTCATTGGCCCTCATTTTGCGACATGCGATACGTCATTGACGATACGCGTTCTTTCGTCGCCGGACGAATCTTTTTTTCTTTTATGGGGGGGGGGGGTGTATGTATGGTATAGACATATTTTTTCTTGTTCACTCTCGATCGTGAACAATGACGCTGACGTCTTTTTACTCTCAAATGCAATTCCGATTATTTACGATTCCTAAAATAAAAAGGAATTTTCATGGTTCTTATTAAATTAAAAGTAATGCTGGTAAAATTCTGATTTACTTTTAACAATTTGGTGAGATTTTAGTAATGAACAGATATTTATATGAGAAAAGGAAGAGACACAAAAACCCTGGAATACAATAAATAATAGATATTAAATAAAAATAATAAAAAATATATAATATAATTGACAAAATAATTAATAAATAATAAATAAAATCAAAATAAAAATAAAAATCAAATAAAAAGCTGACGTTTCGGATAGAGACTATCCTTTATCAAAGCAAAGAGGATAATTCTCTAAAGGCAATTAGAATATTAGAGAATTATCCTGAAGTTTTAGTGAGATTTTAGTAGTGCTAGGGAAAAAAAGATCTCAATTCAGCAATGTCTGAAAGGTTTAATAAGGCTGACGCGTTTTGATGGATGAAAATACATCAGATCAAATCATCATCTTTACAAAGTAATCAATAATTGGAATGTACTTGCTACTCAACTAGGCTCATCGTCAAAAAGTTCCTTACTCCTTAGTTGACGTCGAGAAGGTTTACGTAATCTATCTTAAATATAACCAAAAGAATACACTGAATATTCCAAACTTATTAAGAATGCGGCTTTTACAAATTCAGTGGAATGGAAAGTGGACTATTGCTTGCTTCCCGAAGGAATCTAGGAAACAGAATTAAAGTAACCATATTATGCGAATATTTTCATTTAATAAGAAGAGGTTATTTTAATACTGTATCAGAGCTTAAGAATAAATATTTATATTAAATTCACTTATTAGTGTTATAGTTTTGCCGTCTTTGCACTTAGCATCACGGAAGCAAAAGCAGTAGCAAAATTCTTGAAGCCACATTTGCCTTTCCTTCATGCACCAGACGATATATTGCTCGAAGTAGAAGTCTAGAAAAATATTTCTAGGAATGAATCGGCCTCATTTTCCTTTCCTCCTCCATCTTTCACTTGCAGATCATTTACGTCCTTTCACATGACAAAAGAGCCGCTCAAAACATTTATTGAAGCCCTTGCTTAAGAAATTGAAGTAAAGCCAGCTGTTTAGATCAGTGGAAGGCTTTCTGAATTCTTCGTTGTCAACTTTCAGTTAGGAATTGTACTTACATCTCTGTTTTATAATTTAATTTTTTATGTTTAATTGTATTATTCTATTCCCTAGTTAGTTGAATTCGTCCATCACTTCTCAGCCATCACTCGCAATTAACTGAGGTGATCTAAACGTTCTCGGAAAGGTTATTTAACGCGAGAATTCTATTAATCATTTCTCGTATAATCAAATTATTAACTGCTTTGATTATACAATTATTATAATTACCTGCTCTATAACAAAGTTAATAAAATGTTAATTAGTATTCTTAATCGGCTATCTTATTCTGAATTTCGCAATTAACTTTTAACGTATTGATCTAAATAAACACGGAGGAATTTACAGGTTAATTATTTTTGACGCCTGTAGGCGTAATGGCCACAGATTTTGCTTTGATGCCATTTCCTCCGTATTTTTCAATCAGGGTGTAAATTAATTGAATTTAATCTGTCTTCCACAGAAAAGTGAATATTTAATCAAATCGAACAACCACGTCACTGCTTTACCACCAATTCTCTCTGTCTTTCTCTCTCGCTCTCTCCTCTCTCTCTTCCTCCCTTTCTAGAAGATCCTTTCTAGCTTAAGCATCTACATTCACTTTCTTTTGTCTTTCATCTAAATGCTGACAAACGACATTGCTTCCGATTAGAAATTCGAGCAATTACGACAACGTGATCGGAAAGTTTTAAACGGAAATTTAACTTTATTGCGATCAAATTAACATCATCCGGAAGGAACTGCTAGGACTGAGAGCGCCACATGGGAAGCGTTACCAGGGAAAGAAGTTTCTTTGAAAATTACATTGAGAAAAAAAGAAGAAAAAAAAGATTGTGTAACGTTTTCTTTTCAAATTAGCAATTATGAAGTACAAAAATCTCTAAGATTAACTCGGATTCGCTTAATTTATTCTTATACATTACAAATACACTTAATTATGAAATACGATTTGGTGTACTGATCCTATCAAATTTCTATCCAAAAATAAAACTGAAATTAAGCTTGGTTCTGTCATTAAAGTTGCTTTTACCAGTTACAAACCAAAATTTGTATTTCTTCTGAAATCCTCGTAATATAAATGAAATTTTGCTTATTAAATATTATATAATGGCTCTCCTTCTAGTTCTTTTGTCTGTCTTTAGGGAATTTATTCAGCTGGTTAACTATTTGCGGTTAACTATAGTTACAATCGCCATTAACTGAAATGATCATGCCTCAAAGATTTTAAAGGTTCTAGATTTTCCAAAGAGATTTTCCATTTTCATTTTAGATTTTACCATCGGCTAGAAGTATTTGCCCTTTACACACCATTTTTATCTATTTTCTGAATGGGTTGTTTCAGCTTTATTCTTCTAAGTATTCAGAAATAATAATTCTAGTTGAAAAGGTTTAACGAATTTGTGTGCATTTTCCCGTAAGGTTTGAATCATAAGTTATTTGTTATAAAAAATTATGATACAAGTGTTTTTATTAAAATGATCCAAAACAATTGAAAAAACGTGAGCATACAATAATAATCCTTACTATGATTAATCAATATGTCCTTGTTGAACCCTGTTGAGAAACTCTTTATATAAACTTGGCAGACACTTGATCCGATTCTTTTTATGGTGAACGAGATTGTTCTAGAAAGGAACAGACAGAAATTGAACGGAAAAGAGGAACTTTGTTATAATTTTCCTACTTATATAAGTGGTAAATCTAATTCTCAATACAGTGATATTGACTGCCAGCATTAGCGGATTTCATATTGCCTTCTCCGCTAATTATGGGCAACATAAACATAAGGGATTGCATTTTCATCTCTATTCCGTAGAGAAAACCATTTCCCTTTATCATACAGAACTTTTTTGCTTTTCTCGTAACTTATGCAAAAACTAAATTGAACTAAAGTACTAACGACCAAATATGATATATTTTATATAACGCTAACTTGCTCAAGGAATATCATCATATCTAAGGCATATTTTTTACAAAAGGTTTGATTAATTGCTATGTTACAACATAAAAAATGAGATGAACATAATAAGACATTAAAAATAAAAAGAAAACTACAAAATATATGGTCTTCGTAACTCAACATGAAACAAAAATCTTGATATTGAGATTCCAAAATCACGAAGTGCTTCCAGTTATCCTATATCAATGTCTCCAAATCAATGGAAGAAAATCAAATACTTGAACATAGCATGCTATCTAATTTATATTCGGTGGTCCAACTTTATTCATGTCGTGTTTTAAAATATAAACATTTCTGTATATTCATTACTCAGAATGCTTTACACTTAATTAAAAATGATTGCTCTATTTTAATATATATATCATATATTATCGATGTATCCATAGATCTTTTATAGAATTTCGACGGGTGCCGTTAAATTCAAGATCTTCGGATAACATGGCATAAACGCAATTCCTTCTGCCCTTTATTAAAAAATACGTAACTTATTTTAGGAATTTCTTAATAACGACACTGGAATAGTTAGAATTAACAATAGAATTAATGTTTCGCTATGAATGTTATTGCATATATCTTTTCGTCATTTCGCACAATAGGAATTTCACGCTTTGCTTCAAAAGTACTAATATTTTCCATACTAAACTTCGCCTTAATACGATGTTACTTCAATCAAATTTTGCATTTAAAACATTTGGTCATTCAAGTCTCTATGATAAGCTATTTTTCTTTTTTTTTATTTTTACCTCGTTTCTTGGGTGTTAAAAACAAACCGAAAGAAACAGGGGATTCAGTAACGTTCTAATTAAATTTCTAGTAGTCACCCAATCGAATGGCGTCCCGCTGTCACGTGGGTCTTAGGAAAGGGTCATTTGTTTCTTTCGACTTCATCCCCAACGCCGGAAATGACGCAAATACGCCCCCAAGTTCCCCCCGCCTTCAAGGGATGAGCCAGAGTGGGGGCATGAGGAGGAGTCAGGGCTCAAAGGATCCACGGTCCCAAAATCCACATAAAAGGAGCAGGCAGACCACAGAACAAGCAGACAGACAGACAACCAAATCAAAGTCATCTTCGCCATTCACTGCTCTCTTCACCACCACTTTCCACCTTTAGAACCAACCACTTTCAGTAATGTTCAACCGGCAACGTAACATGGACTCCAACGCCGTTGGTGTTGTTCTACTGCTGATGGGAATAGTCGCCTGCCAAGGTAAGTATACAAACGTCTTTTTCTGATGCTCTTTGCAATGCTAAACGTTTCTGAATCGTTGATGTAAGCATCTTGTAGATCAGATATTTAGGATTTAATCTACATCTATTCAAAAATTTTCATCCTTTAGCAATCTTAAGTTAGACCTTAAATTAAAATTGCATGTTTAAAGCTATCCGCTTCCAAAAAAGCAACAGACAAAATTCTGTGGAGTTCATAAATTAGAGAATTGCACAGAATCTGCTGGATAGAAAAAGTAATATTGGTCCTGTCTTTTAAAAGAAAGGAAACAAATGACTATAATGGAACATTACTGGGGGAAAATAATAGTGGAAAACGTATAAATCGACTATGTCATACAATACCATTTATTCTCCAATGAAGAAGAATGCGTATGATATTAAATACTTATTGCAATGAATTTAAGAATTTAAATTAAATTTAAAATCTAAACGAAATCTTACAATCAATACTAATAAGAATTAGCCTTTTAATTTTTTCAACGTTTTTAAAAGAAGGAAAATATTCAGAAATAGGTAATTTAAACAAGGTTAATAAAGGAATAGTAAATCATTCAAATGTGATAAATATAGGTAACGTTTTATACGATTAGATATCATGGATGAATTTTTAAGGTTAGAATTAAATTAAATCCAATGAGTTCTAATGATTGAGAGAGGGAAAAAAAAACATTTCAACAAGTTACGTCTCAAAGCTTAAATTTCTAATAACATAAATTGGATTATTCAACATCATTTTAATTCACTTATAGTTATAACGTTCATGTGTTAAACAGATGGAGTATCCATTTTACAATATGTTATAAAAAACAGAGAAGATGAAAGAAAATAAATGAAAATATTAATGACCATTAAAAATGACATAATATGAAAACAACAAACTTAGTACAGTAGATATTAAGCAGCGTATCCTCGAAGAACTCCGCTTGAAACAACGAACTGCCTCCATTGCTTCTCAGAATGCAAGAGCAACATATAAATAATTGCCAAACGCTCGTCTATGGCAGCATTTCTTACCTTTCTTTTGGCTTTACCTGTTTGTAGGCTTTTCTTTGTACGGCGAAGAGAAGCGTCAGGGTCTCATTCCGTTTCCCCGAGTTGGACGATCATTCGTTCCCGTACAAATGTCAGACATGGACGACTGGGACGACTTGTACGCTGAAGAACCCCTGACCGGAGTCCACTTCGTTCGGGCCATGGTCGCGCCTCACCTCGGACGCAAAAAACGTTCGGTCGAAGACACCTCTTCTGCTTCATCCACTCTCGACGTGGAAGACATCAACGACTTCTTACGACGATCGCCATGGGCTTTGATCGCCTATAAAGGTTAATATAAAATTTAATGCGCAAAGCGTCCTTATTGTGAACATTGCTAACTTGTGGAAACGCTTTCTTTCCTACCTTTGATTTGTTACAGCACTTATCTTTACATTCAGTAATTTTGATAAGATTTTTAATGCAAGAACTTTCAGGTAGCCTTATCATCGAATTGAGATTGTATCAATTTTAGACAGACAATACTCAGTTTGTAGCCAGAAAAAATGTTAAGTTTACAAAGAAGAGTAAATTAATGACAATAGTTAAGTAACTCAAGGAATACCCTATGGCCTTCCAGTGATAGAATTAAGGATTAACTTTTTTAAATTTATAGAATTTAAAATTCCTTATTACCTCAGAAAATGTTCGATGATCGAAATAAACGGTAAAGATCATTTGGTACAAGAAAATTTATTCAAAAAGTGGATTATATGAATAGATGTTATTATTATGAATGTTAATAGTAGTTACCAATGTTAGAACACCAAAAAACGGTTCTCTGATATATCTTCTAGTACCTGATCTGCATTTTATGAAGATATATGATTGAGGTTTCGATTCTAAGATTAAAAACTCTTTTAAAAGAAATTGAAAAAGTATTAAGGAATAAGGAATAAAAGGACAATTCCAAAGCCTGGCCTTTTCAACTAATCGCGCTGACGCACTAACCAATTGAACCACTCTGGGCGTCAGCGCGATTAGTTGAAGATTCCTGGTTCGAGTCCAGGCTTTGGAATTTTCTTTCCTATTTTCATCAATAATTTAAACATCTGAGACATGGCGTGTAAAAAATCCTCATCGAACATCCATGAGTTATTCTTTAAATATTTAATAACATTCTAGTTTTTTCCTTTTCAATTTCGTTCAACCATTTAATTTTCTCAAGTCGTATTCCAATCGTATTCGCCACTAAAAATTTTTTTATAAGAAAGTGAATTTCCTTTCATTTTTTTTTAGAAAGTGCAGATAAGAAGTCTTCCGAAATCTCTAATCGCTCCAACATGAATCAACCTCGACTGGGACGTAAACGTTCGGAGATGTCAATGGGTGCAGAAATGGCGGAGTCACAGAAGAGGTCCAACGAGCTTACGCCGCGGCTCGGTCGATCGTACGCCGACACCGAAGACGCCGACGGTCGGGGCACCTTCAACCCTCGCCTGGGCCGTTCCTCCTCCGGCAACACGTTCTCGCCTCGTCTCGGACGATCCACGACCTCTGCTGCCGAAGACAACAAACGAGCGTGAAATAGAGGAGGAAAACTGTTTCGCCATCTATTGTGAAATCAGGGAAAGTTAATAAAGGAAGTGTCGCATCAAACTTGTCTTTTAGAGTATTATTAACATCAATGAAGATGTCCTTACACAAAAAAAAATGAACTATCTAATAAAAATTAGAAAAAAAAATTCTCAAACAAATGAAACAAAACATGTGAACGGCGAGTCTTAGAAACAGACAATGTAAAAAAAATAAAAAAATAAAAAAAAGACCATAAATAAATAAATAATTAAAAATGCTGTAATTATTAAGTAAGTTTTGCTAAATAAATGTCAAAATAATTAATTTTCATATCTCCTTAAAATTTTAAACATTGGTCGTGTATTATTGTTCTGTCTAGATTTAAAAACGTGTTGAATAACAAAAAGAGTCTAAAAGGTTTAACAATTTAAAATAGTGAAAATGTTTAAATGTACAAGGGGAATTGAAATACCGGATACAGGCATTTCGGGTCCAGGTACCCATCTTCAGCGGTGAAAGACAAAAGTAAAAAGTAAAAAAGAATGGGAGATATTCTTGGCAATTGCCCCCTCCCTCCCCTCCTTGTCTATATATTCTCTCTAGCTTTAAGATATTATTTTCATTTTTACTTTTTACTTTTGTCTTTCACGGCTGAAGATAGGTACCTGGTACACGAATACATACCTGGTATCCGGTATTTCAATTCCTCTTGTGGATTAGAGGTTTCTCTTTTTTGGTTGTTCCATTCCAGTTTTTGCTTATCTTTTAATCAAATGTAAAATTAAATTTTAACAAATAGCGATATTAATCTTGTCTTTCTGTTGTGAATATAAATAGAATAGTGTGAATAAATTATATATTTAAAAATTCAAGTTTCGGACGAATTCACATTTTTTATTTTGAAATACGAGGATTGGATAGCGAATCTAATACAAACTCTTTAAGATGTAATTGTAAGTGCATGCAATATTAATTGGAAACATTAATTTATATAGAGTTCGTCGTCTCAATAAGACTGCGAGAAATAGCTGAAAGGGTTAATATTTTAAACTACTCTATTTCGAATCGTCGCAAACAAGGGCGGATCAGGAAATCAAGACGATTGCTTAAGATGCCGCGCCTTTAGAAAATATCGAGATTTATGTAAATATGTTAAAAAAATAAGTGATGACAGTTATGAACTAGTGCTAAAATGTGAATCTCGAAAACTTTCTAAAAAATTCTGCTTAACTATAAACATCTGGCACAAAAGAAAATATAGTGTATAAAAATTCTAAAGTAACGATGTGGCTTCCGATTTTACTGCTGCTAAGATTAACCGAAAAACAAAAGGCTGAATTTACGAACACATTATGAATAAGAAAAAACAATAAAATATCTGCTGTAAGCGCGACGAATTCGGAACTAGTGAATCTGGCTGCGCTCGTGTTTTCGTTCGGAGTTTTTCCTTATGAGTGAAGTTTGAGAGTACGTTGAAAAATATTTATCACTTTATGCTTAACAAATATATTAGATATTATGATTAACAACAATATACATATATATGTACAAGAGCAGTTATGTCGCAATGAAATTTTTATTTATTTATTTATTTATTTATTTATTTATTTATTTATTTTGTTTTCTATAAAGTATTTCGTTCATGTCTAAAATTTAATTCTAAATAACTTAGAGAGTAAGGGGTGGATCCCACATGCGTAAAAACAACGGCAGAAACCACAAGGCAGAAAATGTTTTGACATCACTTCCTGCTCTCTTCTATCTGCCCGACAAAAAATTCTCTTATCTTTGTAGGGTATGATTCAATCCAACTCGAAATAAACAGGTTTTTCTGTCGGGCAGCAAGACGAAAGCAGGAATGGATGTCGAAAAGTTTTCTGCTTTGTGGTTTTTGCCATTGTTTATACGCATGTGGAATCCACGCCTAAGTCATAGGTTACGGTAGGTTAGAAAAAGAAAATACGCCTGAACTACGAGGGAGGATCAAAATTTTAACATAAAAAAGTGTGTTAAAAAATTTGAAACATCGCACGATTGTCCCGTAAGTTAGTTCCACTTTACTCATAGTTTGAAGAGTGGCCGACAGGTGAGAACACGAAGTCAGAGCGTTTGATAAAGACACGGTAGTTTTGTAAAGATGGCGGTCACGTTTGCTACACTTGCTCCAAAGAAGAGCAGCGTGCTAAATTACGCTTTTTCAGTACTGAAGGTTAAAAAAAAAAAGCAATTGCTATTCAACGAAGAATACAACAACACTACGGGGAAAGTCGCTTATCATTACAAGTGAATGATGGCACAGGAAATTCAAAAGTAGTGTGACAAGTGTGGCTGATGCTGCTCACTTTAGCCAGCTCAAACTGCGACTGCGCAGGATTGTGGATGCTATGAACATGCTGCCAGAGCCGACAGGCGGATGGCAATCAACGAAGGGAGCATCAAACAGTGAAAAGTGAGTCGTAATGTGACCTCCTTGATAACCATTTGAAGTCTTAACGTCCCGTTGCACTAATTTGATGATCCGCAGTAATCTGATGCACTAATATCTTTCTGTTGTCTTGTATCAGTCTTGTCACTCTCCGTTCTGCCCGGACACTGATTAGTCGCTGACGGCCATAACTCTTACGTTCAGACCCAGTTTTCCGGCTGACAGTCCAATCTTTTCCTGATACATGCTCCATGGCTCCGAGCGCCAACAATCATCTTACGTTCAAAGGCTGTTAAATCGCGTCGTTTACCCACATCTTCAGAAACAAATCGCTTCTATTGTCGTGGTAAACAAACTGCTTCCCTATTTATAATAATCTGGCAGCTCAGTAAATCAATATGTAAGAATTCAAATTCCTATGATTTACTTTTAATTCATATTCTCAGTTCCATATCCCAAAAAGTCTCTGAAGCAATAATCAAACACAAGGAAAACCTCTTCCATCCTAAGGAAAAAGGAGAGGCTTTTTCTATATTGAAAAATGAAGACTCGCCCGCAAACTCTGTCGACTTCTATATTTAACAATCTCCCTTTTTTTCTTTTTTTTTATCAAAAAAAAACTATGAACTCCTTCTCTTATAACAAGGCAAGTCACGTAATCATTCTTTTCTAAAGCAACCATCTAAACAATAGCTAAATCATGACTTACAACAATTCAGATCTGGTTCCTATACAAACAAAATACATTTGTGGCAAACAAAACATTACAATGCCACATTCTTGAGAACTGCATCCGACAAAGCAGCTACTTCTGATCCTGTTCTTCTCCAACGCAACGGCTGGCGAAGAGATCTTCTCAAAACACTCGTTAGGTAAGATCAGTTATCTTTAACTATGATGTTGTTGATATTGTAGCCTCACCACTTACGCTGGTCGGCAATTGTACTCGAACCTGTACCAGTTATCTGCAGTCGGACTTCATACCCGGCTAGCCACGGGGGCAGGCAACTGTGATGTTGTTGTTCTATATTAAATAGAGCATGGAACACACCTCATTGGTTGTGGACCTTTTATCGTATAATACATCATAGGCTTGGTACAAAGTTTAATGTTTTCTGTTTTCCTTAACAGAATATTTAGCTTTTATGAATAAAATTTTATTTCAAAAACAAAACAAAAAATTTATATGATTTATATGGGGGGAGGCCGTGGCCTGGTGGGCGTTCACTAAAACAACTTCTGTGAAGTTGAGCAACATCAGGCACGGCTAGTCCTGACCATCCGGCATGGGTGACCATCCGTGATTCTCGATCTTCGGGGGG
>JAHWFO010111882.1:492254-517378 GCA_023313115.1 Rhysida immarginata | reverse complement strand
CAAATTATAGAATATCTTTCGCGAACTCTAGATATAAAATTTCAAAAACGCGACGTACAAATTGCCCATGCCCAAATACAGCTTGGACAAGTATATCCCTACGCGTTCAAATGTTTGTCACTGAAATTTGTTTATTGTCATTGCCAAAGTTTCACAGGAAATTGTCGAAGTTTAATCTAAACGGCAATACTGTCTCTTGGACATAAGATAATTCTTGGAACCAGTAGACACTCTCGAAGATGGACGATTTTGATTCAGAGGTAACTGTGCTAATGGTACCATTTGGAAATTTTCAATGCTAAGATAGAGCAACTCGTAACATATCAAATAGCAAATAACGACATGTCATGAATATAAGAATAGTTATAAAATTCGAAGATTATCGAATTTGAATCACTGGAACCTATTTTAATATTTTCAAAAGCAATTCAAATAGCATATGCGACGGCGATTAGTTTAGCCTTTCGGTATTTGGTAATGTCATTCTTTAATGGTTTATTATTGTTCCAACTTTCAGCTTCAAGACATGACTGACCATTACAAGATGGAGTCACCAGGTTCGTGTGGTAAATTTTCTCAGTATGATGCAAGTCTGTGCAAATGCTGCCAAAGGCCGCCCCTCTTATGCTTATACTTATGCCGCCTCCTTACGGTGCGTCCTGATGCGGCTGCCTCTCTGCATCATAGCACTCCACGGCCCTGGGAGTCACATCCAAGTGAATTGCCCTCTATTATTACATTTCATTTTCGCGTTTTCGGCGTTCTGCTTCAGCCTTCAGCTGTAAATGGACAGCTCTTTGGTCCCCTCCGGGGAGTCCCCAGCACACAATCGGTTTGTTTTGGTATTAACGTCCTTTTCAACTGCTATAGTCATTTCAAGACGGCGTTATAGGGGCCGCAAATTTTGCCTCGCAAGGGTTCTTTAACGTGCAGCCGGCAAACGACTACACGGGACCAGCGGGTTTACTTCCCTTCCGAAGGAAGTGCGTGATCTCAGGATTTCCCCCCTGAAAAAATCCTCGTCGTCCTCGGCCGGGGTCGAACCCGCATCCTTGGGCATCAGAGGCGATCACGCAACCACTGAGCCACCGAGGCCGATAGCACACAATCGCGTACTCAAATTTACGCCCTCGGCTTCTTCATGTGTGCTCGTTTTACAATGCTTCTTCTTGGTTTGCACGTTCATTACAGTGCTTCCTTATGTGCTCTTTGTGTTCTTATCAACAAATCAATCCTCAAACTTAACTTCAGTCGAAACCTTTCGTAGTATAAGCGTTTGAAATAGTGTCATCTATTGGCGTTATGGATAATTAGAGTTCACAACCAGGAATTCTGACGGCCGAGAAATTCTTGGGGGGGGCAAGGGAACATAAGAAGAGTAGGCAACGTTTTTCAACCTTTTTTCGCTTGCACCCCACAAGAAAGCTTTACCTATTAGATAAAGTACCGTGCTTCTACAAAATTTGATCAACCAAAGTAAAAAGAATACGATATCACACATAGGTCTTTCATTGCAATTTCCGACCCCTGAGGGGGGCTTCAGCCCCTTAGCCGCTCCCCCTCCCAGGCTGCCTATGTAAGTACTTATGAAGAGTTCATTTATTCTTTTATTATTATAATAAACTTTTAATAACTTCGTAATTGTTGTAAAAATATAATGAAATATTTTAAATTCATTTTTATCAGAACGAAATGAGTCGCGCTATTATCTTTTGTTAATTTATAAAAGTTTTTTTTTTTCTGTTGGTGTTGATAATTCTGCTCTTTTCCCTGTCGCTATTGTTTTTTAACATCTAAATCCAGCAATAAATTATCCAAATATAGTTGATTATACTAATTCATACTATAACCTGATGTATGCAGAGATGAATATCTAACGATATTTTTTTTCCCATCGCGAAAGATATTTTGTTCAATGCTGCAGATAAATCAACCCTTCAGGATATACTTCTGTATACGAGTATATACAAAAGGTATCAAAAAGTTTCCGGACTAGCTCTGTAGCGCGCCGACAGATAATATTTTGTTCGTACAGAAATGATTGATACAAGTCATCTCGCGTCATAAACGAACTCCACAAGACAGCGAAACGCCGAGAAATCTACAGCAGGGATCTTGAGTTATGCGAAATACACAGATGGCGCTAGCAGCTGGTTAAAGGATTAAGATGGGTGGTTGTTCTTTCCGTCGGCGTCAGTGCACGCGTAGACAACAAAGATGGAAGGCGATTATCACGGCCAGCGATGAACAGTGTGTTGTTTGTGGAAAGAAGAGCTTTTGGAAAGCGATGATATCCATCGTCGTATGGTGTCCGTGTGCGGAGGCAAGGCACCGTCAAGGCGAACTGTGTTCCGCTGGTTGGCCAAGTTCAACAGTGGACAGGAAACTGCCGCCAAAGATGTTAGCACAGACGACCTTCAATATCGCGTACAGCAACAAATGTGGATGCCGTGTCGTGTTTGGTTATGGCGAACAGGCGCATAACATTTGATGAGCTGCAGAAGGAAACAGAGTAATTGCAGGCTAATGTCCATAGATGGTGCACCAACACATCCAAGGAATGGTTCGCCACAGGCATCCGGAAACTCCAAGGCAAATGGTTGAAGTGCATACACTTGAATGGGGAGTATGTCTAATTAATGTAGTATGCAGATTTTGTGAATAAATTATTTTCCACCCTGTGACTGCGTGTGTGTCAATCATTTCTGTAAGACTCAAGCGGCACAGGGTTTCGCGCGCAGCAATAGGGAGCTGTAACACTGATAAGGTCGTGTGCCAAGTGCATCAGTGTTTATATTGGTAGTTGTTCAATTGGTGTTTTTATGATCACGTGCTGGTTCTAGTCTGTGATTGATGGACATCAGTATTTTCGAGGATCATCACCGGTGACGAATCTTGGATGTAAGGGTACGACCGTGAGACAAGCCAGCAGTCTTCGCAATGGAAAAATTCATCTCCAAGAGTATGCTCATCGTCTTTTTTAACATCTGCGGCATTGTTCATCGTTCCCCCCCAGAACAAGACCGTCAACGATTTACTGCAACGTTCTGAGACGTTTGAGGGAGAACAGTCGGAAAAAAATGACCGTATCTTTGGATTCTCCACGACGACAATGAACCACTCCTCGTTCATTCGTTTCATTTATGAATGACCTATTCATCCGATTATGATGCGATTTTTTTTATTGGGTTCTTAATTGAATGCGGAGCAAGTTTTAATTGGAAAATGTTCCGTGTACGGTTTATGAGGATAAATTTTGTATATGTCCTAATTTGCATGATAAGTCATCGGAAGGTCGCCAACAGATTTTTAAATTCTACGACAGTTATCAAGTAATTGAGGAATATAGACTTTTCGACCACCCTATATGAAACTAATTCACTTTGCTAAATGATGGTGTACATGTATTTGCTCTGAGAACGATATAATCAATCTTTCATTATACAGTATATCGTTATTTCCTTTACACAAGGCTTGACCATAAAGTAAATAAAATTAGGCTGCCAAGAACTCTTCGTAGGATTAAATGTATTCCTTATAATAGGAGTGAAATATAATCTTTGAACAATTTTCTAGAAATATATTTATCCTATGCTTCATTTCTAACTCTCAAAAGGGACCATATCCATGAAGGCCATTTTTAATTACGAAAATACAGCTGCGGACGCTCGTTAGAGGAAACTAATTCAATAGAATCGATGTGAAGAGTACAATAACACAACAGACCTTTTCTTCGTTTCGCTTCAACACCCGTTCTACTCTTTCAAAAGGAAAATAAAAAATACTGTAGCTAAAGCTTAAAGGAAACCAACAAACTCATTCGATGTAAGATTGATTTATTTAAAATTTTGAACACGTCTATAAAATCATCGAATTTCTATGGCTTCACAATTTTCAATGCTTTTAACGGACCTTGCAAATTGCAATACAAAATTGGCTTTTTAAAAATAACAGGAAGGCGTTTTGAAACTCACGTGAATATTAGAATAGGCATTATCAGCGATGTCGATCAATTTGAGTAGAAAGATGATTAGATCAGCTAGCCACTTGTATGAAGAAATACGCTTCAGAAACGATCCAGAATCCTCATCGTTCATTTTCAAACCGTTTAACAACCAAGTAAGAACTATTTTCATTCTCTTTTATTCAGTAGAGCGCACAGAAGAATATTCTTTAAGAAAATACAAGTTTAAAGTGGTGGGAATGGTAAATATCTAAATATCTTGTTCATCATTTATACAAATAATTTTAACCCTCACTATATTATAAGTGATTATATTTAAGTGGTATTAAAAATTACATTACTATCAATATCTTTATTAAAAATGACATATGTTAACAAGCAAAAATTTATAGGAATATAATATTTTATCTAAAATATTTTATCTAATATGCCAACAATTAAGCAAGGCAAAAGTTTAAAAAAGATTGAAATTCCGATTGAGGCACTAATGGGTGGGGGGGGGGAGGGAGGTGAAAATTCTTGTATTCTTTAGAGACTAAACTTGAATCAAAGATTCTACATTTTACTATCAAAAAACAGCTTTACATAAAAGGTTCAATTTTTTATTAGTTAAATATTTGATCTCCAATTTAAAAATTAGTAGTCACAGCATTTGAAGATATCAGCTTAAATTCATTCAACAGTTTTTCTACTTAGCGATTTATGCTCGCTAAGTGGATAAATGCCCTTTATATGGTCTGTATCGTTTCTTGATAAAATTCGAGTCAATCCAATAAAATGTGATACGGTAAGATTCATTTATATTGATTGTAATGCTTTTAGTTAATATACTGACTTAAATGCATGTTTTCTTCCATAGATTTTATCCAGGATATCTTGAAAGCGTAGAAAATGATGAAAAGAACAATCTTAACGTTGCTATTGTGCGGTAATCATAAATTTTTCATATTTACTGTTTCAATAAGATCTTATTTTAGAAACCTCGATTTTAAACCTATTAAAATTCAACATACTATATATTGAATTATACTGTATAAATATTTTGGTTTGCCTTTATGTTAGTGACAATTTAATGAAAGCGATTCATATCCATCCAGAAATGAAATCATTTGACATAAAAAGAATTTTTTTATTAGAGAATTTATCTCTTAATCAGGGCAACGTTTGTTGATATTCTACCTTCCAAGGAGCATTAAACAATTTCCCACAAGTCCACCTTTGGATAATTTTTTTAATCCAAAAAGGATCGTCATACGGGAACCGTATATCTGTGTAACAGAAAACAAAATGCCTAATTAAAGGGTTATATCGATAAAACAGATTATACAATATACATTTTTGTTATAATATTTAGGCTCGAATTAATCTTTAAAATTCAAAATCTTAGGTGCCCTTTATGATATTGAGAAGAATTTAATATAAGATAATTACGATAAGCTAAAAAAAAAAAAGTTTAGCTTTTTAAGATAATCAAATAAAAAAAACTGCTGGGTTCTCTAATATAATATTTAGCTTTCTTATTTTTAATACGATCATTCAGCTGTTTAGGATATAATTGCACTAATAGCAGAAGTCCAATAAAATGCATGTATTAGCTTGTAACAAGGGAAACAGTACAAAACAGAAAGTACAGGAACTAATGAGGTTGTGTAATAAATGGACCAATAAGTCAAACAGTAAGAAAAGATACAAACAAGAAACTAGGCAACGATGTGAGAGGATTACCTCAATCTAATCATATGGTGAGCGGCATTGAGCCTGAGTCACTATTAATTACATTGATTAGAGGATCGTTTTATTACAAATTTCTATATTCAAGAAAATTCATCATTATATCACAATAATCGCTATTAAAAATTAGTAGCATCTTATAATGACATCTTGAGGAATTTCTGTCATTTCTTGAAGAGTTTAAACTCGACACTCATATGATTGCACCAAGCGCCTTCCCATTGTATTCCGAATTTGCTCTTTAGGATACAGGAAAGGATAAAAGGCAGGCCAGTTAAGATCTGTATGTCTCTTAAAGATTGTCTGGTCTAATTTGTGTGTATACGCTTCCGCTATCATGCTGGAAATTTTCTAGTAGAAGAATGCTTTTGCATCGATATCGTGAAGGCCACAGTTGCTTGAGGCTGGAACACGAGTACATATTCCCATGTTAGATGCAAATTTGTTATAATACCAAGGGAACACAGGAAACAATATACGTGTACGTGTAAAAACTGCAGATAAACTGACTAGGAAAGAACAGAAATAAATGAAATTCATCACGAATCCACATAGGTGACGAAATAAATGAAATTCTTTAATGATTCGAGTGACTAACCTAACTTAATCCCTTAATGTTTAGGGCAGCTGGATCGATACTATATATCTGTTGAAAAGTTGATGAAAGGGCATATCCATTACTAATGCTCGACTGGCAAACTTCTCTAACCTTTGGGATTATTTTCTGGAGAGCTTGAATGTGGAGAATTAAAATATAATAGTGTATGTAGTAACCGGATTAATTTTGCTATTGTCCAAGAAACAACGACCAACTAGTAATAGAAAGAATTGTGATTAAGCCTATGGTCAGGCCCGTCACGAACATAGCAAATGGCATTTTCCAGCATGACAATTTTTTTCCACACACATAAAATCCACTAAAAAATCTTAGACAAACAGACTGATCATGGGAAAGTGCTTGCAACAATTTCAGCTTCCAGCTAGAAAGACAACTGATGCAGAATAAACTATAGGCGTGGAGAGAAATTCTTCAAGATGACATTTACTGGCCTTTCCTTTTGTCCATCAAAAGTATATTCATGCTAATGGCAGTCATACATACCTCTTACTAAACTTAGTTGTTTATTATGGATACATGGATCCCGAATAAAGTGAGCTTTAATAATTTGATCCTTGCATTCGGCAAATATAACCATCAAGTTTGGAATCATACAGTCACTTCTTAGGGTGCAAATTTACTAATGCACAGTCTAATAAAATTATACGAAATTTTATAGCAAGTTTTCCTTAAAATTATTATGAAATAAATTGAACAAAAAATATACAAGGAGAGGTGATTTCTGAATGCAAAAAAATGCGCTCACGAGTCATGATCACCGCCATATTATGGAAGTTTTTTTGGAGAAGTTATGGATGAATCAACACTGGTTATCATTGATGTCATTGAAATTTCAATAAAGGGATGATGAACGAACTGGTTATCCATCTTATATTAGGAATCATTTGATGCGTTGTGTCGAATAAATTATCAAGCAGTATCGAGGTTGTGGCTTCCATTTTTATACGAAACCGAAGACTTTTTGGGAGAAGAACGCTTTGAAAGTGTGAATGAGCTGAAAAATGGACTGAACAACGAAGGTAGAAGAGACCAGGGCTAGTTGGCACAGTTTATACCTTCTATTTATTTTATCCAATTTGTTTTGGTTTTTAGGGTTAACATTAACAACAATTTTACAAAATGTCTTTCTATCAAAGATATATTTTTACAATTTTTCAACTTTGCAATTAATTGATTAATTTATTGTTGAAAAAAATGTTAACCTACCCGGGGTAACATAGCACAGTGTAAGTGATATAGTGACATACCTAGTTCTCTTTACATTTAAATGAAAAAATATGATATTATGAGAACAACATATGATTTCATATCATTTTTTATTAGATTACATTGAACATTTGGGCCTTTCTGTATGTGAATCTGATATTTCAAGTGTAGAATTTTAATCACAGTTACAACATAAATTATATAAAATGATGACCCATCTGTGCACTTTTCATGCGACTATATCTTGCAAGAAGTGCACTGAGTCCAACATTCTTTTACTGCACTGTTGAGTACGTCTCCATCCAACTGACAAGGGAATCCCTCGAACATGTATGTCACAGATTTCCACCATATTGAAATATGTTACTCATCTGAAGCTACTATAGATGCTTGCAAAATAAGAGAGTGCAACATTTTGTTTCTTTCTAAATAAAACTGCGAAAACGAAAAAAATTGAGCATACATAACCATACAAAGACTCCATTGTTAAAGCCGATAGGCTATGTGGAATTCCCTTGTGAGACAGAAAGTTTCTTTTTCCGCCATTCTTCTGAAAGTTTTTCTAATTAATTTCAGGGACGGGATTTATATTTTTATTATTATGGACTAACTTTAAAAAATTGCAGTGACCACTCTTTGAACACTATAAAATTAACCTACATCAGAAAAATTACACTTCTTTTTCGTTCTTTCCCACTAATCACTTTTTTAAGGTAAGTCCGTAATAAAAGAATCAAATAATCACTTTGAACCGTACCAGCTTAAAGTATGAAACATGGTGTTTTCTATAATATATAACATACTTTCCTCCTTAAACAACCTCTCAGAGTAAACTCATTTGCGTACTTCGATAATTTATACTCTCCTACACACGCTTCTGAATTTCTTGATTGTTTGCTAAATCGGGAAGATTAACATTTACAGAGGACAGATTAGATACTGTATGGTCAACTGATCATCTCGCTGGCTAACGCTGCGACATGTAGCTCGATTTTAGAAATATTAGCCGAGTATCGACTTACTCCGTTGCCAACTAGCCTAGATCTCCCCTGTACCATGAGGGAATTTAATAAATTATCATACGTTACGATAGTGCCTATTATCCAGCGTGAATATTTGGAAAATAGTCTAGAATAAAAAAGATTTTACTTTGAATTTTTATTGGTTCCTTTTTAATTCTAAAACGGATACTACTATAGTTTCCGAATGACCCTTATACAATCGAATTTAGATCGAGATCGGATTTTCTAATTTAATTTGTATACTTCCTTACCTCCTTCCATTTATCTTTTCAATTTAGACGAATTATCTTTTTTCAGTTAATGCAGCAGTTTTGGTATGCGGTCAGAATCCGCAGACAGACGCTCACTCTACCAATTATGATGCGTTGAATAAGGCAGTGGAAGACTGTTTTCACCAGAATGGGATAGATCCCATGAAGATGATTCATGAAACCAAGGAGTGCTTTAAAGAAACTACAAATAAAGAACACTGGACAGAAGAATACTGCAGGTAAGTACGGGTGATCCAAAATTCAGTAGTCTTTTTAAAACCATATAATTATAATTATTAAACTGTTGCAATAAAACGATGCCGTTTGCACAGAAATGCTCAGAAACACGGGGGATTTTTGTTATAATGAAAAATTTTTTTTTTATATTAATTACATTTTTGACCAAAAGATGGCGCTGGAGTTTCCTGAATCTTCGAAAATCGCTTGTGTCGAAGCGTTTCTTAAAGCAACATTAAAATAACATCCTTAGAGCCAAGATAATGCGCAATTAACTCATCTGCTTATTAGGAGCTTTAGCATAAAAGCTACTTATAAGAATGCGCCCTTGGTCTGTACGTTTATCCGTCCGGCCGTCCGCCGTTTTCACGATAACTTGAAAACGGATTAACTTTATCAAATTCTGTTTTCAGAAATATGACCATCAAAGTCTTAGCTCGGCCGTATCAACTTTTCAGAATTTTTCGTGGACCCCTTTAAGTCGAATTCACGTGCTAAAAACAGTGAGTGTAAAGAATTCAAAGACACTGGCATGTCATATAACAATCGATTTTTCAAGAAGGAATTTATTGTTACTTTCTGTTCATCTTTTAAACATTATTGACATCGGCGCGCGCACGTGAAATCGCTTTGTCTACGCACGATTGCTCAAGTGCTCATAATCTATAAGCTTATTATTAAGTAGCGGAAAAATGGATCTACTTATTGGTTTTATTTTACACACGATTTGAATCACCCTTCAACATTTCTACATTTTATGAGGTAGAAGGTTGAAATTCGGAATGTGCTTACTATGGGCATGTGCACCTTCACTATTTAGTTTGGTTTCGATTAGCCCACTAAGGTCGAAGTTTTGGGGGTGAAAATTAGAGGGGACCAAAAGGTCTAGGTGTATTTATGCATATAAAGCAGTGAAATTCGGTATGCAGATTCCTATAAGCTAGGCGCAAGCGGACTCAAGTGTGCGGACTCTGGCGAGCGTTTCTTGCGTTAGCTTCGGGAGAGCTCGTTTCTTTACATGCGTGCACAAGGTAAAACAAAAGGCAAAAATAGACTAGTTATTGCTTTTGTGCTATATTATAGGTATACCAATTAATTTTAAACATGTCAAAAAACAACTGTAGTATAGTAGGATGTGGTAATACGTTTAAAACTGCCAAAAAAGCAGGAAAAACAAATTCATTTCTACAAGTTCCCGTCCAGGCCATAGGAAACTAAACGGAGGCAAAAATGATCCAGTTTATGAAGCGAAAAACTTAAGATTTGTTTTTAATCAAATAAAATATTAATTCAGTATCATAATTTAATTACACTGTCCAACAATTTTTAACTTTCAAAAAATTACTAGGCGAAGAGTAGTTGACTTTTGGTAATTTAGGTGCGCTGATTCCGAATCTGCAAACAGTTTTTCTCTATCAGGTCTCAATTTTTGGTAAATCGCATACTAAAATTTTATAATTTCTGTAAATTAAGACATTTTAGACCAAACACTATAGTTTCACTTCAATTTCTTGATCTCCCACTTCAATTTCGAATTACAGATTATAAAGTTTTTTGACGTAATTTGATATTTTTCGCTTATAAACCTTTGTTGTTACACATCCACAAATATAACAAAAATTATCTGGATTGTTTTTACAAGTTCCTCTAGGCATTTTCATTTATTTAAGTATTATATGTAGCTGAAAATAAAATAAATATATATATTTAAAATATATTAAGTAATTTTGAAACTTACGTGGAAGTGTCAAATTTACATAAAAATATAAAGATTTACGAAAAATTGAGACCTGATAGGCAAAAATGAGCATCATTTTTGTAATCTACGCTAAAAATTACCTTAGAAACGGTGCTTCTCTGTTCAATTTTTTTCTCTGCCGACCTCCAACAATAGTAACGCCAGAAACTTGCGCAGATATCCATTGCACACTGATGGACGCTCCTTCTACATCAACTCGCCAGTTAAGCCGACAGCACAATGCTTCCCAAACTTGGGTATAATACGATGCATTAAAAGAATAGGGTCCAGGTGATACAGAACCCGACTTACGCATGGCACGAAGGAAACTGACCATGACCGCCGTCTAGATTGTATGACATTCTAGATGAAGAACCAAACGTGTTAGACCGCATTTTATGGACTGACGAAGCTAAATTTTACCTGAACGGATTAGTGAACAGGCATAATTGCGTCCTCTGGTCGGATGAAAATCGTCATAGCACGATTACGAAACGTTACGGAGTCCAGGTGTTAACGTTTGGGTGGGAATGTAGTCTGGTGGGATAATTGGCCCCTTTTTCTTCGAGGGGAATTTAACTACAATTGGATATCACAGGCTGTTACGGGTAAAGATCATTACAGCAATTCAAGCGCAATGTCCAATGGACATCATTTTTCAACAAGATGGTGCTCCGTGCCACTATGGTAGAGTGGTCCGTAATTTTCTCGATACCATGTTTCCCGAGAGCTGGATAGGTCGTGGCGGGCCTGTGGCATGGGCTCCACGCTACTGCAATATCACACATATGGACTTTGCAGCGTGGGGAATTGCCCGTGATATGGTCTATAGGGAACCCCCCACACGATATCGAAGTCGTTAAAGTACTGGTCGAAGAGGCATTCGCTACGTTTACCCCACCACTCTGCGCTAAAATTTGTCGACAAGTTGAACTTCGCGCAGCGCAGCGCTGTTTTGATGAAAATGGTGGACAATTGGAACATATATTTTAGGAGTACGTCATGCCTTACACATCGCATTTGCGTAACACTTGTTGAATAAACCTACTGTTGAATAAACATATTGCTGAATAAACCGATTATTGCAAAACCTGAGATTTAGTTTTTTTTCCTCACGCCGGCTTTTTTGACTCAATCTGTACATACAGAAATTCTGTTTCCATATGAGTATTGGGATAACCGTATTTAATTTGTAGGGGCTGAAAGTCACGTGATACATAATTTAATTTACAAAGAGAATGTTATGGCACAATAATGATCAGAGGTTAGAGTTTCATTTGAGCGACCTTTCCAGAAGTGGATCCAAGCTATCGGTTTAGGATATAAGCTTAGAATTCAGTGAATAATTATTTTGATGCAAATTGTTTCAAATTTCCAGGAAATACGTAAATTAATGCTCAGCAGTCTTTATATTTCTCTTTATTGCTTATTTTCATCTCGTAGACAGTTTCGGACTCGCCTGTTTCCATTGTGCTTCAGCGATAGATTTTTGGATGCTATGAAGAAGTGTTTAGATAAAGACGACTTCAGCGATCTACAAGAAAAAATCCGGGCAAGATCGGCCATCATTTGCGAAGAAGAGCTAGGTCTACAAAGAAACCCCAATTATAAAGCACCAACAAATTAAATTAAACCATTCTTTTAAATCATTAATAAATGTATAAATCCCTAATATAATTTCAATAAGAATGTATTGTTACAATAATAAAGACTTACAGAACGATATAAAAGATTTACGGATTTTTTTTAATTCATCAAACATTTAAAAAAATGTTTATATAATACACCAATCACAATATATCCGATATAATACTGAATTTCAATATTTGACGACAATTTGTGATTCAAAAACGAGTCAGTAAAATGCTTAGAAATTTAAAATAAATATTCATCTTCTATTTTCCTTCAGAAGAGCCATTCCTTGAAAGGACATTTGGAAAGAGGTGAACATCCGACCTTAATTAAAATTATAGAAACTTCCTGAAACATTTTTAATTATTTCAAATTCCAGTGGGCAAAGGAGAAACAAGAAGGACATTCATTTTTAAATTCAAAAGATGCCATTGCTTTTACACTTCTCAAAACAAACGGTTGTAAAATTTTATGATAAATAAAGCGCAGTTGAATGGTTTGTGTCATTTCAAGACAATGGAAATGGTTTCAGAGCGAAAGTCACATTGTGAAAAGTAAACTTTACAACAAATAAAAAGCATGACTCTTTTTTGCGTCATGTTAATTCCTTTATTGATTTCCAATTTCTAAGCAGACTGAATTTGAATTTAGCTTTCATTCGTCATGAGTCGATTTCTTTGGTTATGGATTTTAATCATAGGTACGTGTTGGAAATAATTACTATAGAATGCAAGAAGCTTACAGGTAATAATAAAACATTAAATGCTTTTCAAACTGCTTGTGCAAAAAAATAAATTTTCATGATGCACTGACAACCTAATTCTAAATTAGATTAACTTTGTCTCTGAGTTTTTAAATTAAAATTACAAAATATCATAAACCATCCTTGAAATTCCCAAAAGGTTACATAACCCATAATCTAGCAATAAGCAAGTGCTGAAAAAATGCCTTGGTAAATTATCTATCTAACTCTATCAAATATCGTAAGGAACTTCCTCGGCAGTTGAAAGCTTGCTTATATGCAATCTTTGGCATCATACTAGCATCGGTTTCCTTTCACAGCCAGGTATTGATCAAAGTAATCAAAAGCAAAAATTAGTCATCTAGAAAGAGACCACTGAAATTAGGATTATTTATTAAGCATAACAATTAATGAAAATAATTTGAGAACAGCTCAGATGAAAACAACAAGTGAGGTCAGCCCGAAAGAAGGTAAACTTTAACTATTTTCGTAGAAAAACAACGTAATGTATCATCGCTAAAAATTTTAAAGTAAAAGAGAAAGATTTAGAAATTCATTTTTGGTATATTTCAAATAGTTTGGTAAATATGTTATACTGCAATGATAATTGAATATGGAATTGTTTCGATATTATTATAAATGATTGACTTCTTAGAGATGAAGATGAATAGAAAGATAAGATATAATGCTAACGGAGAGTTTTCATACAAAACACAAACTCGAAAGAATGATTTGTAAACAATAAGATTACCAGCAAAGTTTACTCCTCTTCTTTCCTAATTTCTCATACGATTTTGTCTGCTTCATTGAAAATTCATTGAAAATATATGATTAGCCCTTTCTAAAGTATGTGTTTTTCCCGCCATATGGAGATCTCGGCAGAGCCGGCCCAGGAAAAAGCGGGGCCCGGTGCAAAGTCATGCAGGCAGGATCGCGGAGCCTTGAGCGGTCGCATCGCCCTTCGACCGGCTCTGCTCTCGGGTTAGTGAAATCGCATGCAATTTCGCTGATACGGAGATGCTTCCTTAGACCAAAGATGCTCAAACTGTTTTAGCATTTTTAGAACGACAATTTATCACGAGATCGTTGTCGAATCCTGATTTTCTCACTTTCCACTTTCTTATTTTGACGATTTTTTAATCTCTCCATCGATATTATCCAGCCCCACGATATAGTTAATTGGCATGTAGGAAAATTAGTTGAGGATTATCCATGTTTAATAGAGACAACCTCTCCACAGAAGAAGCGATCACAGGAGAAGGTCGTTTTCGACAGCGTTATGACCTAGATTTTATCAGCATAAGACAGAATACATTCCATACGATTTTCATAATGTTCGCCTCATTTGTTTCTGACTTGTAGATAACTTTTGGGATAAAGCGAGTTTTGATTTATCCTGTATAAAAAGTGCATTAAGAGTAAGCATTGCCACAAATGAATTCTTATTTCGTATAAGAAAATTCATTGAAGATTGTTGTGTTGCTATTAACCTATTTGATTCAATCAATTACGTACTAAGTTTTCTCAATTGTATCAACACGGCTTTATTATCTCTGAAAACTGGTCCAATACTTCTTCCAAGCGTTCATGTTTTCACATCTATAAGCAGTGTTCATTGACGATGAAAGCTTTCATGGATTGAGAGTGTTCACCCATTTCATAAGCTCAACTTATTCAATAAAGACTAGGACAGATTTTTCACAAGCAACCTTACGTCATAATGCACGGCTGCTTGTCGTGAATGCTCTTGGCAGAAACTACTCTATTCTGTCTCCCTAATCCAACCTAACTGGTTTCCCCGGAATACAACACTGAAACTTGTGACTTTTTTTGCATTTCTACTGATTCAGGGAAATTCGTTTTCATATTCAATGAAACATTCAGAAGCGATTTTAAAGCTCATCTCAAACGATGACTTACACCAGAAAATACGTTTGCACAAATGCATCCAATTGGAGGGAGAGCACTGAGAAAGACCGTGATAAATTAGATAAAAACTGAAAAATGGAAACGAAATAATCCTCTTGATTTTTATTTTCCACAATTCAAGTTTGATTTAGAAACTTTTAAATACACCGAAATTAATGAATAAATAATCTAGAATAGTAAAAAAAAATTACCCCCGCGCAATGTGTTATTTCGAAAATAAAATGGAATAGAAATTAGCTTTATGACAAAGCAAACAAAGCCAACAACTCTTGTTATCTTTTCTTCGAATTGTAATCAAGTTTCTTTTCTCGAAGGTGCGTGGAGCGTTTACGCCGCTAACAAACGGAATCGCACTGAGACATGCTTCAAGAATCGTGGCAAAGACCTGACGAAAGAAATAGCTAACACCCAGAAATGTATCCGTGAACTGAGGAAGAAGCCCAATTGGAAGGTTGAATTCTGCAGGCAAGTTACTAAGCAATGGGGAATGGGATCCTCCCCCAGGGCTAACCGGGACGTAATTTAAAAATACCACCTCAATCTCCACATTATTCCCTCCCCCAATAATCTGAAGTAGTTTTCATATTACTCAATATCTCTAACTTACTAAAATGATAGCTTTACATATCATGCTTACAAGGGCAGCAGATTAGTTCCCTAAATTTCATTAAAGTCGTTACATTCGTTTCATTCCAATCTTCATACACTTCGTCAATAATTTTATCATTCAGTTAACTCAGACAATTCACTACGTCACATTCAAGTCGTTACATTCATTTCTTCCCAGAATCATTTTGTTACACTGTCAATTCGACATATTCATTTTGTTCCGGAATATTATATCATTTACTATATAAATTTTATACCACCCCTGAACCAAAATATGGAATATCTTTTAAATTCAGGTATTCCATCTATTTGAATTAAACATCCTGATATCCATGGAAACATATGTACACTATAAAACAGTCTACCTTTTTATGTCATACTAAACTATTTGCATATCAAATTTCAGATCTAATGTTTATTTCAAGAGAAATTACAAAACATTATCTTACCGTTAGTTAACGTAAGTATGGAACTTTACATAATTTTTCAAAAGTTGTCATCAAATAAATAAATTAGCATAATGAAAATGACATAAGACACTCAAATTGTGGTAAAAACATCGCAAAATTGATAATATTTTAATTGAATAATGGCTCCAACACAGTAACTGAGTAATAAAACAAAATGTTTTAATGTGACATCTGGGCAAAACACAAAATCGAAATAGCGAATTAACACGTCCCAGGGCTCGTTAGCTTCAACAGCAGAGCATACATCATTTCCAGTGGCCAGATAGTAGCCCTGACCTGTATCTGATTGAAAGTTTGTGGAATATCTTGAAGAAAAGTTCAAAAGCGGGGGAGGGGTAATTTTTAAATGTATTTCAGATTACCCGGGAGGGGGATAATTAGAGGGAGAGTAATTTGAAATAATTTAGATCGGGATCAGTTCAAGAACATTTCTTCCCAAAAATTCTTGAAATGGAAATCTGTTCAATACACTGGATTTTAAATTGATATCAATGAATTTTTTCCTGCATTTTTTCAATGGTCAATTTGATTAGACCGTGTAATAAAATTTTATTTAGGTTTTATTCATAGCGTTATTTCTTCCTTATGCCTTAAAGTAAAGCTAATGACTGTAAACTCACCAAAAAACCAACCGCTTTTCCACAAACAAGATTAATTGACCATGAATGTACATTTCGAATTCCTTGAGTTCATTTTTCAACATGACTAAGATCCAAAAACAGCAACGCGATATATATATATAGTTACAAGACTACGGACCAATCAGGTTAAAGTTACAAGTTTTTGCTAGCCAATAGGGATTAGCAGTTTCTGGATGGCATCAAAAGTGTCTCAACACGTTATTCCAGTCTGTAAGATCCATGGGTCCTTTGTCCGAGTTAAGTAGTCTATTTCCTTGTTCTCTGCCAATCTCCAAGGACTCAAGAAGGTTTAGCTTCCTCCAGTCATTAGTTTTATACAGAACCTCAAATCCGATTTGTCCCGCACCACGCCCAGTATTAACAATGTGTTGCGCGAAACTCGAGCACTCGGGCCTATGGTTCTTGATATGTTTGATCCAATTCTTGTAGTGATCTTTTGGACTGTCCGATATAAAAGGTTTCACAAGTTCCGCACTTGAGTTTGTAAATCCCAGAGTTGTGCTCCGCAGGTATCTTGTCCTTGGCACCGCACAATAGTCTCCTAATGGTATGAGTACTCCTGTAGCTTATCCAGTGTCCAAATCTTCCTACAGTTCTCTAACTGAGGTGCTGTTATATGGTTCCAAGGATGGGGAATTGGAGCTGCTATCCAACGGTTTGAAGTTCGCAGTACCAAATCATAGGGAGGACTTAAAAGATATTAATTTGCAACTTTATGTAGGAACCAGATTTCCAGCAATTTGGTGTCCACCGACAACAGTAAGTACCACAAAGAATTCTTAGGTTTTACTAGGACTATCAAATCTTTAAGACTTAAGGGATGCTTATATCTAAAGGCCGACAAGAGCAACCACGTTGGAACTAATAAGAGATCGACTGAACTACTGGGTTGTTGTGGAAGAAATCACGGTGGTGGTGTTTACGATTAAAACTTGTTTAATCGGATTTGACTCTAAATCATATGTCTGGCTTCTTAAAATAAGTTAAACATTACCTACATGTTCAATTTTGTAATTAATGCATATTAGTATGCAAATGTCCAAATTTTTTTTATGATGTACTATTTTCAGGAGCATGAAGGAAACCAGTTTACCGTCCTGTGTCGACAAAGAGTTTGCTAAGTTTACCAAGGAGTGTTCAAAGAGTGAAGACTACGAACATGTGGTGAAAATGATGCAAAATTTGCAAGCGCGTACATGTGAGAAAGAGAAAAGTTGATTGTTATAAAATACTTTTCAATAAATTTCGATTTCAGGGTTTCACAAAAATGCTGTGAAAACCCAGAATAAAAAAAAACAATAAGCGAGGTCTTAATTTAAAGAGGTCGGAACACGAAAGTTGAAAACTTTCCTCTACAAAGGATTTTTTTCCCTAAATAATTTCAATTTTTCTTCATATTTGTAATACTTTATAATCTGTTCAATCAAGAGTTTATTTTGGAAATATTTTTTGATGCAATCAACAATAAAGATTATATTTTGTATTATCACTTTATATAAATTTTCATTCTTATTTCTGGTAAATTCATTTATATTTAAGGTACAAGAGATTGATACGTCTGCAATTGTTAATAGATACAGTATGACAGACTACTGACTGAGATATAAACTGGGAATGGATAATAATATGAACTATAAAATTTTAATATTGATCTCGTTTAATTTTAAGTTACAACCAGGCCCTGCTTTAATTATTTAAAGAATCCATAAACCTAAAAATCTATACTATTATATAAAAGAAAGAGCGAAAATTGTGTACACTCATTCATTCATTCATTCATCACGAAATCTCCAGAACTGTAAAGCCTACAAACTTGAAATTTGACAAGTATGTTTCTCTTGGCTTCTAGGTCCTCACTAAGAAAGGATTTTATTTTTTCTTTCTTCCTTTTCATTGTAGTTTATTTTAAAATTCAATTTACCTGGAGCTGAATGGGAGTTTAACCAGCTTTAAAAAATTGTGACGTTTCTTTTGTTAATGAAGATTTTTGCGATTGTTCCGTGAAGCAGCATCAACAATGATGCAACTCTTTCGCGCGGGAATACAATGTATCTTTTATTTTCTACAGAGTCCGCCAAAAAAAATGTATACACACTTTACTAGATATCATCTATAATATTTTCCGTAACAGCAAAATCGAAAGCTTACACCCCAATATTATTACAAGTATTGAATGAAGACGATCCCGAAAAAAAAGACCACCTAGACATAGGAGATTACTGATAAGAGTTTGTTAGGAAATGGATAGGAGCAATTGTTCGCCGTATTCAAAAATATCTCAACGCTGATGATAATTACTTTGAACAGCTGTCGTAATTGTAGGAATCAAGAGGACTTATATTCATCGCTTGATGCGTCTATGAATTTAGTGTTACAACTTTTATATACTTTTTTCTTTTGCTGAAATGTGTATACATTTTTGGCGGATTCTGTATACAGGGTGTTCTCGAATAACGTGTACAAACTTGGGGGGGGGGTGATAGAGAGATCAAATCAAAGCAACATTTACCTCTTTCATTTTTTCTCTGGGGCATTGTTTTTGAGATAAAAAATGTTGAAATCCTACCTGCAGAAAACAGTTGTTTGGATTCTGTGGAGACCCTTACAGACATTGGTATACCAGTGGGATCCTATGAAGAGCTGGTAGCCAGAATCGCCATAGCTGCGGACCAGATTCGCGAAGAACCAGGAACTTTTGAACGTGTACGTGAGTCCATGCGGCGACGTTGTGAAGTGGTAAATATTTAAGAACGAAAAATGAAAGGAAATATTCTACGACCTGGATTTGAATTAGGGACCCCATCATCCATCTCATTCACACTGAAGTCGTATGAGGCTCTCGCTAAATTGTTTTCATATATCTTTTAATATAAAACGTCTCTTTGATTACTCCTTTTCTTAATACAGGGTAATTTAAAACTCAACGTACAAACGTATGGGTGATTCTAAGCAAACATGGGTTCGAATTTGAACGATAACTGAGATATGTGAACAGTAACCAGCACTTGTTACGATGTTGACTGCGTAACTCGGAAACTACTCGTTGGAATTCGATCAAATTTTAACGGTATACACAGTGATAACACAAAATTATTTTGAAATGCAGTACAAGTTTCGCCATCTATGGATAACAGCATATAATTTTAAAATATTTCAAAATAATTTTGTAATTTTTTTATATCTTTGTAAATTATTTTTTATGTCTTTACATGCTATAGAATATAAATTTAAGATATAAAGTCTCAATTTCCATTTTTATCAATTTCAGCGTAAATGGGTTAACAAAATAAAATTTCCCAATTATCATTTTATGAAGCGGCCCCTGAAGCGAGATGATAGGCTACCCAGCAGTACTGTCCTGTATATTTATGCAACACCCTGTATATAGTGGTTATACTGCATACTGTATTAATAGGTGGTCACATTAATGTGAATCGATTGTTTAAATGACGTCACATTGATTTTTTTCCCGAGGCTAACGAGAAAGACAGGCTCCGGCACTGAAAAGTCACGTGACCAAGATAGGTCTATTAACAATCCAACCTTCATTGTTTCCAACAAAGGAAAAAACACTGATTGTTAAAATACAAAATGGAAACAATGAAAGTTACATTGTTAATAGACCTATCTTGGTCAGGTGACTTTTCAGTGCCGGAGCCTGTCTTTCTCGTTATCCTCGGATTTTTCCAAAGCCAACTAGAAAGTCAGGCCGGGGCACTAAAAAGTCACATGACACAATGAAGATTGGATTGTTGCTAGATCTACTTTGGTCATGTGACTTTTTAGTGCCCCGGCCTGTCTTTTTCGTCGGCTACAAATTTTTCAAATCTTAATTTTATTACTTTGGACATTTTCAGTTATTTTATATATGGAAAAATATTTACCAATAGATGACTAATTATTTTTAAATTTTTGTTGTTATTGTAATATTTTCTCTGTCCTTTTTTAAATTTATAAAACAATTTATTAAATGTAAGGAGGCACTTTTACTCCGAAGTTGGGGATTTTCTATTTTGGTAAGTAAAATTTGGGCATCTCTATCATTTACCTCGTTTTCCAATAGTACAGTCTGTTCCAAACTTCAGACTGTCATTCACCTTGTTCTGTTCCAAATATTGGAGAACATTCTTTTCTTCTCTATCAATACTTTGTTTTACGGTTCATTACGACCAGAAGCTAAATAGTAAAAACAACAAAAACAGAAGAGGATTGGCAGATGCAATAAAGAACATGGTCTTTCTGGAAATGGATATAAAATAGCAGCAGAAGATTAACAGGTGGGGGGGGGGGCAGCAACTGTTTAATTGGTAGCATTAGGAAAACAATCACAGTCCATGAACAAATTAGAAAAGTTTACGAATTAATTAACTTTAATGAAGAATGACTAACGATGTAACAAATAGCAATTTAGCGACCGATCAAAGAGCCTTCGTTCAATAAGTTACTCAGTCAGGAAGACAGCGTTTAATTTAGTCAGATTTTGCACAGTCATTAAGGATTAGTTTAGCAATAATTAAAAGCAACTGTATTAAGAGACGAATTTGTAAACAAAAATAAGCTTTATATTTTTCTAAATTTAAGCTGCAAAAACAAGAAACTCGAGATAACTATCAAATGCTAACATCAGAACACTAAGGAAATGTTGGCGTCGCGCTATTGTAGCATTGAATTTCCGGAACAGAAAAACACAGAGCCAAGATAAGGCTTAAGATAAAAGGAGTTTTGGATCCAAAGAGCTAGTATAAGGATCACGCACTTAATTTTTCAAATGCTTTCTAAAGCACTTTTACACGAAATCCTATATTTCCTGACAGCAATTCTTGGTCTAATAATTCACATACTGAATATATTGAATTCAGTCAGCTATTATCGTAATCACAAAATAGTAGAACTTTTATCGTATCATATGCTTATATCTAGCAATGAGTCTCTTAATTTACAAGAGAACCTTTCGTGCTTAAGAATATAATCTCCACTTATTCCGAGCAAAATTAACTATTCGGGAAAAAAGTGTGCCCTTTAAAATTATGGCTATCATATGATTTAAACCATCTTTATATTATTTTGCTTGTGCGTACGTACGTGCGGTGCTACGGTTAAAACAATTGCCAAGCAATAAAACACGTGATTATTATATTAATGATCGATTATAACAATGAGCAGTGCTTTCTTCTATTGTCGTAGGCTCTGATTTATCATGACATTTAACGAGGCTCGCGCGCCGTTTGCGGGATAATTAATTTTAATTTAATTCATATTGTTGCAAACATCGGCGCGCGCGCACGTTTCAAATTCAGTTCATATTGTTGCAAAGCTCCCACATTCAAATTGTTCTCTTTTATTTATAGTAAGATATTTCAGTCAGTTAAATTAGTTTAGTAGGCCTTAACATAACTAAAAATACTATACATTTAAATGTACATGGAGTATATTGAAATAAATAAATACGTAAAACAAGCCATGTTTTTTCAATTTAACTATTCATATTATTTTATAATACGGATGAGTGGTGGGTAAATTCATAAACTTTTTAATTTTATTGAAATATTATAACAATAAATTTTCTATTTCAATAAAAAATATTATAAGTAACATCATAAATAAAATTTTAAACATTGTAAGCATTTTAATTTTCGTGAAATTTTCTCTATTAAAAATTTAATTTTTAATATTATCGTAGATAACTTTTTAAGATTGAAAAATTATCATATATATTAATATATTTTAATAGTATTTATTTATATAGATATATATTTAGACTTTTTGGTGTTCAATTTGGCCATTTTCAAGGGTTGAAATTAAAAATCAAACTCGCGTAAACGCTAACGCGAAAGCAGAGTTTCATGTCGAATTCGCCACGTTTTTTCCGTAAGAAGCAACGCGAATTAAATTTTTTTATTTTTATTTTTGATAAATTTTATTTTTTATTTAATCCATATATATATTATAAATCAGAGTCTGTTGGAACGTTTGTCCTTTTACAACTCAGAAAATACTCAACGAATCTCCACGAATTTTTTCATGTACGTAGTTAGTGTCACTGTGCTTTAAGTACGGTACTTTTTATATCGTATTTATATCAATTTTTTAAGTTAATCTTATATTTCAAAAAGTTGAATTGTTTTCAAAGGATGTCAATAGATGGCGATACTATTATCGAAAAGTTGAGACTGTCAACTGATGTTACGTATTTGTTGCTGAACACGTAATAGTCGGCTGCGAGCTGACAGTTTTGTTACGTTGTACGATCGTTAAATTATATTGTTAAGTTTGAGATGTAGGCGAATTCATGCAACAGAGGGGACTAAAATCGCTTCTTCCAAAAATACAGCAATCCAATTGCTGACTACAACAACAAAATTTGCGCGTGTGCACAGACCAGGGGATTAAAAGACCGTGCTAAAATTTAGTCCGCCTTCAAGAACAGTCATAGCTGAAAGTGAGCAAAACACATGGCTAAACATGAGGATACCTGATTAATAATTCTTTCACACACCGAACACGGAATGATAAGTTTATCTTTTCGTTAACTTTGTGAAGTTAAATATTTGAAGTATTTTTTAATGTTTTATAAACAATTTTTCGATCATGGCTTCAATTTCAATTTCGTTTCGTTCATCTTTCAGTACGTATTTTCGATTTATGGTTGTGGAAAGTGATTCCTGATCCATTTCGTGGTTATTTGTGTGGTTATACGCGGAAACTTTGAGGAACGGTTTTGAATTAATTACTCCTCGGGCTCAAAATCGTCAAAAACAAAGAAACCACACAGCTAACACCACCACGGCTCACTCCTGCCCAGAACTGCCATGGCTTCAATTGGCTTCACTTTGGTGTCGATGTTAACAATAGGATTCCGGATCTACCTTTAATATACGTCATTGGAACAAACAGCCCGAGCAATGCCCGACGGGCATATCAGCTAGACTTTTGTTTTCAAAGGATGTCACTAGATGGCGATGCCAGACGAAGAATGTTTCATTTTATTCATTAATTCCAGACTTTCAAGGTCGCAGGTACATATTTTCAGGAAGCTTGCTTCTCTCACAGTCACTTATACGTTGCTTGCTCCCGCGTGTCCGGTTGTCGAAATCTACATGTTTTTGCGTCACAGGGGAAGACATACAACATTGTTTACCGAAATGGTCTTGAATGCACAACTACTTTACAATCTATGCCCAGCTTGCCTGTGTAGCTGATTCATTTATCTTACCATTTTTTTCATTATTTACTTTTGTAGATATAATTTAATTTTCTTTTGTTCCCAGTTCATTGTTCATAAATCATCATTTTTAGTTTAAAATGATTATGAAAGCTTTGGAGAAGGCTTTTTAGACTGTTTCTCATTTTCTTGCATTTCGTTCATACTTTGTTAATCACAGCTCAATTTTTAACATAACAAACAATCGTTAAAAAATTAATCAACGCATCTTTTCCACCCGGGCGAAGCCGGGTAATATTGCTAGTAATAATAATAATAACTAGATGGATCCCGTCAAAATTTGACGGAGAACAACCCATCTTATTATTAATCCCCTCCATCTCTTTAATTAAAAAATAATAAAATAAAAAATTGTCAGAGCAACAAATAGAATAATCATTATGTACAAACAAATAGAATAATCAGAGCTTAAATATCTCATTAAGCACAGAGAATAATAAATGAGTTAATTAAATATATAAAATCAAAATAGCTTTAAACTAAATTTCTCTGAAAGTATTAAATTGAGACATAAAGTGTCAGCGGAGAAAATGATCAGTTTTTAAAGCTCTTTCTAACGATATAACATTTAACAGAACATTTTCAGAGTTTTTCAGTAGTCACAAGGAAACGTCATAAAATGATCAAGGCAGGGTTTTCTTTCTGCAAATCTTCAGTTTATTTAATTCAAAACAATGATTGAATATTGTCTCATTACAACAATCCCTGGCTTCTGATGGATTGTGGTAACTTTGTTTGTTGGCTTCAAATGCGCAGAAGTGCCAATTTTGCTCTTACAAAAAATGCTTTGCGTTTTAATATATAGGATAATAATAATAATAATAATAATAATAATAATAATAATAATAATAAAATTATTGCCCATAAAGATGGAATACAATAAAGTTCAAAAGATAAAAACCTTAAAAAGAATTTTCAACAAATAATTTTTAAGATGAAAATTAAAATTTTTACAATATTCAAATTTTATCTTTGATGTTATTTATGATAATATTTTTTATTGAAATAGAAAATTTATTATTATAATATTTCAATAAATTAAAAAGTTTATAGGAATTTACTCACCACTCACCCATTTTACAAAATGTGAATAGTTAAATTAAAGAAACAT
>JAHWFO010111882.1:448111-487254 GCA_023313115.1 Rhysida immarginata | reverse complement strand
TTATCAGTTCCTAAAAATTTCTAATATATTATTATTAAAATATGTTTTAAATAATATTAAATATTTCACATAATTTTGATTATGAGAAACAAACAAATCTGAAGTCTATCAAATCGGTGCAAAATTATATACTAGAAATGTCATCGAATTTTATCCATAGATGGCGACAACTTTTACCGCTTTAAAATTTATTTTCTGTAAATTCAATGATTCAAGAAACGCCTTTGAGCCCACACTCTTTTATTGATTCAATAAATTGAATGAATTTGTGAACAAATTTAAAATGAATTTAAATTGTGCGTAACAAATTACACATCCCATTTTCAGCAGGGCTAAACCCTCTTGAAAACATCTGGAATTATGAATACTTGTGTTAATAAACATTCTAAGTATAAAAAGACGATTAATAAAAACTGATTGCTTAATTTGAAACATTTAGATAAAACGATTGAGTGGAATGAAAACAGTGGGAAAGGGAAAACTTAGCAAACCACACTTGATGATCATGTTAATGATGAGCAAGGAGAAAAAAAATTAAGACGTGGCTTCGCAATGAAGAGTGATGATGATGATAATGATGATGATGGTGGGTAGGAGGAGGAGGAGGAGAAGGCGAAGGAAAAGGGAACGATAATATCAATGGGACTGATTTACGATCTATGATTAACGGTATGGGTATTAAATTTCAAAGGAAGAAAATGATCCGATAACAATGGCAAATTACGGACGTCGGCTGACAAGACGAGATTCCACCGGTGATCCCCTAATAACAGAGACATTAGAAGAGAAAACGAAATGGAAAGGAGAAGGAAAGAAAAAAGAACGAAAACAGAAGGATGGAAGGAAAAGGAGGAGGAGGGAGGAGGAGGTAGTTGGGGAGGGGGAGGAGAACATTCCTCACTGGATGGAAGATGAAGACATTACGTGGTCACGTGGAGGACGTGTGGCGTCACCGTGTAATCGCCGAGCGAACAGAGCCAAGAGAAAGTAGCAAGGAATGGCTCGTAATGAATGGCGAGCCCTGTAACGAACGAACGAACCCACCCTTTCAATATGAACCGAGAAAAATTGTTCTTTTTTTTTCTCCCTTCTGTCCCTCCGGGAATTTTTTTGAGAGGACCTACGCGGGGGTGTGCAAAGAAAAATTTCTACGTTTAATCTTTGTCTACAGAAGGGATTTGTTCTTTCCTTAAACACTCAAAACATTTTGATTTAAGCTGTTTATAAAATAAATAAACAACTGTGACATTTTATTTATTATGGGTTGTTGAAAGTTATAAGAAATTACATATTAGGAGCTCATTATTAAACAGGGAAAAATGGTTTCCACTGCCTTACCTCACGATTAAAAAAAATTCCATTTCACTTTTTAAAAAAAATTGTTGGTTCCGCATCGGCAAGGAAGCATTGAAGAATGCATAAAAACTCCCACCCACATTATGCACCTACTGAAGGTATTCTGTTTTCTACGAAAGATGAATTACAAAATCTTCACATTTCCTGTCAACTGATTTTTTTTTTAATGGGCATTTCTTTAATTCTTATTTTTCAATGCTCCTATTTCCATTTTCTATCGTCTTATGTTTCTCTGACACCAAAACTCCTTTCGGTTTTTTTGCTAATTTTTATTTTTCTCTCTCTCCTCCTCGTGCTTCTATTCCCTTCCTCCTTTTAAATCAATCTTTTTCTCTCCTGAGTCTAGTTCCACCTCCCCTGAGTCTTTCTTCTGGGTGGTTTCCTTTCCGTACAGGTCTCCGAGAACCTGAGTCGACCACCCACTGCGCCTACCCACGGGGTTGACCGTCTCGGCCACGAGAAGGAAATCGCCTCCGCTGACTCGACCCACTCGGCCGGCCCTCCCAACCGCTCCAAGGAGGAGAGCCACTGACGTCAGCGAGCCACACTGATATATAATAACCAATTTGCCAATTATTATAAAGGAAAGCGAAATGTTTATGCAACAAAGTTTTTTTCACAACAACTTCGATTTAAACGGCGCTTCCAGGCTCAACTGTATCGAATGGCTGCGCACAGCCAGTTGGAAACTTTGCGTGAGGTTTCGAGCAATCTCAAAAAAAAAAAAAAAAAAAAAAAATCACGTGATTCCCCGAAATGTTGTGTGCCTATCGGTGGAGTATTAGTTCCGACAGTTCAATAGGAATCATTAGAATTTTAATAAATGATAGTAGAAGGAAAAATAAAGTTGCAGGCGAAACAATTAAGCCGCCATGTTGAACTTATTTGCATCGATTAATCTCACATTACGTAACACTTAAATCGAACGTTTTATTGCTTTTAATTTCATGTTCCGTTTACTGGGCATTTGAAATCAACTTTTGGGCGATTTTCCTTACGTAAGAGATTATTTTTTGCTTCGACACAATAGAGACTAAAACGTTTCACAATTCATTTTCATCTGCTGGAAAACTTTAGCAAAATTTGCGAAATATTTGTAGTTTCGTTTAAAGTGGTTTTCTAAAAACATGAAATAATATTGTAAATCTGATATCAAATAGTTTGTTTTACGTTGCTATAATTATATAAACAAGTTTCAGACGACTTTGTTTCGATTGATATTTCGTTCGTCGACCTGGACAATGGTTGGTTGGTTGGTTGGTTGGTTGGTTGGTTGGTTGGTTGGTTGGTTGGTTGGTTTATTAGAAATTTAGGCGTCGACTACTAAGGTCATTTTGCGCCTTTTACGCAAGTTATATTTGTACGCAGCTCGGGACAAACACAAGCATCCATGCCCACGGCGGGATTCGAACCCAGGAGCAGGTGGACTCGAGAACTAGAACCTGGACAATGGGAAAAAAATTAATACAGTATGTATGTAAAAACTCTACAATGAACCTAACCAAATAAAATATTTCTATACTTTTTTGTTAGGATTAGATGTTTAAACAGTTCAGCTAAATTACGGTTACTTCCTTATGGACCCAAATTTATCAGTCGACATTGCAACGGTTCTGATTGCTTCACGAACTCATCTCCATGTTTACCATTTATGAATATCCGTATCCTGATTCGATTTACTAACATTAACCAACAGTAATCGTTCGGATTCTATTCACCAATGTCTTTAGCATTTTACAAAACTGACCTTCTTTGGATTTCAGTTTTAAACTCTTCATTTTTATTATTGTTAGTACCAACTTTAAATAATTCTGTATGGTCTATTTTGAAGATAATCGCTCCCGATAATGAATTAATAAACTTTTAATACGAAACCAGGGATGGATGAAAGGCAAGAAATAATGAATTAATAAACTTTCATCCATCCCTGACGAAACTTCATTGCTTATAAAGGCAATATTTTAAAATTACACAGTAAATATTTCACTATTCCACAACAAACGAAAAAACTACTCGAAATCGTCTTATTTTAAGCAGATACTAAAAGAATTTGAAAGAAAAAAAATTTTTGATGCTCCAAAACTTCTTTTATTCCGAATTTTGTTTTCATCTTGACCAAGTTTTGAAAACAAAAAATTATACGTTTTTCAGAGGTACAGAATAACAAACGACAGCTCCTATTGAGGTTTAACTTTCTTATTTCTAAATGTTTCAAAATGAGTCTATTTCAAATACACCCGACTGTGTTTGGGATTTTTCCGTTTCATGTAAAAACAGTACCCATAACCTTAAGGTCCAATTGTAGCTGTTAAAATAGTTTCCAATATTATCAAAATCGCTTATTTTTAATAACAGTCAAATTTTAAATTATAAACATTTCCCATTTAATCAGAATTTGCCTTATAAAGACTTCACCTCATTAAGTAATTCAGAATTGCGCAAATTCGTAAAACTGTTTCCCCGTTTTTCATGAGCCCGAATTATCGATGCTTTACTGTACAGCAGAGAAAATAAAAAAACATTATGGAACACAATGCATAAAGCTCCTGACTTTAAGTAGCTGTGGAATTATTAATTGATTTTCCGAATTAAGATAGATGGAAAAGCGGCTAACAAGACGAGACAGGAGAGTGAGAAAAAGAGGAAAATAATCATTAAAGTCAGGATTTTCCCGCCAAAAACTTTATCTCTCGCGGTTCACGTGGAGAATGTTTCCTTCCTCGCTGGAACTGCGTCACGTGGCGAGGCGATTGTGTCTTCTCTGTATTGGCAGAGAGCGTGATTGGTTGTTGTTCTGAGACAGCTCGAAAGCGCGTGGTTTTTACCTCGACTCCCTCTCGTGTTGCTCTTCCTTAAACAACAGTTCACCTCGACACTCGTTAGTAGGCACTCTCGCCCCTCGGTGTTTTACACTGTCACCTTTCTCGTTTTTTATGTCCCCCTTTTCCCCCTCCCCCTTCCCTGTTTCTCTCTTTCTCTCCTTTCCTCCGTGAGATTTTATAGGATTTAGGTTTGTGATCAACCAATTAGGCTCGTTTTGCCTCCAGTGGGGAATCACCTGATTGCAACCCACACAGTCCCCCTACCTTATCCTGCAAGAAGGCGAGGGACACAGAAAACAACGACCTCGGCTTTAAAAGAAATCGGTGGACATTCTCTGTTTGTCGTTCCTATGTTGACAGTCAAGTGACAAAAAAGTTTTTTTTTTAATCTTTTTTTCCTTCGTGACTCCGCCTCCTTATTTTCGCTTCTCGAAAGGTGAGAGAGAGAGAGAAAGACACGGGGGTTTTCTTTTACTTTTTTCTCTTTCCACCGTACTTGAGGTCCCCCCGACGCATCCTTATGGGTGAGAGATAAGAAGAGAAGCGGGGCCCCCGAGCGGCCACCTTCATGGCCGACCGCCCCCTTCGGCCAGCTGCTGCCCCGGGACCCCCCACGCAGACCGAACCCCGTCCATGGCGACCCACGTGTCTCTCGTACTCGTCTTCACGGCTCTCCTTGCAGGTAAGAAAGAAAAACCCTTTGTAATTCACCTTAAGAGTTTAGAATGAATGGGTAGGTGAAACAAACAACACGGACATTCAGTGTTAATTAGAGACTAAGAAATAATGTTTGACTTGAAAACTGCAAAATCATAAAGGGAGGAAAGTGCTTACAATATCGGTTTGCTTTTAATTCATTCTTAAGCCTATTTTCTAGTCTTTAAATTGTAACCTGGGTTATCTGTCTCACAGATGTCATCTTGAAAGTCCCATTCTTTAAGACATCCGACTATGAACTATGCCTAAATTACGACTGCGTCGAAGAAATAAATCCTTTCGGTCAATATGCAGTAATGTAAATCATTTTTAAATTAAAGATCGACAATAATCTATTTTTTACGCTTTATATAGCAGATCGCATTATTGTTATGATGAATTGGACGAACTACAAACAAAGACATCTTTATTGATAGAATCAACAAAAATCTAATAAATTTAAACTTAAAACTTTAAACCCTAATTCATTCTCTTCAATATTCAAATAAGGTTTCGGTTTATAAATATTTGTCTCTCTTGTTTGCTCGAAAAATCTTAAAGGGTAAGAATTCCTCTTTTATGCATAAAATTAAGAACGTGCTTTTTCGCATAGATACACAAACCTATTTTTCATCCTTAATTTATTCTATGTCTTGAATTAGACTTTTTGCGTCATTCCACACAAAAAAGCAAATTCATACACTTGTACAAACAGTTCAAACGTTGTGGAGAATGAATCGGTAGAAGGTCATACGTACAGAACTCACTCTCTCTTTCTCTCTCTCTCGAGGGCGACTGTAGAACAAAACATTTATGTCTACACGCTTTCTGTTTTGAAATCTTGGCCACATTTATCCAGCAATAAATCAATGACAGGAATTTATCAACGGAGAAATTGTTCCGTGATTTACAACACTGTTTACAAACGTTTATCAAGCGGCGAACAGGAGAGGAATTGACGTCGTCGTCGTCATGCATCGCTACTATGAATCGCACTCCTCTCGTCCGAAAGCCCTCTTCCAGCTTCGTCTTAAATTACGAGTCTTGTCTAATTTTTATTATCGTGTTCGTCTATCATTTTTATAGATAACTTTAAAAACGTTGTTTCCATTTGCTTTTATATAAGTTCTCTTAAAACATTCTTTATTGTTCCTGTTAATAAAAAAATTTAGTAAGGTTATCATATCCTGATAAAGTCATATACGTATAATGGCAAAAATATTAACAGCATATTTGAAAAGGAGAAAGTAATTTTTCGTTGTTTTTCAAATAACCTGAAGAAAGAGATAAAAAAAATTAGCTTTTTTTCAATTGCGTATCGTTTAAAAAAAATCTAAATGCGTCTTCAAAATTTGGAATGAGACAGTCTGAAATGTTTAAATATTGCGGAGATAATACTTTTCAAATGAAATTTACTGTGAAATAGAATACACAGTTACTGGCCTATTTAAACAGGAAGCAGTAATATTAGAATTTTCTCTATTTTCTCTAACTTGCGATAGAATAATTTGTATGAATGTTTTGCGCCAACAGGTAATGTCATAAAATTCTATAATCTATTTTTAAATTGAAACTATTTAACTAAGCGAATTATAATGGCTGACAATCTAAAGAATATTAAATGGTCACAGATGTAAGAAGTTAAAATGATCAGCCGCAATTGCTTTAAAAATTAATTAATTGGACCGATAATTCAAAATCGCTGCATACGGTTAAAGAGGAAACCATAAGCAGTGATTTCTTATGATATAAACAAGATCTAGCATTGATGCAGAACTTCCTTCACGGTAATTAAGAATACCATGACTGCAGCCCAAGACTAAACATCATCAAATTTATATCAATAATATAATTAAACCAAGGCTCTATCGAGACGTAGATTGCGTGAATGAGACGGAAATGTCCATATTTCATGCAATAAGAAAAAAAGAAATATTATGTCCATCTTACTCAGTCCATTTATCAAACTAGGGATATTTGACGTGGTTGTTATTCTGAAGCCAAAATGCAGTAACTTGAGAATTTCACAGAAGAGTTAGCAAAATTTCACATTCTTCTGGGAAGTAGTCTAATAGCACACTACATAGATTATATGGTTATATACTAAGATCGGCAATACTAGAACACAGAATTGATGTTGATGTTATCGTTTTCATTTATCAAAGAGTTAGTAAAAGATATTCTTTCCTGCTTAACTTTGAGTGAGAAAAGGTGTTTTGCAAAGAATTAGAACCTTATTCTTCTGATTTTCTGTGGTCGCATAAGACTGGTTCATCCAGATAAATCAAGCACCTAAACGAGATGAAAGCAAAGCAAGATCCGTTACTGCTGACCTTTTGGTGGAACTGAAAAACAGATCTAACAGTGATCTAAAATAGATCAATTTTTTTACTTAATCTAATAGGAATCTTTAAAAGCGAACTACAAATTCATAGAAGAAACAACGCTATTAGTCGACTTAACAGTTTTTATTCTTAATTTTTCTTTAAAATAAAAACAAAGGCGTTTGAATGTCTTAATCAGTAATTGATTAATTTGAATGTCTTAATCAATAATTGATTAATACAGTATATAGTACTTGCAAAAATAATCTATTATATTAGAACCAATATTGATTAAAATTCAAGGTAATGTCATTGCACTTTCCTTATATTTATATAAGGAAAAGTAAATGTTGAACTACTGAAGTCATATATATCTATGTAAAGTTATATGCGGTATATGACTTCAATAGTTGATAAGACAATGCCCTTGCTTTTACAACTTATGATTTTAGGCAATTTCTTAAAAATAAGGATCAACATTTACTTGTCATTAGAGCAACATTTATTTGCAAACATCGGCCAAACCTTTAATTTCATCTTATAAAGTAAGAAGAGTAATCAGGGTGGCAATAAACTGGAATTTATTTCGAGATTTTACGGCATTTGCGAGGATTATCATAATCCAATTATATGGCAGGAGAAGGAGGTGATGGCGCTCAGGTAGCAGAACACCTGCCGCGTTGCGTGGGTGGGACTCCATCAGCGCGTGAATTCTTCCCCTGCCGGGTTAATTCATAGGATTGTCTCGGAGATTTTTTCTCCAGAAGAAAGAGCACAGGAAGATGTCCCGGGCTTGGTGTAGCTCAATGCTTTCCATCTGCTGTTCGTGGAATCTTTCTCCTCCTCCGCCCCGAACTCCCTCCCTCTGTTCACTCCTCCGCTCTCAGAACCCAACATCAAAGGAAAACCGACTCCTCGAGCTCCAGGGAGAAACACATGACCCCACCGTGCCACACGCGTAACGACTTTACCTACCTTTGTGGAAGGGAAGAAAGTTTTGAGCAACGTTCGGAAAAAAAATTCCGTATTAATAAGGCTGTCCACAAACGATGTCACGCTTTTTCCCGTTACCACTGCCAAAACCACCGATTATGAAGATTGGCCGCAAACAAAAGCAGTACCCGGCAATGCTCCTTATCCATTCGTAGAGAAGCGATACCAATGTTAACAAAATTATTGATTCATCATAATATAATACAAAAAAATTCGTTATAAATATCCTTCTATCAGGTATTAAAATTTGCCATTGGGTTTCTGTTTGTTACTCTTGGAGTTAATTCTTGAAAAAAGTTTTAAGAAGCAATTACTAGTTTCAGAGGTAACAGCTTCGATAAATAAAACTAATAAAATTAATAAAACCAAGAAAATATTCAATTTCATAAGATTCAATGGATTTAACTTAATGAACGATATTTGACTGAATTCTTGGAATGAAATAGGTTTCAAGTAACAATAAAGAAACGTACAACTAATACAATAGTTTAGTTTTGTGGTTTCTTTCTGGAATCTACGAACGTAAGAAAAAAAACGAATCAAAATTATTTTTGTGCTTTAAAAAAAGGGCAGTTTCTGTCAGAGTTTTCTCAGTCATTTTCCAAGTTTTGAAATACAGTAAAAAATTACCAAAATCAATTGGCATGTTTACACTTACTTACTTGTTAGGCGAAATTTGAAAGGGCGTTCAGCGTACACCGCTTGGCTATCATAAAATTGTATTTGTTACTATTATTGGTTATGATTCTTAAACTTCAGCAGCTAAAATAAGGTGGCCATTATTTCAACATGGGGTCGAAAACGCTTCTTGCTAGAGATAAGGTGTCTTGCAGTAGAAGAAAAATTACGACAATTCAAAGAATCGTCTGAAGAAGATTGTGGTATCTTCAATATCCGATTCGAAACGTTCTTGAAGCAGCATTGTTGGCTATTACCAGCCTGAATTGCCCAACAGTTAATAAGCGCCAATCCATGCGGCGACGTACACAGGCTTCCTTAGAATCTAACGGAGGCCATTTTGAACACTTGCTATAGCAAGTATATTATCTTGGTACCGTATATCGTAGAAATAAATTTCACAGTTTGCAAATTTCACTCTTGGTCATATGAATTTTCTGCTTGTTTTAGTCCCTGGAACATATCCTGTAATTTTTTACAGACCATTCAGAAACACCCTATATACACTCACATGCCAAAAGTCATGGGATAGCAGTGGACTATTTTTCAAGTGGCAGTAACATCATGTGCAAACCGTATAAATATGCATTTCAGTGTCAGTCGGTTTAGTTACACTGTCATGAGTGAGGGGTGAGGTGTTCAGTGTGATAATGGCTACACGACGAGAGCTATCCGAGTTTGAACGTGGCCTGGTATGTGGAGCATAACGTATGGGTCATTCAATATCAGAGGTGGCTCAAGAATTCAACATCCCACGGTCCACAGTTTCAAGAGTCTACTGAGAGTACCAACTTGACGGCATTACCTCCCACCATGGACAACGCAGTGGTCGACCACACCTTCTCAATGAATGGGACCAATGGCATCTGAGTAGGATGGTCACCGCTAACAGGCAACTGACACTACGTCAGATGACATCAGATTTTAAATAGGGTGATACTAGAGCTGCATCGATGCGAACTGTGCAACAAAATCTTGTGTCTATGGGATATGGAAGCAGAAGACCCAGGAGGGTGCCCTTGCTAACAACAAGATATCGTCAGCAACGTCTCTCCTGGGCCCATGAACACATCGACTGGACACTTGACAACTGGAAATGTGTGACCTGGTCTGATGAGTCCCGATTCCAGCTGATACGACCTGGCTCGAGTTTGGCGCAGACCCCATGAGGCCATGGATCCAAGTTGTCAAGCATGCACTGTACAAGCCGGTGGTGGCTCCGTAATGGGCAATTGTGGGAAGCTCTCCAGTCGGAGTCGTTGGCAATGTCTCCAGATGTCTTCCACTGACTTGTGGAATCAATGCCACGTCGCACTGTGGCACTTCGCCCGGTTAGAGGAGGTCCCACACGTTATTAAGTGCTATCCCATGCTTTGGCATGTGAGTGTATACTATAGTTCCAGAAGGGAAGATATCCACTAATATATAAGTTCCGGTAACTGATTGGTGGACGCATTTCCTTCTGTTTAGTTGGTATAACCTCATATTTGGATATTCCCTCCATATAGAATCTTTCCCCATTCGGCTTCAGTAAATCTTACCATTTTGCTAATTCTAGTCCCTGTTTATAGTTTTAAGTATCAATATTCCAATTCATAAATTTGGTGATATAAATAAGGAGGATAATTTTTGACCTATCTCAACTTTCTTATCTCAATAGCCAGATAATTTTATCCTTCTAATTCAACATGGCGACAGGCCCAATTCACCGGTGTGAATCAAAATCTACAATGAGATAATTTTTGCTTTACTGTGTAAAAAAGTGTTTTATGTAGCTAATATCGACAGGTCAATAGCGTTTACTTGCTGTGGGAATTCGCCCACCTCTCTGTACTTAAATTACCGATTTCCTCTCACATCGAGTGAATTAAAGGGAAGTTAGCCAGCCTTCTTCCTTTACCCTCTTCATGACGGAGAAGTTAGCCAGCCTTCAGATAAAGGGTCTCATGCAGGTCTTAGCTTCCAGTACCATCTTCTTTGCTTTAGCAACATCGCCATAAAAATCCAAGCAAAATCAAAAGGCGTGCGTGTTAACTTTCGGCCAATATACTAGTAACTACTCAAAACAAATAAATGAAACAATAAAATTAAAATATCAAACACTAGAGTGGAAGTTGACAAAAAATGCGCATCTCTATTTTTGAACATCTTTGTATATCTACGATGCGCGTTTATTTAAGTAAGTACTGTTTTGATATTAAAAAAAAAAACAGGACAATTTTAGCACCTTAATTTTATATGAAAGCCTGGACCTTAATTTAATTTTCAATATAAGTTCCACCTATATCGGCATTTATCGTATCGCTTCTAAATTCCATCCTCATAGAAATCAGCCACCTTATTTGTTATCCACTCCAGCACGACCCGTCATCGTCGTCATAGCGCTGATCGCCAAGTTGCTTCTTTAAGTGCAAAAACAAATGATAATCACTGGGCGCTAGATAAGGGCTATACGGAGGGAGATAAAGTTATTCCCAACTAAATGGCGAGATGAGACCTGAGCAACCCATATTTCCCCACTAGTGACAATTTGAACAAGAACGACAGGAAACCACTAATCCACATTATAAAAGTTTGTTCAAACATATGCGCATTTCGGCAGCCAGGCTGCCTTCGTCGGCGTATACAAGAATTGATTAGGACAGAGAAGTTCTGTTCTGATTAAGTAGAAGAATTACAGAATCACTTATATAGTAAATGAGAGCTAATTACAATCCAATTACAGAGCAAAAGACAAGTATACAATATAATAATGAAACTATTGGTTGCCTGTGATTAACCAACCAAGAGTCGTTGTTGCTCCTCATACGTTTATTCTTTTCATAGATCGGTTTAGGAATATGTAAAATATGTTACGTCTTTCAATTGTGTCACGTCCAGAGGGCCCGCGTCACTGTTTAGTAACTTACAAGTGTATATTCACTGGCGATGGCAGACGATTCTAGGAAATTCAACAATTTCGAGTCACTTGTGCTATATATAATTTCAAAGTCTTCAGGTGTATAGTCATGTTGGCAATCCAGAACATGGTCGGCAAATCTAGATACTGCAAATTTCCCTTTCCTGACACATGTCAAATGTTCACCTATTCTTGTCTTGATTGCTCTACAAGATTGGTAGTAAACCGCGTCACATTTGGCACATGGTAATTTGTAGACTCCAGGTTTGTCTCGTAGAGCAATCAAGACAAGAAAAAAATAAAAATTAAGGGATTAAAAATTGACCTTGTTTTTTTTTTACATCAAAACAGTACTTATTTAACAAACACGCCTCGTATATGGCTGCATACATTTCTTATTAAATCTTTTCTATCTTCAGAAGAAAATTTATCTATCTGTGAGATTCTAACAGATACAGCAACATTAGATAAATTGGATACGAAACACGGCATCAAAATGAATCCTAATAAAACTAAAATATTAAAACTTTCCAGACGTTTTTTAAGGAACACGACCACAGAATTGTACTTTTTGACAATTCCTTGCTGAAGCAGATCTTATTACAGATCTTCGTAAACTTACTTATTTGATGAAGCAACCATTTCTCAGCAGATGGCAATGCAACCATTTTCAGAACAGAGCCCTTGTATATACCACTGATATTATTCCAGGAATGAAAGAGTCACAAGGATTGTTTACTTTTAACTTTTTGCATGCTGACCGAGGTACCAGAATGCGCAATCTTTGTAGCGCTTGTAGATCGTACGCAATCTTCTCAGAGGTTGTGGATTGTCGATTCCCATTGAGCATGGTTGTTTGTGTTTGTCGCTCTGTAAGGGAAAAAAAAAACTATATTCTTTCAGCAAAAGTCATTCAATATCGGCTGAAATATATGAAAATTATAGAAAATATTCATATAAATAATTTTTATAAGTTCTATTTTATCTTCATCGTACTTTGCTTTCAAAATAAATATTGGTTTGTTAGCACTATTATATAAAAGTTCTCTGCTTTTTTTAAGAACTAATAAAATTGGCAAATATCAGTTTCTTAATATGTTAATTCAAAATCAAATTTAAGAGCAAAAATTAAGCCTTCAAAATTTTTTGCAGAAAATAAGTGTACCCTTTGCAAGTTTTTTTTTTTTTCGCAAAATACTCATTACGAGCAAACTGCATTGAAAAAACCAAATTCAAGATTCAAAATCTAACAAAATATTTGTGGCTTGAAGATTTGAAATTTGCTATAAGATCGTTAATTTAACAGAATTAAACTTCTTTGAAATTGTTGTATAATTTTGGGGGCTTCCCTTCATATTATATTTAACCTTTAAACAGCACAAAAATTATTTGTTTCTTTTTAAAAAAGTATGTAATGTGCTAAACGTCGGAAATATATAATAATTATCTTTCTATTTACATCTTGTAATTTTTATTTACTTGTAATAAACGATCAGCGAAATGATAGGTTTAAAGCGCGTAGTATTATGTAATCTTAAAACGGTTAAGAATTTAAGCATTGCTTTAAGAACATTTTTAAAAAAGTACTGGTTTATTTAATAAGGAGCATGTCACGAAAATCTCGGAATTTGAGGTAAAATCACTGTGATTAAGTTAAGCTTTTCTAGACAGCTGGTGGGGCCGACATCCTCAACAGACTCCACTAGTAATTTTTTGACAAAAATAACCCTCGGAAACCATTCTTTTAACTCTTTTTATATTTAATATTAAAGAAAAGGAAAAAGTATATTTTGCCTATGCTTTCTTTTCTTTAGCTTGGATTTTGACCAGTGAATCGAATATCCGGTTTTGGTCGAGTGACAAATATTATGTAACCGAGACCCTGACCGTCGCCAGCCGATTTTTAAATAAAGGGCGGTGGTTTGGATTCTATTTTCGAAGTTATAATTCCTGGAAAAGGAGAAGAACATAAAAAGGCAAAACTTCATTATAAAAATATGTGTTATTATTTCTTGTTAAAACAAAAGAAAAAAATTTGTTCTCGTTTACATCCAAACAGCAGCTATAATATTTCTCAGTATACGACTATGAAAGGAAATGTTCGCTTCATTTACTTGTTGATAATAATATCAAATACGCAGGAAAGTGAATACTCGAAGGAAATTCTCCTTTTAGCTATACGTATATTAATTTCTCTTTCGTTTTGTTTTCCGCCACAATCAGCGCAGAATTTCGCGATGGCAATTCAGTACATTGTGATATGGTTAAAAAAAAAAATAAAGCCCAACTTTCGGTTTCTTGGTATCTTTCTTGCCTTCATTTATTCAAGTGAAAAATGTGTTATTTGCCTTTGATAGTGTTTCGCTATCAGTGAACAGTGAATTTTCATTTTGTTTTATTTCATTAGTTTTTGACGGCTTTTGTTTTATTTATTTCACTCGTATAATGATTCTATGAAAAGACCGAAAGTTTAAGATACCTCTCAAGTTCGAAACAGCAATGAAAACACATAAATATACATGAATACTGCACCATGGAGTCGAATCCACTACTCAGTGGACTTAAGGTTTGCAAAATATATGCAAAGATTAAAAATTTGATAAGGGGCCATTATCTCGAATTATATTTTATCATGGCAGTGTGGCAGTGTTTGTTCTGACCTATGTGGATCTTTACAGTTGTTTTTCAGTGCCCTCAATACTGAAGGAACCTTGGTGGGTAAATGAGCAGGACTCTAACGACAATTTGTTAGACAACCACTTGCATAAATAATTAGAAATAAACCTCTGGGGCAGTGGTTACTTACTGTATGAAGACACAGGAGACACAAACAACTTTCAGTTTAACATATTTTTCCAATCAATGAAGAAATTGGTTCTCGGTAAAATGGCAATCGTTATCCCAATGTACGATTCGATATGAATTCGAAAGTCCATCTGTTTAATCATTGAAAGCTGCCAGGTCATAGAATTTTTTCTTTCGTTTTTCTTTATTCAATTATCCAGTGTCATTTATTATTACATCTACAGGGTGTTGCAGATAACTACAGTATAACGGGAAGCCTACCCGCTGGATTGCAGGGGCCGGCTCGGTCGATTGGCAGAATGGAGGGAGATGAAGGTGGCTTGCAGCAGCCAGCAGTTTCCACAGTCGGGGAGGGGGGGGGGTCTAACGTCAAAACTATCATGTTTTTGATAAAATTACACAATTATCATTTGATGTCGAGCCGGCCCCTGCAATCGAGCGGGTAGGCATTCCGTTATACTGCCCTGTAGTTATCTGCAACACCCTGTACACGGTGTTTCACAGGGAATTAGAATTTTATTTCAAATTTTCAGAATAAAGGAAATAAAAGAGGAGTTTTTCAAAATGTTTGACGAGTTTTTTAAAATGAGATTACGAAGCGAAGTCTCTGCTAGAAGTTCTCATAACCCGCTTGAGTCGGTTTATTAAGTAGCGGAAGAATGGAGCTACTTATTGTTTTCACAATGTACGTCCGTCCGTCCCCTTCATAATTTCCGCATTTTTTGAGGTAGAAGGTTGAAATTCGGAATGTAGTTTACTATAGGCATATGCACTTCACTATGTATTTAGTTTGGTTTTGATTGGCCCAATGGGTTCGGACTTTCGGGGGCGGAAATTAGAGGGGATCGAAAGGTCTACGCGTGTTTATGCATAAAAAGGAGTGAAATTCGGTATGCAGATTCCTCTAAGCAAGATAAACATTACTATGAAGTTTGGGACAAATTGTCCCAATGGGGTCGGAATTGTGGGGGTGGCAGTTACTTGGTCTTTAGAACTTTGGCAACATATGGCATGTCATATATCATTTCGATCGGAAATGATGAGAAACGAAAGAAGATAGAGCTCTTTTACACTTTCTAAATACTACGTACGAGAAAATCAATTTTGCGATTTAAAAAATTAGGGAGGGGGGATTAAAAAGTGAGATAAAAGGGTAAAAATAGATGATCTCAGGGCTTCCGCTACTTTCCTATACCTTCCTCGGGAGGATTAACTTCTTGTTGAAACTGACCTTATCATACATGTATTTGTTATCGCTGTTTTCAGCTCTTCTATGCTTGTTGGTCTATCTCTGTAGACTTTTAGCTTTAACACACTCCTAACAAGAAGTTGAGTGGCGTTAAGTCAGCGCTATAGGGGGCAAACAAGTCCTTGCCTCATATCCGATAATTTGGCGCAAAAAAAAATTTCGAAGAAAATAATCAGAAACCGTAAATAAGGTCCCTTTGGGGTCTGTTGTCGGTAGTTCAACTAATAGATTAGTGAGCCCCATTGAAGCACTCTGTTCTTTGGTAAAGATCTAATTGATTGACTGGAATAATATTCCACTAATTGAATTAAAATTGAGAAGCGAACTGTTAAATATGTTCATCGGTAGCAGATGTAAATAACTTTTAATAATGTCGACTTCACCTCCAGAAGATGGTTAAAAATTTGACATGCAAAATCGTTGATGCAAAAGCAGAGCATTAGGAAAAGGCAAAAATCGCCTGGTACGAGATCATTTGGGTATGAGAAACCATTTCAAAGTTGTTGTCGCTAAGAAGGTTTTATCAATACACCTGTAATAAAGACCTGGGCGCTGAAACGTCATTACATTATTACATCACCTCAGTAGGGCATTGCTAATCGTATTTCCACCAATAATAAGCCCTAAATTTGCCCTTCTGATGATGATCACAATATAAGAAATAAACAGTAACACCATAGTCTTTTCTTCTGCGCATGCGTCAGTTTCCCTAGCAGTCGCTATGCGAAATTACTCTTGTTTGCTGTACGAATATCATTATAAATCGTTTGATGCATGCAAAATTCACATAAAAATAATGGGGAAACTCAAGAATTAAATTTAAATAAAATTGATTACTGCTTTTTTCCAAATATCAATAGTAATTTTTATTTAGAAAATGATGTATTTTTTATATCTCTGGTTTCATTGTTTAAAAATCATTGAAAAAGCATTTAAATATTATGATTTTGAATCTTTTTTAACCATGGTGTATTCAGACATAGTCATATTTAATAAAAAAAAATTCATTTGCCTTATACCATTAGAAATCATGAATATTTCAAAATTCCTATAATTTGTAATTTAACTATGAAATTAGAGAAAGAAAAAACTATATTCCACACATTTCAAATACAATTCCAAGATGGATAAAAAATCTGACTTCATATAATATTATTATAAAAAAGTATATTGACTTGGAAAGGTTATGTATAGATAATGAGGATAGAAAAAATTATTTTGTATTAGAGAAATAAACGTTTGTTTATTATTAATTTTGATGTTATGATAATGTCATAAAACCATTGATAAGTAATTAAAAAATATCATGGAAGAGCAGGAACACATCAACTTCAATTTTATGCAAACATTTTTCATTAGATTTTTTCCCCTAAATGTTATATAAAAATAAATAATAAATATTAATTAAAAATACAAATTAGATAAAAAATTAGGTATAATAAACAAAAATAATTAATCTAAATCAAAATAAAAAGCTGACGCTTCGGATAGAGCCTATCCTTTATCAAAGCAAGAGGATAACTCTCTAAAAGCAAATAGAATATTAGAGAATTATCCTGAAGTTAAGTGTATACGCTCCTTATGAGATCTTGGTGATACTGTTTATTTTTTATACATTATGATGATGATATAACAATGGGTGCGTTCGGAAAACAGCCACTGGTGAATTTCTCGAGAATCAGAGAATTCTCCGTGAAATACGAGAGAATTCGAGAATTTACGTATGTCTCGAACGCCTCAGTGTGAATTCTGGGTGATATTGGTGGATTATCCAATATGGAGAATGTGAGTCTTTCGGAACATTATTTTCTCAAAATCATATGAAATGTGAGTTAAATGAACAAATGTGGGACCCCCACGGTGAGGGAGAGGAAGAGGAAAATACTCTGCTGTGTTTTGAAATGCAAAGAAAAATTTTTCATTGAAAATTCGTTTTAAATTCATAATGAGAAATAAAATGAAATAAAAATGTGGAATACTGAAACACTAGTCGTGCGAAATTAAAATGGAAAAAAAATTTAGCAAAAAAAGATAAATTATGCGCATATCTTATTCATAAAAAAGCCTATATTAATTTATTTTATCTAAATAAAGTATATATTTTAATAATTTACTTTGTGAGACATTTTTTTAAACATTTTACCGTATATTGCTGCCATTTGCAAATTTTATTACAACTCAGTTTGGTTTTAGTTTTACTCTAAATTTGATTGGTCGTCGCCAATGATGTGAATAAAAGAACATCATTGGTCGTCGCCATCCAACGTCAATTTCATTTTTTCCAGTAGTTTTTGGCGAGAGAGAAAAGTGGAAAGAAAAACGAGGAAAAGTGAATTCTCCGTGCAATCCCGAACGCCGTGAATTCACTGGTGGTGGTTTCTCGAACGACAAAGTGGAAATACATGTAGTGGGAAAAGTGGCTGTTCTCCGAACGCAGCCAATGAATGAGGTTTCAGCGCCCAGGCCTTTATTGGTGGTATTGCTTTTATGTGAGGTGCAGGAGCATTGTTGCATTAGCGATTTTCCAGTGGAGAAACAAGACCCCTAAAAAAAGCGTTTGTAGCGGTCATGTAATAGTTGTGAAAAATGTGTACGACTAGATTACCGATGTTGGTGATTTGATGTAAAATTACGATGCGAATCAGAAAGGGTAATCAAAAAGGGTGATGCAAAATAAAGCTGATTTAATTTTTATTGAACTAGCATAAAAACTTATTGATATGAAAAAAAAAAGAACCCATATAGATATTTTAAGTGTTGGATATGAGCACCCTGGGTGAAACGACAGATATTTAAACGGTAGTCTATTTCTTCCCAGATATTCAAATCGTCCAGTTGTTGTTGTAATGAGGGTACAAACACAATATCTTTGACATAACCTCCAAAAAGAAATCGCAGGGTGTTAAATCCGGTATTCGCGGGGGCAGAGCAGAATCGACAAATTATGATTCCTGGTAGGGTGGCATCCAAGTGGTCGCGAACTACAGAAACACTCATGAACCCTATGGAGTTCTTCTATCACTTCATATTAATATGGCTTTTATACATCAGTTCATTAAAAGTAAACCAGCTTTACTTTTGCACCACCCCTTTTGAATAACCTTATATTTTTGTGTGTGCTATATATTTATAGCAGTAACGCCAAGAAAAGGTCGGTTAAATGTTTTCAGGAATTCGTTTATACGCCGGTCATGCTATTGCATATGAATATACATTCTCCCTTAGCACTTTTCTCAGCCGTACTCTTCAATGACCATCTCCTACATACAAAATGGAAGTCATCAAAGAAGCAGATAAACACATTTGACGGATTTCCCCAAGATTCAACTATCGTCAGCCATGCGACGTTTTAAATTGTTTGTAACGATCGCTTCAAAAGATTCATTTGATTGATGGCGATGGAATGACATACGAATTCGCAGAAGATAGTCTCCAGATAAAGGACTAATAAAAATAAATAAAAATAAAAAATAAAAAATAAATTGAGGATTAACTGAGATGGTATAACTGATAAAAAACAAATTCAAAATTACTCTTGCTAAATTATTATAAAGCATATAAATACCGTTATAAAATTTATTGCTAATGACGCTGCTAAAAAATTTGGAGAGAAATGATGAAGATTATATATGCAACAAAACAATAGGCTGGTTTTCCAAAGATTGAGCAGGATTCCTTATAGAGATAAAAATATTTGGTTTCATTAAATGTGTAAAACACATCTTTGCAGCGAGATTTGTGTACCTAACGGAAAATATTAAATCCTGCTCCAAAATTTGAAAAATCTGTAAAAGAAATATCAATTTTTCTTTATAAATCACTGAAGGGAATAATAACGAAACTGGAGGAGAGAGAGGCAGTAGGGTAGTGGCATATACTGGATAAAAAAATTAAGCATAAAAAAATTAGTTGACACCAAGCATAAAATTTGTTTTCACTCTTAATTTAATAGAAAACAATATGTAAGAAATATGAAAAAATACACATAAATACTCTTGCCTTGAGTCAAATTATCATACAAAAATAAAAAAATGTATGCAATTACTTTCTGCATAAAAAAATGTTTCTGTATAGGGTATACAAAATACATGCAAAATAATTATGTAAACATCTGAAACAAAATTAAAAATAAGGTTCCACATGGCATTAATAACGTGTATGACCACCCTTAGCATCAATAACATCTTGTAGACGCTTTGGAATACTTTCAACCAATTTTTCCAAAAAAGATTTAGGGATATTTTCCCACACATCCATCAAGGCAGATGAAAATGAATGCTTGTTTATTCTTTTATCATTCGGAATCGTTTGATCAAGGAAATCCCAAAGGTTTTCAATGTGGTTTAAATCTGGTGAATTTCCTGGCCAATCAAGCACTCTGATCTTCCTTTTTGCCAAGTACTCGGTGGAACCTTAGTGACATCTTTGTGGCAGATGTCAAATTCAAACTGCCGTCTCAGGGACATCTTTGTGGCAGATTGTATTAAATTCTTCTCCAGGATACCTGTGTATTGAATTGTATTCATTGTAGAAGTTATCAGATGTAAATTTCCAGTCCCATGGAAGGAGAAACAACCCCATATCATCACTGAACCTCCTCCATGCTTAACAGTGGGCTTCAGATATCTACTCTTTAGTGCTGTTCCATTTGGTCTCCACACATAACTTCTTTTTTGGCCAAATAGTTCAAATTTTGATTCATCCGACCAGATAACGTTTTTCCAAAACTCCATTGGTTCTCTTATGTACTTTTTTGGCAAACTCCAACCTTTTTTTCATTTGATTCATGGTCAATCTTGGTTTCTTTTTGGCAATTCGTCCTCTCAATCCAGATTCATGTATTCTGTTTCGAATAGTTTGAGTTGATGGAGTATTCTTACCATCACCAAACACCTCTTTCTTTATTTCTGCAGCTGTTATCCGTGGATTTTTTATAGCTTGCTGCCTCATTTTTCTAACTTCCCTCTCACTTGTCATTCGCTTTCTTCCACGACCTTCCTTGTTTTGGGTTGAATTTGTTTCTTTGTATTTTTCCACCACTCGCCTCACACCTTCATGAGAAATATTATGTAAACGAGCCACTTTTCTGAATGACTGCAATTTTTCATAGTCTTTCACAACAGCCATTCTTTGAACACTTGATAATTCCTTAACAGGAGCCATTTTACAGAATTCAATCAAATCAACACCATGCCAATCTTTTATTCTTTCTTAACACATATGTTGATTTGCATAAATCATTTTATTGGTTCGAAATTTAATATTCAAAATAATGTCAACATAATTATTTTGCATGTATTTTGAATACCCTATACAGAAACATTTTTTATGCAGAAAGTAATTGCATAAATTTGTTTATTTTTGTATGATAATTTGACTCAAGGCAAGAGTATTTATGTGTATTTTTTCATATTTCTTACATATTGTTTTCTATTAAATTAAGAGTGAAAACAAATTTTATGCTTGGTGTCAACTTAATTTTTTTATCCAGAGTAGCAAAGTTTTCTGGTTCCTTGGCCAAGAAATTATTTTAAGCTCCTTAGGCAAGAAATTATTTTGAGCTGCCTTTTATTAAAATAAAATTGAATTTGGTATATTATTAAAAATATTAAAATTATGTTTTCTTTATAATTATGCATGCACTAAAATATGAACAAACAAAAAATATTAATATTTTTCTTAGATTTAAACTGATTTGCCCTCCCTAAGCCTGGTCTTAGGGAACAAGCTTTTGGCCATTGCCTAACCTTGTCATATAATAGTACGCTACTAAGGAACGGTAATAACTAGAAATGAGAAACGGTCTAATTCGCCCAAGGCGTTCAATTTTTTTATCCGCCAATCTGAACGCATCAAATTTATATTTCAACAAATTTATCTCTTATAAAAACCGATAATTTATTTTTATCAATCTGTCAGGCTTCTGAGGATTGGTCTTATCTATTCTTAAGAAAGCATTTGTAAGCCATTTTGAGGAAATACATCGGTGGAAATACATTTTGAGGAAAAATATAGTATAATTTATGTATGTATTTTTATTTATATAGACTTACCCACTTATATTTTAAAATATCACATGCTTTGATCAATTGAAAATACTTTGATATAGGAAATTGCGCAATCATTTATTATGACCACTTAGTATCTCGTAATAAGAAGAAATGAATTTTCAAAATAATTGGTCCATTTGTTGTTGCAAGCTTGCCATCTAGTGACAGCATAAATAATTATTCTGATAATAGGATTAATTGGAAAAATTTTAATATTTTTGAGCAATAAATAAGCAAATTGTTTTCTTGTTAAAATTCACAGATTTTAAAGCTACGACAGTACGCCAATGATCAGAATTCCATATTCAAAAAAGAATTAAGAATTTCATACTATTGAATTGCATATAAAATATAAAAGTCAGGGTAAAAAATTATTGAAGGTAAATGTAATTACAGGTCATATAATACTGTTTGATAATGTAGTTTTCATTTTGTATAAAAATCTACATCAACCATTAAAATTCACTTTGATTTCCATAGTACGTAATCATCCGAACTGATGTGTTTGAAAAACAAGTTTCATTTATTTATTAAAGAATAACTCGTTACCATTTTTCGATGTTCATTATCCATCAAATAAGTTGAAGTGCACGCTTTTGTATATCTATTATGACAGTTTTTATGAATAGAGGACGAACATGGAATGTTCAAAAATTGACGAGAATCGTCGGTAGATGGCAGATTTCTTTAAATGAGTTTTTTCGTTTCGATTGGGAAGAAAACGAAATGTTGATGGTTGTGCCATCTCATGAGATAAAATCAAAAGATTAAAAGGATGAGGCAGCTACTATTTCTTAATGAAAATTTGGGTATTTTAAATATTACTTCCTGAAATACACTAAGTTGGGACTCTACCATGACCATTAAAAATATTAAATATAATAATAAAAAAGCAGAGAGAAAAAATTCTCATGAAGTAATGTCTAATCTACTGATAGAAAATGGGGCCTATTTGATAAGCACTCAAAAGACCCTAAACAATTATGTTTTAAACAGATAATATATGACTGTTTTGAGCTCTAAAAACTCGAATACGAAATTTATAATCAGCTGTGAGTGACTGAAAAAATTTTGGTTTGTTTCATAATTATTAACCGATTCTGAGACATAAAGAAATAGCAGTAACAGACGAAGAAATCAATTTTATTCAAAAAACTTCTGCCCTCAGCAGCAATACACTTCGCAAAAATGCCGCGATGACCGAAGCTATAAGAAATTGCTGAGGACATAAATCACAACATCTTGGTCTGATGGGGCCGAGGGTGAGGAAGGACCATACCCCAAGGCGTTGATTTGCAGTTGATTTGATACTTCTATGGGTGCAATTGGATTTGGACAATTGTTTCAGTAATTCCTACTTATGAGTCGTTGTGCTGATAGCTTTCTGTTGTAAAACAATCTTATTTCATCAATATTTCATCAATCGTAAGCAGGGCCGGATTTAGATGAAAAGAGGCCTCTAGGCTATTCCACTTATGAGGCCCTTTCACCTCCTATTTTTAATGCTAACAATTTGAATGTAGGCCCCTCTTGATCTTGAGGCACTAGGCTGAAGCCTAGTTAGCCTATAGGAAAATCCGGCCCTGATCGTAAGGATCCAATGCAGAAACGGAGCAAAGCCTCGCGTTTTCGTTTTCCAAATGCTGTAGCTGATGCTGTTCGGCATGTTCGTGTGGAACCTAGGCTATCCAGTTTTTTAACCTTGTCTACAAGATATCTGCAAACTGTGGCCGGTGATACGAGAAGGTCGGCAGTGGACGCTAGTTTACGTATCTTCGACTTTCTTCCGAAGCTATACCATGTTATACGGTTATATTATATGATGTCATATCGGGGATGGATGAAGGGGGGTTTCTTCATCTGTTCTTGGTCATACGATACTATATTATCTCGTACTTAACCCGACGATCGGCTCCTGGCTTATGGTTGATGTCAACATTACTGGCACGGAACTTTGAAATCAGTCTACGGACAATTCTTTCATTTGTCATGCTGGCCTCCCACATTTTACTGACATTTGCAAGCGTTTCGGACACATTATGTCTAAATTTGAATCCATGCCAAATCACTAATCTCTCATCGAGTTTACTACATCCCGTCACAAATTGCTTTGATCTGACTGAATTAATTTATTCAGCTCGTCGAGTGAACTTGTTCACTTTACAAAAATGTTTAGTACTTCCTATTACGATGCGTACCCTTGTAACCAGAATAGCATTGGCAGAATTGGCCAATAATTATGAAACAACCCAATAGTTGAAATTTTAAAAAGCAACATAATGCATTTTCACAATGAAACTATCTGAACAACTAGGTGCCCTAAGAAGTAATCGAATTTTTCCAGTTCAGTTTCTTGATGATTATTTTTTCCTCTTGGCAAGAACTATCGTATTCAAGTTCTGAAACACAAGAAACAAATGTCAAAGATGTAAATAATTCCAAAAATTAAATAAAATAAAATTACTCATAAATCGTCAAGACATTCAACTAAATGTATTTATTTATGTTCAAATTTATTTAATGATAGATTTAATTTAATGTTATCGTTGAAATAACAGCAAGCAATAAACACTACTTCTATTTTTTTTTTATTCCTTCAGGTTTTGACAGTGTTGTGAGCGACACGGTGTCGCTTGACTTGACGAATGGCGTAGTTCGAGGCTATAGTCGTTATATTTCATTCGTACAACCCCCGTCTGTCGTTCATCAGGGGAATGTTCCGCAACGATGTTCACGTCAGTCAGTCGTACGCATCGATTTCTCGGGTCCCTTCAAATTGGCCCGTTTCGTCCTCGATTACGACCGACCTCGTCTGTGGACAATGGACATTGCCGATTCTCCCAATGCAGATGGTCATGGTGGAGACGCTGCCAACGTCACCTCTAATTCAGCCGAGATGCACATCTTCAACCGGCAGCTGCGTGTTCACAGCAATAGTCTACCGGGATTTCGTAGTGCTGCCATCGATGGTGGACATCTGTTAAAGGTGGTCGATAACATAACGAAAAAGGTAAGCTCTACCGAAGCTATGTTAATAAAGGATTGTATTGCTATTAAGCAGATCAGGTAGGAAATTTGGAAAGACAACTGCAAGACAAAATTTAGCAATGAGATTAATTTAGACAGAAAAAAAATCAAATAATTTTATAACATTATACTGATGAAGAATAACATTGTTACTTCTGAATGCATTTTTAGCGGGAAGTTTTGAAATTATAGTTTTTCTGCAAAATATTATGTATCCTTGTCACCCTGAGATAAAAGTTTAACAATTTCTGTTTTGTGGGGAGTATAATCCTGTTTTTTTTTATTATATATACACAGGGTATCCAAAAAGTCTGGTAACAAGGCCTGGTAAAGATCTCTAAGCTGCCAGGTAGGCGAGATCTGATGAGTGTAGTTTATAGGTAATAGCGGGATGGGAAATTCATTGCCGCACTCAAATTTGACTTTGATCCCCAAATTTAAAGTCATCCATTTGCTAACTCGAAAACTATTAAAGAGAAAAATTTCCGATTGTTTAGACTGGTGTTCTACAGGGTAGCAATTTTTATCACACCCTTCCCCTTGAAAAATTGAGAAAATGGGCGAAAAAAAATTACTCAAGGAAAGAAAATTCCCAACGGTGTGCTTCACTGCAATTCAAATGTGTTAGAAAACTCAGCCAACCTGGCCAGCCCAAGCTGAGGGGGGAGGGGGGATTCTAGAAATTTTGGCGTCGACTACAAAGGTCATTTTGCGCCTTTTACACAAGTTATAACAGTACGCAGCCCGGGACAAACACAAACATCCATGCCCACGGCGGGATTCGAACCCGCGGCCAGGCGGACTCGAGAACTAGAAAGCCTACGCCCTAGCCCTCTCGGCCACCTGGCCGGCAGCCCAAGCTGACATTGAGTGACTTTCTCGCCCATTTTCTCAAAATCTTTCAAGGGTAAGGGTGTGATTAAAAATTATTTTTAGACTAATGTGGTGTTGCTCTACAGGGTACCAATTGGAAATGAGTTAGCAAATGGATGACCTTAAATTTGGGGGTCAAGTCAAATTTGAGTGCGGTAATGAATTCCCTACCCTCCCATTACCTATAAACCACACTCATCAGATCTCGCCTATCTGGCAGCTTTGAGATATCTACCAGGCCTTGTTACCAGATTTTTTGGACACCCTGTATAATAACTGTAGTGTGCTAGAAAAAGAATCACCGATTCCCGACACGCTTAGCCTTTATTTAAAAGAGAAAAAACCCTTTCAAATAGAAATCCTTCCCCTTAAAAGCAGTGGAAGCAAACCAAAACCCAAATTAGAACAATTCCCTTAAACGAATAGCCCAATTAGATTTATTAATTCAGACTAAGCCCAACCAGAAAAATTTACTTACGCGAGCGTTAGTGTTAAACTTTAATAAAAACCTTAATCAGCCAACATTTGACAAGTTAAGTTCGGTTTCAAATCAAAACAATTGCTACACAAATAACATTACTAACCCCTGGAAATTTACACCTATTATGGCTATTAAAGAAAAGAATGGAAACTAACTAGTTCCAAACAAATATTTCCTTTATTACAAAGACAATGCTAATTAGGTGGTAAAAGGTTTCCAATCGATGAAAAGATATACAAATCAGTAGACAGAAGTGGCACTTTAAGAAAGCGCAAAAATTATCTGCCAGGACTCGAGCAAACGGCGACGTCCGACAAGAGAAAGGTGAAGACCAGCTTAGGGACCAAAAGGTGTCTAAGAGTTCGAGTGTTGCCGACTGAACCGAAGCCACACCAAATGTCGTTTGAACCAGGAGTGCAGGCAGTAGTGAACTCTAGAAAACTATTCGATTGGAAATAATTATTTGTAAACGAAAACGTTGAATAATTATTTGGAAACAAAAAAAAATCATGGGGTTTAGACAGGAATAGATATTAAAAAAAAAGAATGGTAAACAGAATTCTTAATTATTGTTTTACAGACTATCGTAATTTTCCGGTTTAAAAGATCCAAAAGGAAATTCCAAGGGATAGAGAAGCTCTGATAGGAGCGTTGATGCACAGATCCTAGGTAAAGATAAGAGTAAGGCAAAGCGCAGGTATCTGTCTAAAAAGAAATGAAAAAAGGAAAGCAGGGACAAAATAAAAAGAAAATGGCGTAGGAAAACTAGGAAAATTGGGTAATTGCCACACAAATAAAGAAATTAAGAGCCAAACAAAAACTTAGCAGTGACCTCAGGGATTCCGGGAATCTAAAGGGGAAAACACTAAGAAAATAAGGTAAAGATACTGGGTAGGGTAAACGAATTCTCAGACAACGTAAAGGACGAGGCAAACTTGGAACAAATACTGGCAAGGAAGACACAGAAGGAGGACGATCACAAACAAGCAGAGAGGTCCTGTAACGAAAGGAATATAATGGAAAAAAAGAAAGAATAAATTACAAAAAAAAACAAGAATACAAAAAAAATCAAAATTCCAAGATAAATCTCCAATAGTAATTCGTAAGGAAATTGAACTGAAGTACAAAACGGGATTGCGTGGGTTTTTTGTCAGATGAGAAAATCCAAAGTGGTAAATAAGCTCTTTCCCTGGTTTATTTTTTTTTTCTTGTGTTCTTCGTTCAGCGGTTTTTTTAGTCCCCAACTACGGAGTGATCTGTAGACAATGCTGTAAATTGAGTTTCATCTTGAATTCCATTATGTAAAGAAAGAAATGATTAACACAGTAAATAAAAATGCACTGCGTTATTTCTTACAGAAGCCTTCATGTAAGCTATCGACGTCGGCAACTAGGCGACGGCCAACCAATTAAGATTTTGGATTGCGGAATTTGGTGCGTCTTCATAAGAACTAAGCTAGAGTTATTAAAAAAAGGCGGATAAAAGCAGGAACCAACCTGAAATCATTCAAACGACCGAATCCAATTTTTGTCAACAACGAATGACATCTGTCTGGCAACGAGGGGAAATCCCGGCTCCATTGCTGTAGTCATAATCCAACATTAACTTAGTAGAAAACCCGGAGTTTGCATTCCATTCATATTATTAAAAGGGTTGTTCCTCCATTAACAAAGGTTTCTGGACTCCAAAGCCATGGCAACGACGTGCTGTTTGCCTTCAATAGTTTCCGACTGTCTTGAAAGTGGAAATTCATTGTAGAAATTCAGCAAATATTCATGGCGAGAAACACAACTCTGAAGAACGATCCGATGGCAAATCCATTGTCGCCAAATGATAAGTCCTTTCAGCTTCGCTTCTTATGGCTGATGTAGTGCCCGTATCAGTTCATGGGCAATACTGACTAGCTCTGAATAAAATCCCAAACGAGGAAAAAAAATCACGAGACTATAAAAACTCGCGCTCAAGGAAAAATTAAAATGCGGGCGACGCTCTAAAAGAGCAACCTCCCATAACAAAGCCATCCTTTGACTAACAACTGAACAAGGCATGTCATATAAGAACGTTAATTCAAACAATCCGACGGAATTTAAAACGGCAATAAACGTCATAGTTATTAAAAAAATATATAAATGAAAACGAAATATTTTAAGGAATACTTAAAAAAGATTTATTATTTATTTCTTTTCCTTCGCTTTTTTTTTGTAACAAAGTACGATGAGAAAGGTAAACGCCGAATAATAAAGGACGTTAAACCAGACTAATACGTTTGAGCCCATTGGTCTAAGCAAAATCGATATATCATGAATAACGCAAGAAAGTAAATTCTGAGAGAAAAATCTTAAGGCCTGAAAGCAGCAAAATTAAGTGACTGAGCGCTAAAGGATTCACTCCACAAGTTCTTAGTCATATAAAAAAAAACTGGTCAATGTATAGTCGATCGTCAACCCGGTATCGAATGATATCGTTCCTTAAAAAAATATTTTAAAGATAATCTATAAATAACCTGGCCAGGCCAATATCAAGGAAAATAAACATGTATTTCCTCAAAGCAAGGAAACGAAGAGAATGGGAGGACACAACTCCATATGAACCAGAATAACATTATGCAAAACAACGTGACAAGAGCACGTCATGTGAACCCTTTAATCAATAATAGGAGGGGGAACACAGTAACCTCCTTCGAACTAAGAGAAAATGTGAAGTTCCTTTTGGCTGGAATAGCCACTCTTATCGGTAATTAACCTTGCGGTTCAAACCAAAAGTTAGGAAAACAGGAGCCAGAGTCCGAATTTTTCCGATCACACGCCTATACGAGAGCGGAAGCAGCAGGCGTCTTAAAGAGGCGACTAACTATAGGAAGCTCGAGGCAGAATTATATACATGAAGTACGCGTATTAGGAAGGAGAAAAAAAAATTTCTCCACGAAATTTACAAAAACAAATTTCAAAAGCGGCACGCTACATAACATACCTGTGTTCAAATAATGAGATGATTACATTTATGGGTGATGGGTTCATTTTTAGTAGCATACTGGTACCTAAATGAAAGCATTAAAAATCAAGATGCCTAAGGCAAAGCAATTGACCAGTCAGATTGGGCAGTCAGTCATTGAATTATCCAAGAATGGAATGAAACTATGTGACATTGCCAAGCCACAATTGCAGATTAACCCATCCAGTGTTCCCGGGCCCTCTCAAAATTCAGAGAAGAAGGAAAACAACTAAACGCGATTTGACTGTGCTGAAACATTTGATAACCAGAATGCGTAAGCATACAGCACGGGGCATAACAAGAAAATGGATTTCAAAAACGACGATTCGACGCAGAAAAGAATTGGGCTATAAATTTTACACTGCCAAAAAGAACCATTACTCACTATGTAAAAGAAACGTGTCCAGTTGTGCAAAAGATTTTGTGAATGGGATGGGAAAAAGTTCTATTTTCTGACAAGTGTTGATTTTGTGCAATCAATGATGGTAAAGAAACTGTCATTCGTAAGCAACATGAAGGGTTATCTCCTGGTTGCATTTCAAGAACACTCAAATTTCCTCCGTCAGTGCTGGTTTATGGCACTCTTACTGTTGAAGATCTCGGAAGCCTTTGCATAATTGATGGCAATATTAATGCGAAGAAATGTACAGAAATAATGGATGATCATCTTATTCCGATAACGCAGTTCTCTTTTCCTGAAAATGATTTGTATACTAAGAAGATGGAGCTCCAGCTCATGCAGCTAAAGTTTCAAAGGAATGAATGATTGTGGCAGTACAATGTTGACGTTCTGAATTCCCCTGACCTTAATACAATTGAAAACATCAGGAGAACACTGAAAAAAAAGACAACAAGAAAGACACATCCAACATCTCTGAAGTCTCTAGAAGAAGTTATCATGGATGCCTGGGTGGATATCTCAGCAGAAGAGTGTAAAAAAAATTGGTTGAATCAATGCCACGTAGGATTCAGGCAGTTCTAAAAAATAAAGGTGGTGTGATCAAGGATTAGACACTTATTTTTAACCATTTTGCTACATATTGCTAAACTTTTGTCTCAAGATTTAAGCATTGCTAAACATTTGTCTCAGTGTGACAATGATAAATGTTTAAAAAAAACCTGCTATATCAATACGTGTTATAAAAAATGCATTGAGAAGTAACATTGTTATTTTCATCAGTATAATGCATATAAAATATTTTTTCTGTGTAATTTGAAGTTTATGTTTGATAGAGATTAGTAGGGTTAGGAACCTTAGGTAAAAACATATTTTGTTTATGGTTTCAGTACTAAGAGATATGCACAAAAATGTGTTTTTTATTAATATATGTGTTTTAGTTTAAGAGTTATAAAGACCTAAAAAAGCATATTTAATGGTTTGTGACATATTTGGGATTATCAGACCTAAAAGGCATGTTTTGATTGCATTTTGTCCTACACCCGAGAGGCCAATTGGCTTCTTGTGATATAATTTTAATATCTGCTATAGCTATATTCCATTGAAAGTCAACCATGCCAAAAGAGAAGAGATCTGCACGGGCAAAATGCCAGCAAAAGTTCTGTTACACTTGTGGATGCGTCGATATCGGTGGGGTGGAAGCATCCACGGAGCAGGTGCTACTGAAGACATGGGCGATACCATAATGTAAACGTATATAGGTGGAATGAATGCGATTCGGATGCAAGGATATTGCGATGGAACGTAAAAGAATCGAGATCTCTGCGTTCCTTCGCGCGGGCCACAACAAGTCTGACATCGCTAAGCAGCTCAATGTCAGCCGGATGACTGTCCACAGAGTCGCAGAGAAGCTGAAGAAAGGGAAAGACCTCAAAGATCCTCCACGTGCAGGCAGACCTCGCGTTATCAATCGTGTGGGTGTCTGAAAAGCCTTCGAATGTGACCCGACTCTCAAAATGACACAGTTCGCAAAGAAAAATAAGATTTCTGTGGCCACGGTGTCCAGAGCCATCAAGGAAGAGGGTGGAAAGAGTTTGAGGCGCGTGGCAAAACCTTTGCTGATGGATGGTATGCGAGATAAACGTCGGCAGCACTGTCGTCGCCTTCTCAACGACTTGAAGAGCCAGGGCAATCGCATTGTCATCTTTTCTGATGGAAAAACCTTCACGGTCGACCCGGTCGTCAACAAGCAGAGCGACCGCGTGGTCAGCTTCGCCCAGGACACCTCTGAGGTCCGCTACGTGACTACAACCAAGCATCCGGCCTCAGTGATGATGCTCGGCGTCGTGGCGTCGAATGGCTTGAAAATGCCGCCAACCTGGTTCCCGACCGGTTACTGGCTTACCGCGGCCGACTACAAGGACATCTTGACCAAGAACGTTTGAAAAAAGGTGACGAGGATTGCGGACTACGTCTTTCAACAGGACGATGCCCGGCCCACAGTGCCAAGACCGTTCAAGAGTGGTTGGGGTCGAACATGAACTTCTGGTCTAAGGACTTTTGGCCTCTTCAGTCGCCCGATCTCAACCCTCTTGACTATATCGTGTCATAAAATACTTGGTTACCGATATTTACGTGAACAAATACAATTTCTTGTGATAGCACAGACCAGTACATCGACACTGTGAAACCACTCGGAATTTTTATCCATGGCACAGTATCCATGGCGACTGTGTGAACCCAGCAAAATTTTTTTAAACAATAAAGAATATTTGTTTAGAGAAAGCGGAAAAAGTAAGTTTCAAAAAATATATATACGCTGTTCCCGCCCGGGATCGAACCGAGGACCTTCCGCGTGTAAAGCGGATGTGATAACCACTACACCACGGAAACAACTGATTATCTAGCCTCCCTAGGAAGCTATTTAAAGATCTGTTCCATTTTTTTCTATTTTACAGCAAAACAATATTCCGACACGTAGAATCTCTTCCTGGCAATCTTATTTACGCATCTGCTTTAAGACACACATTTACGTCATTGAGATCAGCACATGTTCGATCAACCTTGTGTGTTTCTAATAACTGCATGTTCACTGTGTATTGAGTTATTAAATGATACTCTTAGTAATTATTTTTAGTACAGGATAAACATAAATGATTGAAGCGGTTCCATGATTTTATTGTAGGTGTATTATTTAACATATCATCATGAAACTTGACAAGTACATAAAGCAACTCATCAAGTTTTTTTAATGTCCAGCAGACGTATGTTTCCGCTAGAATTGGCAGGGACATGCTTCATCCAATACAGTATGAATTCGATAACAGACTCTATATCTGTAGAATCACTTAAGGGGCACATATCGAGCAACTTAACTTGACAAAAAATCTTGGTGAGTACTCTATATACATGTACTTATAAAATCTCGTGATGATATGTTAAATAATACACCTACAATAAATAACATTTCATTCGTTTCTGTTCACTTTGTTTAACGCTATACTATAAATTTTATATAAACTAGAAACATTACAGATTCATATGTACGAGCGTCTAAAATACTGATTTGATTTATACTTTTTAAAAACTTTTTTAGCGTTAAGAGCTGAGTCTTATGCTTTTTTTTGTGCTAAATCCGTATCTGATCTCAGTTTTTTTCTAGATTTCTTGGGTTTATAGATTTCTTGTTTTTCAATTTTATCAGAGTTTGGGGTCTGATAAAATTTTTGTGGCCCAAAAAATATGGATACAATGTTAAATTGCAGCCGCTTCTCTTCATACCCATTACTTTAACGTTGCAGTCTCCGTGTGCATAACTTTGAAACGTGACGTGATAGAAAAAAATCTAAAATCAGATTTGGATTCAAGCACACTAAAAACCAGAAGAATACAGGTTACAAATAAATATTTAAAATTTCTCCAGAATTCCCAGGTGATCTTACAAGTTGGCAACGAAAAAGTTTCCTGGTCCCAAGGGAAACTGAAGGAAGAGCTCGAGTCGAAATTCCTCTTCACGTTGGCCGGGCAAGAGCCGACCCATGGTAGCGTCGATTACGATATTTATGCAGGATTCAATCGCATCGTTGGCGGTAATTGGCGAAATGGCTCAGGCCTTTGTCAAGCGACCATCATTCTCCAACGAGAAGAAGGTACACTTTATCGAATGTAATAATAATTTTATTATTGAATTTATACAATGATAGCGGCGGTCACGCAGTTAAGTCAAGGTAAAATTAGTTGTTATTGTTTCTTGATGTGGTTTATATCAGATTATATCATCATTATTAAACATATGAAACACTCACCAACCTTATTTATTCTATAGCTTAAATGATCTTTCTCTTTCAGAATGATTAAAGATTAAGCATATACCATGGAATGGAACAAACAAAAAAGGGAAAACCTGTAATCCACAAAGATTCTTTGTGAATTAGAGGTTTTCCCTTTTTGGTTCAGAAAGATTTTCTGAAGATTTATTCCTTTACGAAAGGCAGCATAACCATAGTAACCCTTCAAAGTATATACATGTACTGAGCACCAACTTATTATGATGACCTCCTCAGTACTTCGTTTGGTCACCTTTTGACTTTAATACCACGTCGATTCTTCCTTCCATGGATTCCACGAGATATTGAGAGGTTTTTGTGGAATTTGAGACCATGCTTGATGAACAGCATTTTCCATGTGTGTGAGATTTAATGATGGTTGGTGGATACAGTTGTCTGATGGTCTTTTCAAGTTCATCCCACCAATGGTCATTGGGTTTGACACCAGGAGATTGTGGAGGCCAATTAAATAAAGTAAACTCTTTCATGTTCCCGAAACCAATCCTGTACAATATGAGCACTATGGCAGTACGGGTTATTTTTTTGAAATTAGCCATCTCCGCTGGGATAAACCATCGACAAGGCAGGATGAGCTTGGGTTCAGAGATCATATGAGAAGATCTTTGATTAAGATGTACTGATTACTGTTGCCTTTCTGCTGTCTTTTATAATTCTGAACAGTCCGCTCCGCTCGAGTATTCGATGACGACCACAAGTTGCATGTTGAGGCCCAGTCTTCTGGATGACAGAAATTAATTAACAACAGAAATTAATAAATGAAAATTAGAGTTAATGCTCCAAGCATAAGCTAAAGATATTACGGGAAAAATGGAAGGAAAAATTCCGCGACCTGGATTCGAACCAGCGACCACAAGTATCACACCGAGCTATCTCGTGATCGGGACTGCCCACTGGTTCGAATCCCGGTCGCGGAATTTTTTCTTCCATTTTTATCTTAATACTTTAACATCAGCTGCTTTCGAACTTTTCACAAATGCGGCGGTTTCGCTGATATTCGCTCCATGGCTCCGAGCTCCTAGAATCACCCCATGTTCAAAATCTTTCAAATCGCATCGTCTGTCCATCTTCATAAACAAATCATTTCTACTACTGTCGTAAGCACTAAACTTTTCTTTTTTACACCAGTCTCGCCCTTTAGCGACAACAGATATGACGCCATAGCTAATTAGGTGATCATACAAATTGGTCGCTCAGTATATATCGGGAGTTTTAATAAAACTGTTATAATATCATCATCATCATCATCATTTATTATCATAATTGCTGAAAATTACAAAGAATTACAATTGCGTTTCCAGAAGCCATTTTTGGCTTATATTGGAAAGTGGAATTTACACATAATATTTAAAAATGAAAATACAAAATTTGAAAAATCGTAAAACCTTTTTTCACAGGATAAAATAAAACTTATTTCGATTATACCAAAAGTAAAAGTAAGCAAAGGTTCACTTCTTTACTTCAACACAAAATTTTTTTCAGTCTATATAATTTATATGCAACCTTTTCTTGATTAGATTGTATGAGGTCAGATTTAATATCCATTTTGGAATTTTGTTTAAAATTTTTGGAATATAGTTTTTTCTTTCTCTTAATCCATAGTTATTGTGTATTTTAGGAATTTTAAAATATTCATGATTTCTAACGTTATACGGCAAATGATTTTTTATTAACAATTTTTTTGAAAAAACATTTTGTATTATAACTATATAATCAAATAGATCGTCTATTTTAAAATTTTTTAGTTGTTTAAGTTGTTGATTGCAGTTTCATTTGTTTCGTTCTGAATCGAATGTTATTGATTTTATTATTGTTTTTTGAAGTAACTGAATTTTTTTAAATGCCGTAGAAAATTTAAAATTCCATATCTTATTTTGGATTCAAACAGTGCACTATATATCAATTTTCTAATTCTGATGGGACAATATTGTCTAATATAGTACATTAAATATATTGTTTTACGTAATTTAGATTTTAATTCTTCTATATGTTTTTGCCAATTTAATCTGCTATCAAAAATTAATATTTATAATTATTCTAAGCCTTAAAAGTATTGAATTAACTAGTAGCGATTACAATATGACTGATCAAAATATGACAGAAGGACAGGCACCTGAGAGCAGCCATTCAGCATCGTCAGCCTCCTCATCCGTGCATATCATCTCCGAGCTCCCAGATTGAAAGGTTTGTGGCTAAGAACGATTCCTTATTCGTTCCATGGTTTCGAGCTCCAAATCGTCTATAACAGCTAGAAAGCTGAAAATTGGGGAAATAATAGGGCACATGTTCCTCTGTGTATGCCGTTAAATTTTTTCCAAATCCAACGAGTAGTTTAACCAGTGGCGGTTATAATATGGCTGATCAAAATATGACAGAAGGCCAGGCACGGGAAATCCATTACCCTGATACAGTATACTGAATTCAAATGACCCTGGTTTATACAATTTATAAATTTTTCAGATAAATTCTAAAATATTAAAATTGAATGAAGGACTTTTTCAGCTGTTGAGATCTGTAAACTTGCTTTCTGCAGCGTCATATCGTCCTTATGCCAAGTCCAAGTCACTTTCAGGGCGGGATTATGCATTTATGTATCCTGAAGCTATATATTCACGAAAAGGCGCCCTTTTCCATTTATGTATCCTTTGCAATGGAGTATTAGTTAGTTTTCGGCCTCAAGCTATATATTCACGAAAAGGCGCCCTTCTTTAGTGCCTGAAGTGGTGCCCTTCTTTCAGATATCTCAGTATAATCTCTCCTCAGGAAAAGGTTTACCTCATGCACTGGGTCTCCTTCGAACATGCATGGGATATCAGCCCTCGATAAACTGAGCATAAAGCTTCCTGACAGAATGTTCCTACGGAAAAATTCAGGGCCTCTTTTATTCAATTTCTCGCTCTATCAAGGCCGGATCCATTTAGTGCGGGGCCGATTAGAACTTTTTTCGCGGTGCCCTTCCTGTAACTAAGCGCGGTCCTCCAGTAGACGTGAGAGGGGCCCCTCCAATAGCATGGATTGTATTTATTTTACACTTATAATAGACCATCTGTTTAGAGTATATGTAGATGTTTTTATTGAATTTGCATATTTTATCTAAAAATTTTGAGGTTTAATAGAACTTGAAGTTGACAATTTCTTATCAAAAAGCGCGGGTCCCATCGGTCCAACCGGCTAATATCCGGCCCTGGTCCTATATAAGCCATTATCACTCGAGATGGATTCAGTAGACACTGAGTTCCGTATCTAAAAACACACGTACATCAAATAAAATAAGGAAAACTCTTTCTACAAGTTTAATACCAGATCGCATGTATACATTTCGACGGCATTACCGTTTTCGTCAGCGTGAAACTAACTAAATGAATAACAAACATCAAATGAATAAACCAATTAATAAACATTAATAATAAACAATAATAAACACCAAAGAAATAAACAACCCTCCTAGCAAGGTGATTGACATATCCAAGGTAGTGTTTCGTTCGAAATGTACATACGCAATCATACAAGTGTTCATTTTCCCTTGTTTTATCTGGTTACAGTTATCCACGGCTTTCGATGACTTTCTCATTCTTTTCCTTCTTTAAAAGACACCCAGATTTGTTTTGTTTGAGAAACATGGTTTTCCTTTTGTTCGATTCGTTTGGAATGCTCATTGTAGAAAGTAGAATAATATTTGTTTGGCGATAAAGGCAGAAATAAACAATTCAGATAAAGGCAGAAGTTGTCATTTTGTAACCTCCATGTTAATCTAAATTTTTCATGAAATCATATCTTTGAGACTTGATTTATGTGTTTCGAGTACCCGTAACTATTTAAATCAAGGTTCAAATTTTATGGAACACAGGAAAAAGTAGATTGTACTAATGAGAATGTATATTTTTTGATTCAGACAAAAAATGCGTGATATGGATTAAATTTAATATTACTATTTTTAAAAATAAATCTTGCTTATCAATTTTACCCATATTTTCTCCTTCTCGTAAGAAAACAGGATACTGATTCTGTGATTGGAAAACTAACACGCTGAAATTGTGAATTCTTCCCCTCATTGCTAGGAAGTTTTGAGACTGCAAAAGAAAGGCAAAAATACCAGGCAGAAAAGTGAAGCAGATACCATCAAGGAGAAGTTAAAATATCAAAGAGGCAGGTCTAAATCAGAAGTTAAGATACTGAAGAGAATACTTCCATCATTTCGTCATTAGAAGGATAAGGAGTATTTCCGACTTGCCATTTGGGCTGTCTTGTGACTTCGTAGAAGACCAAGAAGACAAATTGTTACAACATTTCTGTTTAGCGTCTGCGATTGCTCATTTGGTTAGAGGAGCAGGAGCAATCTCATAGCCTCCGGTTCGAGTCCAGGTTGCGGAAGTTTTTCCTTCCCTTTTCTGCATTGTAATTATCAAATGATTGAAATGTTTTCTTCACAGCAATTCCTCCTTGAATTCAACAATTGTTGATGCGCTTATCTCTTCGCTCTGAATTTGGTGCATCTCATGAATGCAGTCCATTTTCGAACGGACACATATAATTACAAGTTGCAATCAAGCTATAATGATTCATATAAACTTGTACTTCATTATAGTGTCAAAAGGTTTATAATTTACTTTAGAGTTTTCACAATAGGTGGCCGCAAGGCTGAAGATGCCGAAGTAGCAAGCTATGTTTTTAACAAAATTACTTCTACCACAGGGGATAGACGTAATTTTGATTCACAATGCATACTGATTATGGATTCCTCCATGAACGATCTAATTTTTTTCTTTTCTTATTAAATATTCTGCGTTTAACTATAGACGAAGCTTCAATCCGGAAACTAAGATTTACCTCATCCACAAGAAGGATAATGAATTAATTAGAATGATATTCTAGGATAGAATGGAATAAAGCAGTTCGTTTCTTCTCTATATTATGATGAAAAATGAGATTAATTTCAGTGTTGTTTCTCATGTATATTCGCTAGCGGAAAATATGGGTATTTTAATTAAGATGCATCTCCAAAACTGTATAACTAAAAAACTGGCCCTATTTCACTCGATTCATAACTAAAATAAATTTATCCAAAGTTGAGTTGGGACTAACACATACATGTAATAATAATAAGCGAGCGTTTCTACAGGCATTGGAATTTATATTTTGAGAAATTAAAAATTTCGATTAAAAATATGGACCCCCCTCCTCTCTTCCTGCATAATACAGAATATGATCTTCTGACCTTCGTCACTATTTGCTTATCAGAGAAGAGTTGGGCGACCGAATGGCTGATTTGGAGGCTCCTCCCCTTCATGATGGCGTGGATTTTCCCTGGGTGGGAGAGGAACATCATCTTCGCCTTTGTTTTCTCTCCAGATTCTCCGAAACGTACCAAACTGATTAATTCAGCAGCCAATTTTTTTTCCCATCCCATCGCCCATTATTCTCTCGACAACAAAGGACCTTGCTGAAAAAATAAGAAGATCGAACATTGATCTCGTCGGAATATCTTTTTTTTTTTTTTTTTTTGTTGATATGTTCTTGATTTATTATTAATGCTTTGATTCTTTATTTAAATGTCGAGAGGGATTGGCGATTTACATTTCACGTTGGAAGACCATTTCTTTGAAAATGATTTGATTAGTTGCGCTGTTAAATTTGACAGGCTGTTTGAAAGGAAAAAC
>JAHWFO010111882.1:404854-448011 GCA_023313115.1 Rhysida immarginata | reverse complement strand
GGACTGCTTTGAAGTTTTTAAATGGATAATTTGCGTACTTTTCTTAGTATTTTTGTTGTTCTTTTCTTAGTATTTATTGAATTCAGTTTGTGCTTTAAAATATTTAAAATTGAAAAACGGACTCTACAGATGCAACTAATTCGTGATTACATTATTGGATTTTGGATAATTTGATAGATATCTTATACATATAAGTAGATTTGATACAAAATATAACTTAATTATCTAACAGAAAACTTTTTAAAGCTGTATAAATTGATTACTACTATTCATTAAATATCTCCTATCATTTAACTCTAACATTTTTTCTTGTTTTTTGTACATTTTCAAATTCCGATTTCTCAAAGAAAAATATGGGCAGTAAGCTTAGAAGAAAAATTGCAGCAATTATATAAGTATAAATTGGTTTAAGTTATTCTCTTACTAGTAAAGTCGGTAAACCGACTCCAATAAAACTGTGTGAACCTAGCTAAATTTTTTTAAACAATAAAGAATATTTGTTTAGAGAAACTAAAAAAAGTAATTTTTAAAAATATATATAAGCTGTTCCCGCCCGGGATCGAACCGAGGACCTTCCGCGTGTAAAGCGGATGTGATAACCACTACACCACGGAAACAACTGAATGCTTAGCCTCCCCAGGAGCTATTTAAAGAGTTGTTCTATTTTTTTTCTTTTTTAAATTTGTGGTAGGCGGGGTAAAGTGGAATGCAAGCACGTTTAAAGGCCGCTTATATTTGAGCTCACGAATCAGGTTCTCTTATTTATTTTGCAATTACGTTGCCCCAAATAGCAGAAAAACTGAAATTTTTAACTTTTGTCGTTCAGAATTAAAAATTCTCTGCAAATTATTAAACTCATCTACTAAATTAATATTACTTAAGACTTGTTTTTAATGGAATCCATTAATCTAAACGTGAAAGTTATATAACTGTTGATAAAACTAAATCGCTAAATGAAACCATTTTCTGTTGCATAATTTTATAGAAAATTTTTGCACTTTAGTGCAATAAAATGGTGATTACTTCTGCTTTCACCGGAATCATTCCCTGTAAGCTTTTTCAAAGTAAAAATAATAATAATTAAAAGTAACGTAAAAATCGATATATCATAGAAGGGGATTTTTAATGAACTCGATTTTTAAAGAATTCTTTAATACCAATACAAAGAGTAAAATGCCAAAAACTGTGACGGATAGTACTAACAAGCTAAAAAAAGATAGAATTACAAATTCTAAGCACAAACCAGGACATATTGTGAACAAGCTTAAAAAAAAGGGGGGGCTTATATCGCTGAAAATGGTACCCGGAATATGTATCCGGTATTTCCTTTTTTCCTCCTTGTGGATTAGAGGTTTCCTTTTTGGTTGTTCCATTCCACAGTATTTACTATTTTTTTTTTTTACCCTGATATGGAAATTGCTACTAAATAGTCTTACATTAACTGTCATACAAACAGTCATACTAAACTACTAAGATTTCTTCTGTTTGATTAAAAGTTAACTGGCTTTGTATTAAAAGTTTCATTTGTGGAATTGTGGTTTTTGTTTTTATCTAGCTTGTTAAAATAGAGGCAAAGGTGGTAATGTTTGCCTCCCCCCACCCGTTTGGTTTTTGTAATAAAAAAGTTATAAGCTATCCGAAAAAGAGGTACTATAGCGCAAAGTGTGTGGTATTGAGTTGGCATGAAGTGTCATTTTTTGAAATAAAATGCTCAAAATTTTTAATAAGATCCTTTTCTTGATAAGCTCAAGCAGAACAGATGAGCTCAACTGTAGGTATTATGTCCCCGGGTGGCCATTTTAAATGTATGGAAAAATAATGTTATTAACCTCAAGAATAAAATCAACATTCAATAGTCAAAACATTGAAATTAATAATTAATAATATCTATTATTAACTAACAATGAAAATGAACAGATTAAAAGCACAATACTCTTTAACCACAACTAAAAAAGGCGTTAAACAAGAAATAAAACAAAAAGAATGAAAAAACATACAACCTGTAAACGTCTTTCGAAAGCTTTGCTTTCATCTTCAGCAGACAAGTAGAACCTCAAGAGATTCTTGAGAGAACTGACTTGTTTATCGACAATCGAACAGTGAAGTGTACATTTGTTAGGATGGGACGAAAGCAGCGCTTTCACAAGCTCATCTAACCAGAATAAACTCCAAATGAAATACACTGAGGTAGTCAAGAAGCCTAACCAACCCAAGCGGTCTTCCATATTATACAAAAAATAAAATAAGATTGACGATTGTCAGAAACAAAATACAAACGAAATAAAAAACACAAGAAGAAAGAAGATTATCACATCCGGGAAAGAGACGTTGCTAATATCTTCAAAACTGACGTCAAGAACTGACTTGTTTATTGAATTAGCAAGGTATATATAGTGAACAATAACCAATAGAAACAAAAAAAAACCCCGAAAACGTGATCACCGTTTTGGTAACTGGGCCACCCATTGGATCAAACTAGATTCACCAATGGGTCCCCTGTCCGAATTTAACAGTAACTGCTTATCCGTTTTATTTATAGCTAAGCTTTCGTAAGAATCTAACAAGTATTTTTTATTGACCGATTTTATTAATTTCACACTATTCTTATAGAATTCGTGTCCCGTATCTAGGGAATGCTTCGCGATGGCTGACTGGTTGCTTCTGCCAAATCTTGTGTGGTTTAAATGTTCCTTAAATCTTGTTTCTATGCTTCGGAACGTCTGCCCTTTGTACATCATAGGGCATTGGTTACATTGAGCCTGGTAGATGCCTGATTTTTGTAGTGGTGGGATCTGGTCCTTAGGATTGCCCAGCAGTTGCTTCATTTGACCTGGATTGCTGAAAGCGAGAGAGACATTAAAGGGCTTAAGTATCGAACTTATTCTGCTTATAAGAGCCTTGTTGTAGGGCAAGGAAATGATTTTACGGTTATTTATGTTCCTTTTAAAAGTAGTGATTCCTGCTAAGAACTTTTTAAACCTTCTTCTCCTAACTAAATCCAAAATAAGCTTGGACCTATACCCGTTTTTGTTGGCCGTGTTTTGAATAATGGCTATTTCTTTTTTAAATTTGGACGGGCTCAATGGAATATTCAATGCTCTATCTATCATATAGATGAAAGCTGAAAGTTTTTGGTTCCAGGGATGACTGGAATCATTAGGTATGTAGTTTAAACTGTTTGTAGGTTTTCTATACACATCAAATGATAGCGACTCTTTAAACCTAGAAATCTTAATGTCTAAGAACGGAAGGCACTGATTGTTTTCAGTCTCGACCGTGAATTGTACTGACGGAAAGAAACCATTGATGTGTTGGACAAACGAACCAATGTCACATTTGGTGATATCAAAAATCAGAAATAGATATTTGCAACTGGAAAAGCGTCACAAGAGTCGTGTTCATAAGCTGCTGCCACGACACATCGCAGAAAGGAAGAGGAACTGTCGGAGAGTCTATGAGGGTTACCTGGCAGCAGAACGATGGAAATACGTTGTCACTTGGATGAAGCCTACCGTTTCCTCAACGACTGCAACAAACACTGCGGAATTTTCTACTGTCCACTTGAAGAGAAGTCATATCAAAAGCGGTCCAAGGATTGTAAGAAAAGTTTTTCTAAAAGATTTATGGTGATTGCGAAGTACTCGTACAACGGCAAGCTCACAATCAGAAGAGTGGACAGGAAGGCTAAGGTTACTATCAGCATCACATTCTCACTTCAATTTTCCACGAGGAAATCCCCGCATTGTATGGAGGGGACAAAAGCAAAGTTTGGCTGCATCAAGACAAAACCTCCAGCCATACCTCTAACTCGACCGTTCAATTTACCGGTCTGTTAAATTCACATTATACCCTTTCGTGATATCCCTGTCAAGTCACTAGATGCATCCCCGATGGATGTCTGTGGATTTAGATTATTGAAACGAGCCCTTGCTCGACGCCGTTCAACAACCATTGAGGGTCTCTGGAAAGCCTGCAAAAGGAAGGGAACAACAACAACCTCGCCGTTCTGCAGACATCTCTTCTACAGTGGAAGATACGGTGCAGAGCAATAGTCCACAATCAGGGTCACCAAATAGAATACGATATTTGATGGGGAAAAGGGTTTTCATCGTAAACTTTTCCTCCAAATCGTTACCATAGATCGTAATCAATCTTTTGTATTATCATATTCGGTAAAAGAAATATAGTTCCTGAATTTAACCATTAACGATATCGTGTAATAAAGTATCATGTCAGTGAATCAAAATATGAGTAACTACTGGGTGGAGTGGTCAGTTTTATTGGCTTGTCCTGTAAATTTTTGTACGAGATTTAGTCGCAGGATTAAAAATATTTAACTTCTGTTTGCGGAATGTATTTTTCAAAACAAAAAAAATCAGATTTATAGTAGCTATTTATTTTACTTTTTAAGGGATAACTCTCTATTTTCTAAAAAAAATTAAGGTATGCGATAAACATACTTGGCGTTTCATACGTATTTGTAATAATTCGCATTTTCAAATAGTGATCTGTCTGTGATAGAAGATGCTAACAAATCTTAATTCGGAAAAGAAAGCGATGGTGAATTAAGTTTTTTTCACACTTAAAGAAAAAAAGTTTCGAAAAATTTTTTGAAAGGTGAAGAAGGTAAACGTCAGTAGGCGGAGGCAAAACTTGGGCGTGTGCGACGGATGCCAGGAGAGGTGGAGGGGAAGCAGTTCACCTTCGCGGCGCGACTCGTCTGTCTTCCCTGCCAACAACCATTTTGGCTTTCCTCTCTCTCTCTCTCTCTCTCTCTCTCTCTCACATATACACGTAACATACATACAAACATCGAAGCAGGGTCGGTTCCATCCACGTCGACCTTGTAAGGCCAACAGCAAAACCCCGTCTTGGTTGGCCTTCCCCCCTCTGTCTTCTTCTGCTCCTTCCCCGAACAAACTCCCTCTCTTTCTCAGGTAGAGAGAATTGGGGGAAGAAGAGTGAAGAGTGGGGATGGGAAAAAGAAGGTGGCACGAGGTGAAGATAATTGGCACGCGGAGAGCCTTAAAGCAGCACTCGTCATTCCCCACGTTTTTTATTGTTGTTGTTGTGCTTGTTAGGACTAAGGATTTTTTTCCCTTCCCTCCTTTTTTTTTAATTCACTTCATGAGACAATCGAAAATCAGAAAACAAATTCCTAGCCAAGGAAAATATTTCGTTGTTACCTTTAACCTCATCAATGTCGCAGGCGGATGACCTCTAGCCTTGCATAAACACTAACAAAGGTTAACTCACTAGCAAAAACATTGCATTCTTTGATGTGATCACTACCTTGATGGATGACTGCAGCCATCTTCTTTTTATTAAAAATATTCAAAACACCGCTGACGGAGTTGAAGAAGCATCCGTTGTTCCATTTGGCGTTATTTCGGCCGAGGGAAGAAAGGACCTTTGAGGGCTCCGATTCCGATGGTGACGTCGATCGATTTGACAGCAGGGGTCAAAAAAGAGAGACCGGGAATGAGCGCGAAAAAAGAAAGAAAAAAAAGAGGCGGGAAAGGAAGGAAGACGTAGGAGAGGAGGGGGGAGAGGGAACGGGCTTGTCTACATGGTTTGGCTTTTTGATGGGAGGGGAATAGAACATAGATGAAAAGTAAAGATTAATCAGAACGAGAAAGAGAGAAAAGAATTCCAGTCAGTTTCCCAAAATAAACAAGACGTTATTGATATTTTTAATATTCTTTGTGATCCCGAAATCTGTTTATTTATAAATAACTTGCTTCTTAAAAATGTGGCTGACTTAAGACAGGGGAGAGGTTGGGAATCAAAGTACAAATAATTATACAAAGGAGGTACTAAATTTTTTCAAGCCAAATTTACTATATACAATACATCATAAATAAACGATAACTTGTAATCTTCCATAGTTTTTACAGGATAATCGCCATTCTATAACTAATGTTTAGGAACAAATTAAAATGTGCTTTTCTAAAAAAAATCTAAGATTTTAAATATTCCAAAAGAGTAGTGATTCCGATATAATTCATTTTCATGAAACAGGGAGGCCAGGGATAGTTGATACATTTTTCAGTTTTTAATTTTTTAAAAACTTTAAAAATTTCAAAACAGTTTTAAATAACAGCTTATTATTTTGTGTTTTTAATTGGCTAATAGTCATTTTCATGTTATGAAGCCTACTGTACTTTAAAAAATTTTATTCGACTATGTCAAGATGTCTCAATCTGCCCCATAGTGAGTAAACTGATATTGTCATATTTTAGTAGAAAATAATGCTAAATTCATTTTAGCAAACAACTGTTTATTAAGAAATTTCAATAATCATTTGTGATAATGAACATACAGATATTAGGAGGGGGGGGGAGAGAATGACATTTTGAAATTAAAAGAAATTGAAACTTGAGTTCCACAAGGCTTCACTTGAACAACCTGGAATTAAAGGGCTAGGATAATAATACTGCTGTTAAATTGAATAGAAAAAAGGTGTATATTTACCTTTCCTCTCGATATTTTGTTAACTACCACTTGATGCATGTTCATAGACCGTATCACTATACCCCTTGAAAAATGTCTTAACTAACCCTACTTAATGTCATAACGGTTTTCTTTTCTGTATAAAAACACGCGGTCAGTAAGAAAAAAAAAACCTAGCCAAATTTACTCACGCTTTCACCCTGTGTCAGGCTATTACTCTGAAGAAATTCTCCACGTTTACTTACAACTCGTATTGAGACTGGAACACCTACTTGAAAATCTACTTCACACTGATTAAACACAACAAGTAGCTCTCTCGTCTATTGTGGTGTAATTAAAAAAAACAAAAAAAAACGAGCAGATACAAGTTTGAAACACAACAACAAGCTTTCACATTTCATTGGTCATGATTTACAAATTTTACGAATGAGCATTGCTACGTAAACCACGATGCATTAACGTGTTCCCAGTCTCCCCTATTACTAAATTTTGAAGCGCCTACACGAGTAATTTTAATTTTGTAATCTAAATTATTTCTTGGCAGTTTTCAACAGCTACAAATCTCAGTTAACGAGCGAAGGAAACTACTTTTCCAAAACTTTTGTAGCAATTCCACAATGTACATTTTAATCTAACGACAGGGGAAAAAACATTAAATTTACATAAATCTGTATTCCGCTAATGCATTAACGTATCCGGATAAGTCAGCAATTAAAACCTACGGTCACGGACTTTCGTTCTCTGCGTCTGAGTATTCAGAGACGAGGTTTTACTTCATTCAAGAAAAATTATAAAATTCAACTGCGACGAAGAAAAGTTGGAAGATTAAGATTTTTTTCTTTTTTCTTAATTTTTTTTTACATGGGGTCATCAACTCTCTCTCTCTTCTCTCCTTGACCCCCGAGAAACCAGAAGCTCTTCTTCACCGCCCCTCTCCGGGGTCACGTGACGGCGATGGATTCCCCACCTCCCTCCTTCCCACCGCTGTCATCACCCCTCCCTTTGGCGTCCAGGTAGGGAACGCCTCCAATCGGACTCAGCGGGCCAGTGGATATAAGGAGGTCAACAACAACAAACGATATCGAACGCGAGGAACTTATTGGATCGCGTCGCCTCAATCGAGTGGTGGGTTCAACAAACCAGTGGAAGATTACCATGCACGTGTGAACCTACCTCGTGTGTTTATCTCTACGATGATATCAGCGATTCGTTGTAGGAAAGTTACCATACCTGAACGGTCTGAATGATGTTTACACGCCAATTTGAAACGGTGTTCACTATTTGCGAGCCTCGTCGGTTCCGCTGTTTCGTGTATTAAAATACATGACTCCACTACGATACAAGTGTCCTTTTTGGGAAGTTTCCTCTGCACTGTGAGATAACCGTAAATTTGGAGGGAGAACCTCTCTCACAGCATCCATCCATCCCACAATGAGTCGACTGAGCGTTGCTCGACCGGTGTTTTACCACAGCTTTAAATGGACCGTTTCCCCTCGTGAGATAAGAGGCTCAACGTGTTACCGGCGTTTCCCATCATACCCTTCGTGGCAGAGGTCCCACAATTGCTAACGAGGTGGTGAAGTGTTAATGTCTAACAGCTAGTAAACGAGTCTGACAGCTTGGGGTTATCCCGGTGACCCTGAGAGGGTGCAGCAGCTGCCGCCGCCGCCGGTCTCCTACTCCTCCCACGCAAGTCCACCACGGCTCGGTCGAGACCGTTTACGAGACGGCTGCCTTTCGAAAAACTCACGTTCCTCTTCCATCCCGTATTCGCCCGATGTGTCGTCGCCTCTTCCCGTCGCAACTGTGGGTTAACGCGCCACCGAGGAAGGGAGGACGCGTGTGGTTGTCCTTAATCGTCGTCATCATCGTCGTGTGTCTCGTTGCCACGGTGACGGAGGCGCAAAAGAAGCGGCGAGGACATCGACGGAGAGGTAAGAGCTTTTGTGACGTCACCGCGTCCATCCCACGTGATCTCTAGTGATCACACGCACATGGGCAGGCATTGGGCGCCCTTTGCACGCACGCACGGGACAACCACTTGACTGCTTTTTTCCTCTGGGAAACAAAGGATTACATGCCTGTTTCTTGTGGAACCAATTCTTTCCTACTGCCCGTTATTTAAAAACAAAACCAAACTGAACGGTTAGTGGAAAGACATCCTGATAATAATTGTAAAAGACACAATAAGAAAACCCCAAAATACTCATTAAGTTTAAATGTACGGAGTAACATTTTTAGGGGTCTCCGTCTCCTCCCAATTAATTTTGCAAGGATCCCAAAAATTAGCAACTAATGAAGTGCATATATAGCTCGGCTTCGATTTTATTTTCCATTATACTGACATTATGTTTTAATAATTTCATCAAGTGGGGGCAAAAAAAAGACAAACTGGGTTCCACATTTGACTGGCAATTTAGTTAAATTTGCAGGTTTATATTTTGATCATTTCCTTTCTAAGAAGTGAGAATTGCTGAAATTTCAGATCAGTATCAGAAGTTCATAAAGTAATGAAGTTTTCTAAATAAAAATATTACTCTACAAACTTGCATAAAATTATTTATTAATTCACAAAATTCATAGTCTCTGTTTCGTAGCCAATAATTCTTTTTCACATTAGAAAACATCATTAATATAATATTTTCCTTCAGTTATTACTATATTCTTTGATATAATGTTTAATTTATATTAATAATAAACCTGTTTACTATAGCATAAAAAACGTCCGCAGAAAACTTGAATACAAAACAGTAGTATTAGACTCTACACCAATATCCATAAGACTTGGATATGCACTAATTTATTATAAATCTTGGATACTATCACTTTTTCTCCTATAAGAAAGAATGCTTAAAAATTTCTGCATACATGGGCATCCAATCTCTTTTCAGACAATTCATTTGTTTTGGGTTTTTTTACATTGTTATGGATATTTTGCTTGTAAGATTCATTATCTTAAAAAATATTGTATTTTACAGGATTCAAAAAAATTTAATCTAAAAAGGTTTTGAGATAATTTTTAATTTAGGGTTTTTGAAATGCATGCCACTTCATTAGAAGCAGTTCGTGTGTACTGTTAATCATGGAGGAAAAAACATGCAAAAATGTTTCTTTCGATTATTTTTTTGTTTTTGTCTTTTATTTCAAGTTTATCTGTAGGAGTTTAGAGGATACGAACATCATGAACACCGTGCATCGTTTGTATCTTTAGATTCTTATGAACATGATGAACACCGGGCCTCACTGATCAATATCTTATATAAGCAAACATAAATTCACAATAGAAATTGTTTAATCCAAGACCACGTATGTATAGAGAGAGAGAGAGAGAGAGAGAGACGAAGGCGTAGCTTTCAAAAAAAATACATCTATGGTCTTGGATGAAATACTTTCTATTGTGGAATTGTGTTTTCATGTATTTTCTTATTCATATGTGCCAATTCAAAATTTTGTTGGTTCTTTACCTATTATATTCATCATATTTTTCAATAGCAAGTAAATGATGTATAAAGATTTTTATATTTACAATTTCTTTAGCCTTTTTGTACTGATTTCTGTGTTTATTTTACTGGCAAATCTATATTTACAAAACGATAACTGTGTTTCGCGTTCAATGCTTTTCCGTTGCCCCCTTCTTTCATATATTACTGGTATTTACTTTAACACTTCAGATAACATAAATGATTTCCTTCAAAATAGGTAGTTAGGCATTAGTTTATAACATTGATTGTTTTGATTTTTCCGGTCGAGTTTCAAGGACCAGGGTCGGCCGATTGGGTCTTTTCTTTCTCCTTATCATCGTTCGAACACCTCGTCAGGTGCTTGGCCCAATAAAATAAACGCTTACCACTGCACGTGTCCTTTTACAGTTTACATAAACAAACTCTTACCCCACACACGTCTGCTATTAAAAACTCCGCTATTAAACAGGCTATCACTGAACACTTTTAAGAGCGAGTCTTAAGTACGATTGAACGGAGCCCGCAGTCAAAGATAATTATTTACAAACTCCTAATTCAAAGCACTACACTACGGTAGCCATTAAAGTGAAGTTATTTTTACGAAAATAATTAGCTATTGTTAAAGACTGGCAGTCTAGAATTACTTAAATTATTACAGTATTTTAAAAATACATTTTATGTTTACTCTTCAGCGTAGCGTTGTTTATTCATGCCAAAATTATTATAGTAGTAAAAAAAAAAAAACGGTGTTGGTGAAGCTCAGTTTGCTCGTCTGAACTTCGTATATTTGCTGAGGTTAATTAAATATTTTGAAATTTGTTTATCTGTATATGATAAAACCTGTGAACTTTAAAAAAAAAAGCTCTCCCATTCCATTGATTCCATATAAGAGAGAGCATTGATAAAATCAACTTATTCAAAAAATAAACTTCGTGAAAGGTACCTATTATTATATATATCTTCAAAGATCAATTAGAAGATTATCTCTTGCAAATATGTTTAGAAAATATGTTAACTAACCCATATAAAAAATTTTTTTTATTTATAAATCAATTTTTTTTCTTTGCAGCATTTGCTTTCTTTCCGTCTTATGAACTGGTCTGTTAAAATAGAATTGCCTTTATTGCAGCGTATTAAATGTATTTGTTATAAACGCCTAACCTGCTTAAAAGTTGGTTTTTTTTGGATAAGTAGACAAGTTTTATTGAAAATAAGCAAACGACATTCATTAAAATACATCCAAATAGCAAAACAAGTATGCCATTCTATGTGCAACAGAGAATTCCAAAGAATAACACTGGAATAGCACAATCACGAGTTTGTTATACACATTTAGAAACGATTACGTTATCTAAACAAAAAAATTGTATTCATCAAATAACGTAAATTTGTCAAATTAACTTCTAATTTTGTCAAAATACTTTTCTAATTTCTTCCCTTTCTTGCCATATCTGGTCATCAGAATTACAGAAAAATTTATCCATTAAAAAAAAGTTATTAAAATATATAATAACAAATAATTATGCGAGCATTTTTGGGTAAAAAAAAAAAAAAAAAAAAAAAAGCCCTAACCCAACTGCGTTCGTAAGTCAAGGATTGTCTATATATATAACGTTAAAAATACGAAAGAAAAATTGTAGAGCACAACCCTAAAGAATCATAAAGGGCACCTACGGGCAAGATGTTTTAGGAAATGTCAGATCTCAAAAGCACGTGCACCAAGCTGTAGGGAATGGCTAATTCACTAACGTTAACCAAGCCCAAAAGTAAAACCTGAAATAATTGGCATTTAACATTTTTCTTTGGCATTCTTATTTATCTAGTGTCTCTCTGCCAGACAGGCTCATGATTAGTAGCCGCAAATAAAATGGAATCTACTTCTTTATATCTAAAGAGTGATTTGTATGAAATGGCAATATCGTTGTGAAATCCTGTAATAGAGGATCTAAAAAATTTAGGTATCCAGACTTTTAAAGTGATTTTCTTCTGGCTGTAATAGTTCATTTGAAACGGATTTTCTGAAAGATGTCATCTAAAATAGCTATTGTCAAATGGAACCATCAGATTGGTTAATCGTGGCGTTTTAATGCTAAAAAGCATGGAAAAGAATTTTCTAAGGACCCATTACTCTTCGGTCTAAGCAAAGAAGACAAAAAAAGTGGATGTTCAACCGGATGATGTCTGCTAGTTTGGCTCTACCCACTTACAGGAAACGATTTAACCTTTTCTTAGACCTCAATGGTGATTCATTATGCCTTGAACTGCGTACAATAAAAAATACCATCAACTTATGCTGCAGTTTTTATGGTTTTTCGTTTAACTCACTCGTAACTCAGAATAGTTCCTTCGCCTTTAAGACAAACAAAAATATTAACAGCACACAAAGGTGGAGATCTTACAAGTGATAAGGAAGCCTTTTTATTGATATTGACGGCCATTTCGGTCTGATACTATCGTCAAGTTAAAGAAGAAGCTGACGACTTACAGTAAATAGTGCGCGCTGACTAATTAATTATTAAAGCTCAATTGCAAACGCAAGTGCGTTTAAAAAAATTATATCATAAAATTTTATATAAAGTGTAATGATTATTAAAGAACTTGTGCGTTTGAGTTACACATATATTTTGGAGACGGCTTGGACTTTTTGTTTTTATGATAAATGTTTTGTTTTTCTTCTGTAATGTTTTATGATAAATTTAATATCAGTATTCCTTTAATGTATACTGAAAAGTAGAGAATGTTGGAACTGCTTCTCGGCTGTTAGCAATATCTATGCGTTTAGGGTGGAAACGAACGGTCATTGCCAAAGGTTTGTTCTTCAAATATTCTTTGCTAACGAAAACAACAATGTTTATTCGTTCGTGTTTGGTTTGTAAATTTTATTGTTTTTTTTTTTACATAAAATATATTATTCTTGATATTTTTGTACACTTTAGTACAAAAAAGTAGTCGGTTAACTATTACTTGTAGACTAAAAAATTACAACTAAGCATCCCCTGAAAGGTTACGTTTCCAATTCGGCTAATTATAGATCTTTGCAGTAGATTTGAGAATTTACCATGCACCTGTTGATGATTCAAACTTGTTATTAATAAATCAGAAAACAGTATAAGACAAGTTAACGAAACATTAGTGGAAAATCCCATAAGAGCGCCATGTAATTTTGACGCAGTCACAGATTAGCATTTTATATGACATCTTTACAAACCTTGTTATTGAGCATATCTTGATAAAGCATATCACCACTGTTTTTGTAAACAATAAAAGGTGGGCGGATTGAAACTGGTGTTACAGCTCCTTATCCCTCGTGTCGCATTTGCGCTTTACGCGAAAACGTTTATTGCAAAGCATTTGGATGTCAGCTTATTTATTAGACAGTCATGCTAAAAAAAAAAAAAAAAAAAAAAAAATATGTGATAATAAAAACGAACATTAAAAAACAATTATCTTTAAAGAAACACATGTTGCAAAAATGAAGGAAAACCAGTTTTTCTTCCCAGCTTCTCCTTTCGTTCTCTTCTTAACTGTTTGTTTTTTCCAGACGAGTGCATTCTGGGAACGCACGAGTGCGACGCCAACGCCGTCTGCAAAAACACGAGGAAATCGTACCGGTGCCACTGCAAACCAGGATACGAAGGGGACGGCAAAAACTGCGAAGGTAACACTTGAAAACACACATTTTAATATGAAATCTGCATTTTAAATTGAAGGCAGCCGCATGTAAATCAGACGGAAAGAAAGCAAATGAACATAAATTGAAAGGAAAAGAAGAAAAAGAAAACAAAAAATTCGTCGGTCTGTCACTCAGCATGATGGAGGCTAATGTAAATAAGTTGGAAAAATAAAAACAATCTCTTTAAGACACAACAAAATATTAAATTGAAATATTATGGCTATAAGCCATCTCCAATAACAACATTAAAAAAAATTACGTTGATTTTGATGGAGGAGTTCTTAAAGTATGAAAAATGAAGAATTCTTAGGGAGCGCAGTCTTAAAACAGGGGATTTCATCTAACTCAACATAGTAATGCTCAATAAATTTAACTTTGCCGTCTCTTATACCTAATAATAAGTCTTTAAAGTCGCTTCATGGTCAATTTAACTTGTCTGTCTGTCTGTCATGTTTTGATCAAATGAACATGCTAAACATCTTCTCACTTGCCTGTTTACCTTTCACAATTGGACTTTTTTCGCTTCAGATAAATGTTTTGAAAGCTGATATTGAAAACACGATAATGATGTTTAACTGTGATATATTTAATATTGCATTTATTGTTTTGAAAACAAAACTTGTCTTGCGTCTGAAAATATTTTTTTTTTCTAATTTTTTAAACAGATAAGAATGAATGTAAAATCCGTAATGGTGGTTGCGTTCACAAATGCCACAATTTCCTTGGCAACTATTCGTGTGAATGTTACGATGGATTCGTTTTGGACAAAGACAATCACAATTGTATTGGTGAGTAGATAGGTTTGACTAGATTAATTATAAATATAAGAGTGTAATTCTTTTTAATAAAGCTGGTATTCATTTCACTCCGTCATTAAATTTCTAGAAAAGTGCGAATAATTTCTATTTGTGGCACTACTATTCAAGGAATCAATTCTTTAACCAGTCTTATCGGCGTTCGAAAATTTTAACCTTGGAAGTTTTCAGAACCAAATTCGGGAATAATGTGATCTGGAAGCATAGAGATTCTTCAGATTTGCTAAATTTCTACATGGACATTGTCTTGACTTTCAAAGAATACCTTCCCTCGAGGATTCGGCTTTCTCGGGGCAAGAGAAATCGTCAACGTCCACAAATTATCCAATTTGAAAACACCTTATTCACACGTCTAAAATTTGTTCTAACCCATGAGGTATGCGAGATTGAGCAATGAACAAACTTTCATCAGCGTATTTCGCTCTGTTAGCTTAATGTGCAAATTTTGATCAGAATTCCTCCCTTAAAGCCTTTACGATGATGATTGTTTAAAAGATTAAACTCCTCGTCGGATTTACCTCATGATTGAAATAGCAGACGTTTACTAGATCTTGCGAATTTCCCTATTCGGTCTCGAAATCGGGGCTTTTATTTACATTGACTGTAATGGGATCAACTAATCGGGCACTGCTGTTCCCAAAGTAGGTCATTTCAAAAACCAAAGAGTTCGAAAATCCACCGAATGAACCCTTTGTCGAACTCCCTCCAGGCCGGATTTGCAAGCAAGCCTAGAGGGAGGAGATTAGACCATATTAACCCTGCTGTACTCTTTGCAATGGCAGTCCTCGCTTATGAGGATTGCCGGTAACTCCTTCGCAGGGCCGTGCTGGTTGATCCGTCCATCTAGGACGACATTGATTAAAGTATTACCTAGCTCTAGTTTTTGTGAGTGAGTTTTTAGTCCAATGGGTGCAAAGTAAACATAAACAGTAGATAATGTATCTTGTTCCTTTCTAAGCCTGGGTTCTTCTGCCATTTCACCTAAAAGCATTCGGAAGTTGTACTCTTCCTGCACCCCAATAGCGGTTGCTGGGATGTTTGGAAGATCAGGACCAACACCCGCTGCCTGATCACTGTTGAGTTTTACCATCCAAGCTGGTGGAGTGTGCAAGGAGGTTACGTGCTCACATGTTTCATAAACATTTCTTGAAAATATATCAATGGTTGTGATATATCAAGTTCGCTTTTTTTCTGAATTTAATGACATACTACTCATTATGGGAATTGGTAAATGATTCCAAGCTAAAAGCAAAATAACACCTTTTGATTTCATGTTTCCCTCCCCTCCCCCCTCCCCTCAGATGTGAATGAATGCCTTCGTAATAAAGGAGGTTGTGCTCATCAGTGCGTCAATACGATTGGAAGTTACGAATGTCGGTGCAATGAGGGCTATACCATCGAACCTGATGGACACTCGTGTAAAGGTGAGATCTTTGAGCTCAACGTTCCCTTTCTTAACACACGTTCTTTTCTATTAATGCTATGCCATTATATTTTCTGCATTGAACGGTTTCATTGCAGTGGGCTCTTGGTGTCGAAAGCAAGGATGTACACACAGCTGCGTCAACACCCGCAATTCTTCGATGTGCACATGTCGACCTGGTTACGTTTTGGCCGCAGACGGAATGAACTGTTCATTGACGTGCCGGATGGGCAACGGAGGCTGTCAACACCGGTGCACCAACACCCCAGACGGGCCAGTGTGCACTTGCCACTACAAATATATCCTCGGCCTCGATAAGAAATCGTGCTCACGTAAGGAAGGGCTTGCGAGTTTACGACATTTGATTTTTGCAAAATTTCATTTGCCTATTCTATGATCAATCAAAACTTGCTCTTAAAGGAATCAAATAATAGATGTATTTCCTTCCCTTCCAATGAATTGTTCTGTTTTCTGTCCGCAGCTTCTTGCTCTATCAACAACGGCGGTTGCGATCGACGATGCACGATGACACCGACGGGGTCGGTGAAATGTAGTTGCCCCAGTGGCTTCAAGCTTCATCAGGACGGTAAAACCTGTCTCGGTACGCTGATGCAATGTTTTTTATTGTTTTATATGCCAAATGAAATATTCTAATAATCAGGACATGTTTTTACATTTTGCGGGGCTCTGTGCCGCCGCATAGTTCACACACCTATGAATACGGCCTTGCTTATAATAAACATCAGAGAATGCTAGGTTTGAAGATGTTTCAGCCGAAATAAACACACACGAACTCATGAACCAATTCATCTCATTTTTAACTACCCTCTGCCTATTTTCTAACACGCGTCTATACAGAACTCAAAGCAAAATGTTACAATTTTATTTGTGTGTAGAAATTTATTTGGAATGTGCTTTATACTTGATTACTTGGTTGACGATTCATAGAAAATGAATCCAGTTTTACTAAAGATTTGGGTTGTTTTAAGCTCTTAGCAAAAATAAAGTGTACGACATTTTTTTCCAAGAGAATACCAATACCGGTATCATATATCTGGATATACTAAAACATTTTCTCATTCAAATATTACAGTAAGATGATCAAGAAAACGCTTTCACTTCCAGGACAACGCATCCCCTTACTACTTTTCGGGAAGTTCGGGAACATCTCAATATGATGTTCCCTAATTATCAAGCAGGAGTAAAATGCCTGTCCATCTAGATCTCTTCTGGATTTTTATTCTTTGGTTGAATTTCATTAAAGATTTCTTGTTTCCTGCATATTTAGCCAATGAGCTGAAAAACCGAGTAATTGACGCGTTTGGGAAGAAGCTGACTTCAGTTGAGACGACTGCCGCATCACCAGTGGCAATCGCGTCGAACCAAAATGGCCGTTGTAATTAAAACTTGTTGTATTTTGTATTACTCACAAATGCTCAAGATCTTTGCTGAAGCGGCAGACATCTATCTTTAATCCATTTCCTCCACAATGTCACACTCGCGCTGATAGGGTAATGAAGTTCATGAAGATTAGCAAAAAGTAGGGGCAACGGGAAGTTTCTTTCACGAATTCCCACAATACAAGAGTCATTTAGGGCTATTTCCGGGAACCAGTTGCTAGCCGCATTAACACGCCATTTTCCTGATGTATACGTCCTACCAACAATTTCATTACAGTGCCCTCGTATTTCATAGTGATAATGAGGTTAAAAAGAAAACTTGGAGGCATTGTCGTTCTATCCGCGTAAAAATTATCAATGTCCGTCGCGTAGGTTTTGGTCTCACGGACTTGTGAATAACCCTGTATATCATCGGAGTAAATTTGTACACATGTGCAAAGCTAAAATAATTTTGAGGTGACCTGTATTATTTGGAGAAGCAGCGCACATACGAAAAACATGTAAACAACTAAGCATTGAAACCAATGATTAAAACAGTTTTATGTAATAATAAAGAATGCGAGACTTACCTTATTTACTGACTAACATGAAATTTCCCTTTCGTGTCCTTCTGAATTTGTTTTCTATCTACATAAAACCCACACTTAGAATATCTTCATTTTCATATCACTAATTTGGAGATTGTGAAACGAGAAACATGTTGGATTGTTGAACAAGACTGAATTCTAAATGATTTATATAGTACGTTTTAATGCCATACAATAACTGCATTATTCGAGGCTGAAACGGGTAATGCTTATTTTCAGATATAGATGAATGTGCGGACAAAAACGGTAATTGTAGTTTCAAGTGTCAGAACAGCATCGGCAGCTTCGAATGTCTCTGTCCCACTGGTTACAAACTCCTGCCAGATGAGAGAACTTGCCAAGGTATAACAATATTAATCAATCAATTAATTAAAAGTTCCTTTCTGAAATATTAACTTTTTAGATACTTTAAAGAAACGGTTCAATTAAGCGAAACCCTAAAAGGGGCTTATTTAGAATTTTAGAATTATAACTGATGATTTCAGAAGTGAATTGGTACTATTGTATATAAAATAGCCTTAATGATACAAAGTTCTATGCCTTTATGGTTTTACTTTTGTTTAAAGAATTCGATGAATGCAGCGTGAACGGGACATGCGATCATATATGCATTAATCTGCCAGGAAGCTACGAATGCAGATGTCACAAAGGCTACGACAAATATGGTTTCACGCATTGTGGAGGTAAAAAATAAGATGGAAAATATAAAATTTTAGCAATAACTCTTTTTAAGTCTATCTGTAATCTATAATCAGGACAATACTTATTTGGATTCTCGTTATGTACCTAGAAAATAGAATCCACTGGATGTTACTTCTCAAGGGAAAACGTTTAAAGTTTTGATTTGCTTTCATTCTTTCAGATAGAAATGAATGTGCCCTGAACAACGGTGGTTGCCAACATCTTTGCATTAACACCGAAGGAAGTTATCGATGTGCATGTCGAGATGGCTACCGATTGTTGCCCAATAAAAAAGATTGCGTTGGTTAGGATTCTTTCCTCAGTTTTGATATGTTTCTGCGAATTTTCTTTTCAATAACATATTACTCTCTGAATTTAGAGCTAAGTGCGTGCCCTACCGAGAGTCATAAAAGAATTATAATGACTTGTGGAAAAAGTGGCATTCATGGTCATATGTGTGGAGTTGTTTGCCCGACTGGTTCAAGATTTAGCCACGGTAACGTTCCCGAAATAGCCCATTCCTACGTCTTCACTTGCGGACCTAAGCACTCTGAAAACAAAACATGGTGCACAGGTAAAATTCTTTTTTCACGTCAACAGAATTCATTTCACCCCATTACTTTACAGAATAATCCGCTTAAGTTTCCGCTATGTAAGGATCAAAATAGCTTTTGATTAAATTTTTATGTCATATTCCGTCATTTGTGTTACATTCATATGCAATAAGTCGACATCGATCGTAGGCACAATGTTAAAACATTTACGAGGCTTGATTGATGACATAAAGAAGGTTTTGTACCCATGGCATTCCTAGTATAAAAAAGGGGGGGGGGGGTTCTAGAAATTAAGGCGTCGACTACTAAGGTCATTTTGCGCCTTTTACACAAGTTATATCTGTACGCAGCCCGGGACAAACATAAACATCCATGCCCACGCTGGGATTCCAACCCACGACCAAGCGGACTCGAGAACTAGAAAGCCTACGCCCTAGCCCTCTCGGCCACCTGGCCGGCAGTATAAAAAGGAAAGGCTTACGTTCGGAGCTGATATTATAGAGATAATACAAATGATAATACTACTACTACTACTACTAATAATAATAATAATAATAATAATAATAATAATAATAAGGGTACTCTTGTTTCACTGATACCCTTGATTTAAAAATGAATGCTACCTCCAAATGACATAAAACAAAGAAAGGTATTGTGAACTTTACGAGCACTTACGCACCTCCACAGAATCAAGCCTGAAAGGGATTTTCTTTCACATCATGAGAGCGCAAGGCTACATTGCAGTCACTAAACGATAGAAACCAGGTGTGCTAACGACGTTTCATATACTGTCCAGAATCATCTCATTACGCTCGGGAGTGTTGGACGAGGATGGTCTTCCTGCGCGGTATTCGTCCTTCAAATCTGAGCGCCCATTTTCGAACTGCTGGCACCACTTCACAATTGCAGGACGAGAACTCACATTTTCCCCGTAGTGACTGCTAATTTCCTTAAGGATTTCAATGCAATTTAAGCCTTTCGCCCAAAAAAAACGGATTGTTCCGCGATTGCTGCGCTTGAGAACAATGCTCTTGCGTACGCAGTAAACGCGTGGATCATGGCACGTTACAACATATAGGCAATTACAGACATATAGGCAATTACAGACATATAGGCAACATCCTTAAAAACGGCGAATGTTGTCGGCGCTCTTCGACCACAGATGGTGCTGAATGTAACTTTTTTTATTCACCCTCGTATTAAGAGAAAAAATTCCATGACTTTTCCCCGTTTTCCAGAAACATTTTAAACTTCCTTGACAATTCCAGGTTTTCCCCGGTTGGTAGACCCCTGTACTACTTCAATCATTTTATTTAGCGGAAAGCTAATTCTTACGATTGGAGACCTAACTTAGCAATCAACCCTCTTATAGTAATGGGTTTGATTTACTTTGTTCAATTTAATAATGCATCCATTGTTGAGGTTACAAAAAATAAGAGTGATCATTTCTAGAGTAGATGAACTCTTTCCTTTTCCTAAGTGAGAACTACTCACAGAGTATCTCCCTCTCAGACTTGTTTATTTTTTAAAGTTTTCATAACGCTGTACGAATTAAAATTTACTTCCTCTAACTGCAGTAACCTGATTTTTTTAATGGAACAACTCAAAAAAAAAATACTTCTAGACATTTCTTAGTCTGTCCAGCGAAGAAAAACTGGGGATGTTCATTTAATTTCTAATACTGAATTTTCGCAATAAAAATTTAACAATATCCGAAGATTGAAACTGGAAATTTGACACGCCTAGTGCTTTTTCTTTGATTGAGCCGATTATAATTAAATAAATATCTGACAAGCACCTTTGTTTGATTTTGAGGATTCTTTTATTTGTGTAATATTTTTCTACTGCCGTATATACATTATTTTTTGTAACAGTTCCAATTGTAAACATTAAATGATTTAATCTCCGGTGTTACAATAACAAAATTATTATTTTCCTATTTTACATCAGTTATATCATTATTTGCATTAATAACATTTATAATTATACATACACAGTAAATTTTTCCTAATGTTTAACGTCTTTGTTTTTTAATTTCAAAGAATCGGGAATTGACCATATATGTCCCGATACTAACAGTGGCTCCTCTCACTTCCACCGACGAATTCGATTCCATTTTCCTTCCGAGAAATGTCATCTAAAGGAGCGCAAGTTGTCCGGTTCTACTGCAGGTAATTTCTTTCGACATTTTAAATAACTTTATCACCAACGATTCGTTTCTATTGAATATAAATGTACTATGAACGTAATTCGGAAATGCATGAAAATATCAGAAATACTGGGGAAATCTTATCGAACAATAACTACCACAAGATATCCTACACCTTAACCTAAGATTTGCGTTAGTAAATTGTTCGTTTGAAAGCTGGCTTCCAAAATACGGTCAATACGAGTTTCTTCTTCAATGGGATAGTTCTTTTGCTCATTACATTACCCTCATGTCAGAGTTGACGCTTTTTGTCAGAAGCATCTCCCTTAAATTTATCCGTTACATGAAAAAGTAACGTTTCAAACATTGCCTATATGTCATATAAATATGGAAGATATTAGATAACTGTCAATTTTGTTGTTGACAGATTCCAGCTAGAAGCAGTTAATATTACCAATACGTAATAAGTACGGATAGTCAACGGACGGTTCAATCTTCAACTCAAGCATTCCCAATAATAACGGCAATGACTGCTTTCAGTCCTTTTCTAAACGATTATTATTATATTAAAAAATAACGCTCGTCGCCTCAAGGGATTTTGGTGACATTCTTCCTAAACGCGTAATTTAAATTCTTTAAGTTCTTCCTAAAACTTAAAGTGGTTCAATTGACTTTAGAGTTCTTGCTTTGAACATGTATTAGATAATGTATAAATTTTATTTATATCGTAAATACGAGAGGAATATACAACTTTACAACACTATTTTTGTATCGTTTCTCTTCGAATCTAGGTTCCAGAACAAGAGGTGCATGCTTGCCTTTCGGACATGTGACATTCATGAGAGTTGAATGTTCTCCTCACCATCGCAATCGGCGTCGCCAAAGGTCTTCCCCCGTCATCACGTTGCCCACGCCGCCACCAAAACCGAAACCGACGACCTCGGTGATCAAAATAGAATTAGAGGTCAACCTCAGCTACGAACCACCGACAGGTAAGAATATAAATCATTCTTAAATAAATAGGGGGGGGGGGGGGAGACTAATTTTCAGATGTATCTGCATCTTATTTTTTTATTGTTACATTTGCAGCAATATATCTATAACATTAGCGTAATCCGACATGTGAGGACAGAATGTATGTAATCAAAAAATGAAACGTATTTTCACCATTAGAAATTTGTCACAGCGAATTCTACCTAATATATTTTCTACCATTATCCTTACTGAATTTTCTATATAATTCTACCATTATCCTTACTGAATTTTGACTATGCAAGCAATAAAAAGAATAAAACACAGGGAAGAACGCATAATGTTGATAATAATTACTGTATATCATTTCTGGGTTATTGGAAAAGTTCCGGGAATTGCCTGTAATTTAGAATTAAAGTGGATAAGATTTTACTATGGAAAAGTCGACATTTATTAATTTCAAAATGCACAAAACCTATCTTAATAATCAGTCGACCAGCAAAGATTTTCGAATAATTTCATAATCTTTATTTGACATCGGATCCCACAAGACTTAAGTCAAAAAACAGTAAGGAAATACGGTTTCGTTAATCCGAAGGGCTTTCAGTCGAACGGGAGCTGCCTCCGAGTGAATGTAGACACAGAACAAAGCTTCTCGCAGGTGGGAGCTATTAGAAAAACAAAAGAGCATATTAATGTATATTCCGTCAATTCGCCAGCTAGCACAACTCACATAAATATACAGCAACAGTTTTTATTGGGAATGCTTGATAAAGGGGGCAGGGCATGAGATTTTTTCACCGGGTTTTTTGCTAAGCCCACATTATACATGATGCTCTACAACTTTCTAAATAACACATGTGGTCTAACCCCTACCCCTACAAAATTAAAATTTTCAAAATTTACCCCTTCACCCCCAGGGACGCGAAATGTTTTTATATTGAATTAGGGGACATTAAAACCAAATAATCAATATTCATTTTCCCCCAATCTGTTCCCCTTGAGTCGTTATTTGGACCTAAAGACGGGACACTAATTATGAAACACCCTGTATAGATGAACACAAGCAGTGAGGGTAAATAAAAATATACTTTAATTCACACTTACAAGGGAATCCCTCGAACATGTATGTCACAGATTTCCACCAAATTGAAATATGTTACTCATCTGAAGCTACTATAGATGCTTGCAAAATAAGTGCGAAATTGTGTTTCTTTCAAAATAAACCGTGAAAACGAAAACATTTCAGCATACATAGCCATACAAGGACTCCATTGTTAAAGCGACTAGGCTATGTGGGGTTCCCTTGTTAGAATTATAAGCATAATTTAGAGGCTCCTGGCCATACACTTTCACAAATATAAGCATAAACTTAGTGTGGAATTCGTAGGAAAATTATCGGACCCAAACACCAGTTAAGGACTTAAATTATAAGCACTCTGGGCAATTAAAGTAGAGCATGCACCCATACGTCGGAAATAAAAGTACTTGTCTACGTACAGCTAATGTAGTACTAAAAAAGATAAGTGGTCCTATATGGCTTCTGCCAAACTTATAAAGTCCACTCCAGTCCTGCGTAATATTATTAAAATGAAAAAGTCACTCTGGGGAACGATTGGCCGTAGAATAACTTGCTTGTCCCATAAGCAAATACTCGTGCAAGTTTAAATTAACGAAAAGTTCAGCAACTCGTTGGCTTCTTAAAAAACTAATGTAACGGCATCCCATCCAATATGCAATAATTTAATTATAGCTCCGGGATGCAATAACCCACTCGAACGCATTAGAAGGAAAGAGAAAACACTTACTGCTGTATCCTGATATATAAGTCCGCCATAAAAAGAATGTCCATCCTGAGAAAAAGAATCATCTAAGAGTTCAATATATTTTATCTCGTTGGCAAAGTAACGCTGAGAAATCCATTGTTAAGCGTGCTCCCAATCAACAATTTCGGAGACGCATGAGCCGGCGAAAACTTCTCATCTTTGGAGCAGTCGAACCTGCCTAGGTCCTCGAACAGAAATCCTTGCAGAGACCACGGAAAAATTCCCACGCAGGAATGAGGAGGGCTATACTCCGTGGCGAAGAAATTATGTCCGTACAACTGCGCTTCTTCACTTGACACCTCTAACACAGAGAGCGGCGAGCTACTCGCTGGTCGGCAAATCGACGAAGGCACACTCATGTAGGAAATCCAACTGCTGCTCCTACTGTTCCAAATACCTTCACAGAAAGTCCTTATACCCAGCTCTTTATGTGCTCTTTCCACTCCCTTCCTATGTACTCTCTCTTTATTTCGTACCCCTTTTCCACGTTGCTCCACAATCCTCCCCTTTCCTTTCCTTTCCTTCAACGAACTTTTTCCCCTCATTTGAAATTTTTTCTTCTGACGTATTTTTCGTCATTCCTTTTTCTCCTCGCTTATTCGCCCAAATACCTGATGACGGGAATGACGCTAGCGAGACGTCACCGAGCAGTCGTGTGTTCGATTCCTCTTCGGAGATCGACGTAATGAATAAGATAACGTACCAGATGATGACGATTTCCGTGACGGCGATCTGTCGGGCTTCTCTCTCCTCTCGTCGGAATTTTGCCCTGACAGCTGGGTTCTGAACGTTTTGTTTTATTTCTTTCTGTTATTGTTTCTTATCGTTGATTTTTATTGTTTAAATGGAAGAATTTGACGCTGCTGTTTTAATTTCCTTGTCGTTAGTCATTGTTTGTCAGACCATCAAAAAAAGTATAAAACAACCCCACTTGCTCTCGCTTCTGATTGATTGGATGTCTTCTTTGCCTTTTTCGGCGTCGATAAAATAACCATAAAGCAATAATTTGTTCACGATTCAGAGCAATACATGAAATAGTGTGCAAATACCTTCTTGTACGGCAAAAAAACCTTACCAATGTGAAACAACAATGCACATTATATAAAATCGTGCGGGCAAAACCGTATAATATGAAAGGAGCGTTAGTGACGCGTCGTCGCGAGCTTACTTTTTTGAACGGCTCTTCAAAGAATGGGAGCTCGTAAAGAGAAAGATCTCCCTTTGGGTGTCGCGACTCACGAACGATTTTGTTTCGCAAATTAGTTCGCGAACGATCTTATCAGTGCAGCCAGTACAGGCTCTCGAGCCTGAAAAATGAAGGTCTCGAGTAACCAATAGCTTGGTGTGAATGCGTCATCCTAATAATAATTAGGAATGTCCCTAACCATCAAAGGGGAGAAATAAAATAAAGAGCGCAATCGCCAGCGCATTGAGCGATTTCGGATGCCGACATCGAGGCGAAATAACCAACTGCGATTTGGGGACGGATGAGAGCGAAGCGGCGCTGTTTACAATGCAAAGACCATGTCGTTTAGCATTTTCAGGAATATAATTCTCAATAAGAGGAGCTGTTAAATAATTAAATATATACTGAAGATGACCTCCAAACACGATGACCTGGAGGAATGGTCGAAAAATGAAAGGAAAAATTCTGCGACCTGGATTCGAACCATGAACCTCGACTGTCATGGTCGACGCCTCTACCAATTGAGCTATCTCAAAAGAGGAATTGTTGTTGCGAGCAGTGGCAAAGAAGATCACTTTGTGCACTCTATCTTATTCCTCCTCTATGGTAATCATTAGAATTTAGCGTGAATTTTCTTTGAGCACCGAGAGATGGCATTAATTGGGTAGCACTTTATAGCACTATTTTGAGTGTACATAATCAAGTAAGTGCCGCTCGAATTTAGTGCTTCGTAATAAATTTTCTACTGGTCCGTCATATTTGCACAGGAGAAATACTCGTATGACTATAATCTGGACTAGAGGAGAAATGGGACTTCTATTCCTGATACAATACTATACTGCGTAATGAAGAGGCCAAACTAGCAAAAACGCTATGAACATCCTATGTTGTCTTCACTGCTTCTTATTTACATTTATAAAACAATTTTTAATAATAAAAGTTTTAAAATTTAACCTGGCTTCATTGGTGTTGAACTGAATAAACACGAGTTGAATTGAATTGAATTGAAAAAAATATTAAAAGTGAGGTTAATTTTCGTGTGGTTGTGGCCATTAGTTCATAATCGTTGATTTGTTGATTCAATTAAATTGTTAGAGAATTTGTTGTCTGTGTGGATTCTAATTTAATATGAAAAAAGATTTTGTCAAATACATAACTGTTTTGAATAATATCATCCAAACACGTTCGCACTATAGCGGGATGTCTCTTTGAACGATATCGTCCGCACGACTCTTTGTGAACGAGGCGTCTTGTGAAACGATTATGAAGGAAATCGTTCTTTTGAACTGGCTCTCTTTGTGGATTAGAGGTTCCCACATTTTGGTTGTTCCATTCCACAGTTTTTACTAATTTTTGTTAATGAGTAATTGTTTCATAAATGAATCATTTTTAGCAAATTATAGATTTTTATAAGATTTTATTTTGGAAGGGAGGGGATCACTAAAAAAAATATATGTATATTAAATATATTTCTATAAAAATACCTATTTTCCTATAATTGATCTCTAGTAGTCATTCTTAAGTGTCCGTTTTTTTAATCATGGGTCTTGTTTTTAAACGTAGTGTAATAGTCAGGGGCCCTAGTTAAATACCCTCTGATCCAGTGGCGGCTCGTAGCTGAAATTTCTGGGGGTGCTGCGTCAAAAAATTTTAATTTTTTCACGAACTAGAGAATAGCTAGTGACATTAAGTTTATGGATCATGTAATATACATGTATAAGAATAGTATTAAAGAAATAAAAAGACACATTATATTGAATTTTATCGATATCGAAAGTGAAACTGGGGGTGCTGCAGTGCCTATGGACGAGCCGCCACTGCTCTGATCCTTCCTTCGGTTATGGGACCGACCGGGTTTTTCCTCAATCACAAGTCCGTTCGGATGTTTCTTCCGAGCTTTTACGTAAGAGGGTAGGTAAATGAGTACAACAGGGGTTTTAAAACAATAACAACTAATTTATTTACAAATGATGATAGATAAATTCCAAAACTAATTCAAGTTCTACAACACCTTAAATACTAATTGAATTTCTACGACTTAAAAGGACAAATATTAATTCAACTCCAATAAATCTGAGAGAAATGACTCTGAGAGAGAGAAAATGAGATCCGAGAGCTTATGAGCGTGAGTGAGTGTTGCCCAATACTGACTGTTGTTAAATTCTTCTCCGTTCTTCTGTTCTGAAGACTGATTCTCGATAAAACAATAAATGACTTCTCTTCTATTCTGATGATTAAAGAGGTTTCTACTATTGATGAATACAGGTTTCTACTATTGAATATTATTAAAGTCTATGTCCTGAGCCTTCTGCTCGATTCTATCTTCTTCTGTCAAATCTATGACAGGTTATGTCTAACATGTACATCCGTCCACTCTGTGACAGGCTAATACTAAGCAAACATCTGTCTAACACTGAGACAGGCTAACTCCTACTATCTACCAGCTCTGTCTATACTGATAGGCTAACACTGACTGACTGCTCACCAACTCTCTCTAACAACGCCTAACTCCCTGCTCCTAACCAAAAAGAGACTCAATCAGATGATTGGTGGAAAGAAGGTAAACTCCTTTCTAAATCACGGCACCATCATTACATAATTGTCACACGTATTCAGAAACTGTCTGACTCGAAGACTACTCTAAATACAACACATTCTGTGTAATCTAATCACTAAACTTTTATTCTCAACCTTTTCTAAAGCTCTTATAAAACAATTAAGATAAACTTAACTCTTCATTTAAATGCTTGATTAATTTTAACAGTCACTAATAATAGCTGACTCCTATATTACCTCACTATTTAAACATTATAAAAATAATAACTAATTTAAATAACTACCTAAGATTGAAGTTAATTAAAATAATAATAATCTAGAAAATAACTGCCTTTTCTTAATAAACTAAGATCTCTCCTATGTTAAACTGACAACTATTAAGAAATCGCTGTGAGAAAATCTTAAATTAAATTATTGAATATTAATTCGCATTCAACAACAAATAAGGGTGGAGGTTTCAGAATCCCAGGGCACCACAGTAGTTAACAAGAAAGAAAATTGCTTCATATAAAAATCGGTGAACTAACTTTAGATATAGCCACTTCACTCGGTGCCCTTAGATAAATTGACTAGGTTTGCTAAACCATTTTCAGTTTTTGACATTTTACAAGATAAGTATCAGGAGAGAACTCATCTTAATGTTCACTTTCGTTTTGTAATCGATGAGAACTGTTGTGGAGAAATTTTCTACACTTATTCGTAACATCGATTCCCCATACGTAACTGCATCTATCAAAATTAAATAGAGTCCCATAGAAAGTAAAAATTATAAATTACTTACGACCATTAGGCAAAAATAAAGTACTTTGAGGACATTCTATAATTCGTCGTGCTGCAGTTTTTTTCGCAGCACCTAGGATTTATTTTCAATAAGATAGTGTTCGGCCATACATCTCTGTTGCTGCGACATCCAAGCTTACCAGCCAGATTTCTTTCTTACAGAGCACATTTGGGATGTGATCTCTTACTATACTGTCAACGCAGAATGTCGACGAAATAGCCTGTCAAATGGAGACATTGGCAAGATATCCAGAACACCATCTATGCTAAGTCGAATAATGGCTTAATGTAGCCGCCTAGATTCATCTAGGACAGAGGTGACCTCTTACTATACTGACTTGCTCATTTTATGTACAGTAATGCTTTCTGGCTATAATTCATCCAACTGTTTTCAAAGTCTAATAATTTTTTCTGCTATACCTGGACATTGCATTTTTGTGTCAATTTGCATAATTTCTTTTTAATGCGTCGATTTTGTTGTCAAGGACCCTATGCATTATCATCTTTCCAATTTTTGTTTCTTCAGACTGCTATTTAATGATAAATTAATAAATTAATTAATGCGTTTATTTTCGATAACAATTAACTATTATTATCATTAATTATAAATTGTGCTAACGTAATTATAAATTTGACATTTTAATAAGTTATTATTTTGAAAAATTTCTTGGAATACTTCCAAAAAAAGCGAAGGCGTGACGTTTGCTCCACGTCAACATTTACCACGGCAAGTCTTGATAAGAGATATTAAGATTTTATAAATTCGTTCGCGGAAAATGCTGAGCAAATCGATAAACCACCTTGAAAAACTTCTATACACAAGATTTAGGCATTCCGTAACTAGGAATAGAGTTCAAAGTTAAAAAATTTTTTTCTTATGATTTCTTTTTCACTGGCATTGCAGAAAGCACTATTCCCATTTGCCATTGGAATTCCCCCACACGTTTACAGCATAATGAGACACTGAACTAATTAAGCAAAAGCTTCTGAACGTAACGACACCTTGACCATTAAAGTCCGTCAACTCTCCCAGAAGTTTGATCGAGTTGAAGTTAACATTGTTGTCTATGGTAGGAAGTGGTTTTTTGCCGGAAGTCGGACGCTTTCGTACGCAAAACGCTTGACTTTTCTTAAAGAACATTTGAGTGCGCATCAAATGGGGTTAACATTCATTGGGATTACAATAGTAATTGTTAATTCTGTCCAAGCGGATTGGATATAAATACTGTGCGTGGAAAACAACTGAGTGGTAGACAAACATAAAAATAATGAGTGGTAGGCTGCATGCGAGTCGAATAATTTCAAGAAAACTTTGATTTGAACCATTCGAACATGCTATCAAATCTACATTAAAACAATTCGAAATGAATTGATCTGTTTCTCGAGTCATTCGAGCCTTTATCGAATTCATTTGAACTAGCATTGAAGTTTGGCTGCTGTAACGAATTGTGTGATTCATTCAATTAATTTGTATTCAACAGCTTTTGAATACCTTATTCGAAACCTATTCGAATGGCCTTTGAATATTCCTTTCGAAACCATTTGAACATATTTCTTTTGAACATACCTTAGTTTTCTTCACTTTTCTCAACATATTTGTTGTAATGTTTCCGTATGAAAGATCTAGATGATGAATTTGGTTCCATTTCTAGCACTATTGTTCTAACGTTAAAGTTAACGCTGCAGTCGTATGCGTACGAGTGGTTCTGAAATCTTTGAATTTCAATTAGGTATTTTAACTAATTGAAACTGCATTTACAATGTCCCCGAAGATTTCTAATGGATTAGTCCGCCATAAATGAGCTATTATTTGTAAGTAGTTATAAGCTTAATTTCGTATGTATTCGAAGGTTTCGAATGGTATCGTTCGGATAAAACCTATTCGAGCTTACAGGAGTGATCAGCCTCCTTGAATCGAATTAATCGAATGGATTTGATTTCAATTCAAGTGTTTTTGAACTTTTTCCGAATCCATTTAAAATTATATTTCTTTCATTTGAAGCAGAATTTGTGGCTTTCAAATGAATTCGTCTGCACCCTTATTCGACTCGAGTTAACACTCGTACGCAGCCTTAATGAGTGGTCGAAGAGCAATAACAATTGGGGAGGAGAATTGTGGCACTCTATAATCACTTTTTAAACTGGGGATGGTCAAGGTAATAATTATACGTATAAATGACTCAGTCAAATAAGATCAGTTCTGTGCTTTTACTATTGTATAGGATCGTGCGATCGACACTGTTCCCGACGCAAGACGCTCAGACGCTTCCGACAAACGCTCTTTGCCCTTCGTCATCTCGTTCGAGACGAACACTTCTTCTTCACGTAAGTATCGTTTTATTTCAATTTTATTTCAATTTTTATTTCAATTTTATTTGTTTTATTGGATAAAAGTTAAAGAGTTATGCCTTTATTTCTCTATTTTGAAAATTAATAATAAATAAAAAGAAAACCTTATTACACTTTTAAATTTAATGGCATGCCTGAAAAAGAAATATATAAGTTCTCGACTCATATTCGGTTTCACAAATTAACTTATTTGAACAAAGTAAGCACCAGTTTATAGCATAAAAAGATCGGATGGTAATAGTTAACGCCGCTTCTTGCAACATCTTTTCATAATTACATCACAATGGCAGAAGAACGTTTGTCATACAAGAACAAAAACGCTTACATTGTGTAGAAGTTATTTTCACTAATCAATAAAATTACAGAGGTATGTCGGCGAACATTAGCAAAATATCGACCACTCCCATCAACAATGTAAAAGGTAGCATGAATTAATTCATTCTTTAACAGGGTTGGAAGTATTGTAGATCCGTCAAGACCCCCACGTTCTCTGACCTCACTCCAGACTTTTATTCTTGGAAGTAATATGAAGAACGATGTATACTGGTAAATTATCGAAGATTAATATCTTGTCGACGATAGACAACAGTGTTAACTTCAACAATTAACACTTCCTGCCACAGACAACTCGATAAAGTTGACGGACTTTAATGGTCAAGGTATCGTTACGTTCAGAAGCTTTTACTTCAGGTACATTTTCATGCTGAAGTAAAACCAAGAACAGATGAAGGGTGGGCTGATGTGAAAATGTCTCCCTCCTGTGAAAATGGAGAACAGATTATGGAGATCAATTGGAGCCTACTTTTTCAAATAAAAAGCTTTAATCTTACAAAATGTGAGTCGTGGACCTGAATTTTACTTAGTTAAAACTGTATTAAGCGCAATCAGGGATTCATTAAGGTTTATCTGATAAACCCCTGTATAATATTTTCATTGATAGTATTCTTAATTTCACGGCTGTTAAATAAAGAAGTGTGAAATGCTTTTCATTGAAAAATTTCATTCAATTATAATATAGTTAGATTTCATTGCAGAACACTTTTCATATCGCATGGAATATGCTTTGAGAAATGCCGTTCTACAATAAAAGCCTATGGTAGAAATCATCATAGAATTCAAATTAGAATCGACATAGAATCGATTTAGAATTCAAATTCATGACATGGCATTATGATCTATTCTGTTATCCATTGTTGCTATATCGATTTATGAAATTGACTCTGGGTTCAATGAGGATTAAAAGGATAGTTTAATGATGTTTATGAATTTTTGATCACGATTTAATTTGATACAGGAAATCATTGAATCGCTAATTTTCTTACTGATCTTTCAAGTTCTTAGCAGAACATAAAGGGTCGTTTGAATTCTACACTATTCTGTCAGTAAAATGCAGCTAGAACTATAATAAATCATTAGTTGATTTGTGAGGGTTTTCATGGTACGCCGACCTCAGCTGCTAGAACTATAATGATTATATTATTTGGATAACTGATGGCCGACGCTATAAAAGAGTTCAGAGCTTAATCAAAACCGGTAGATCATATTATAATTCTTTATAAGCATTTCACACTTCTTTATTTAACAGCCGTGAAATTATCGTTTAAATTGCAGACGGATGAAAGTAGTATGGATAAAGTACCATTCTTATAAGTAGCTAAAGCTCCTAATAAATGAACAATGGAAACACATAAAAGGAATTACATGACCCTCGATTATCATCGTCCCATGCTGTACGATGGTTAAATAAATACGCAAAACAGTGAAGATTCCATAAAGAACCGAAGATATTTAGCACAGTTATAAATTAATAACATGTACCAAACTTTAATAAATGTCAAACATAAAATGGTTTAGAATAAAATTTTCCTTATCCTCTCCAAAATAAACGGAATCATTATTTGTGAATTTTTTACGAAAAATTAAAATAAAATTCAGTTTGATTACGCGTTTTTATTAAATTTGTACATGCAATTATAAGAACAATAAGTTTAAAGAAGTTCGAGTCTACTTTAAAACATGAAGCCTTTTTCGACTTGCTATGTTTGTTTGCTGTTAACAAAAAAAGATCCCAGGTGTGTTTTTAAAACCAAATGTTTATTAGTCTGGAAGGAATGAAAATTGTTTTTTGTTTGCTTTTCAAGGCACGAAGATCGTGAGCTTACCGTGCTGAGGAGGTCGGCGTCTCCGGGATTGGAAACGTCTCCCACCTGCGCTGCTGACGAAGCCTACCTGCATGATGCCTGCAGTACGTGTCCCCTAAACCATTAAACAAGCGCTCAATCTCTGGGCAGAGTGCATCACCGATCATCGCTTTGACAATGGCAATATTTGTCCCAAATAAAGGAGGAATTGAAGAAATTTTTTATTCACTTTCAAAAGAGTATAGTAAAAATTCCTTCCGTGCAGTTTTTTTTCGAAGGACTTGCCGGAGAATTCTTAATCGGATGATTCAAATAATGAGCAAGGTTTAATGATTTACATTAAAAGTTGTTCACATGTATTTTAGAATCCTCATAAATTAATAATTGTTAAGTATTACCTTCTTATTTAACATACCATAGTCATCCTGTGCGTATGCATCAAATGTATATTGTATCCACAGCTCAAGAATAGTCGATCATATGGTCACTAAATTTTCAAGAAATTAAATATTCACGCAAGTAAAATGGAATTTTCAACCTTAAACAAAAACAAAATAACATTATGCATAAAAAGTAACAATGCACTCTTCCCATAAATGATTTTTGAAAAAGAAAAAGCTTGGAATAAACATTAAAAAAATAACCCAAATGTTTTATTTAATTTGAATCTCAAAAATGATCAATTCCAATTTCAAATTCTATTTCAAGTATCATGCAAGCCCGGAAGTTTCTATGACTTAGAGCAGAAGCAATGCCGTCTTTGTCCTCCAGGAACTTATTATGAAGGGCCCATTCAGTTTGGTTGCGACATTTGCCCCTTGGAAAGCGCCATGATTCACGGAATGGAATTTGGCAGCAGGAACATTTCCCAATGCGGAAGTACGTTATTTAACAATAAATTAAACTATATATTTACTATACGCAGATAAAGCTCAAATCAAAAGAATGTAAACCAAGTACAAACATTGATTTTGTTGGTAAATACATATACAGACAAATTAAGTTTCATTACGTGTAAAGGAAGAAAAAATAACTCTCCAACCATAAAGAGTGACGAGATATAAAATACTGGAAGGCTCTTTGTGCTTTGACATTTTTCCTTCTTTTACATTTTCCTTCTTGTATAATTTTATTACGTATATACGAGGATTGTTCAAGAATTTTTGCTTCCTGGTCTGTAAATATTTTACTTGTTAACCGATTTTCAAAATTCTCACTTACTTTTGTCCTCTATGCAATGTACTATTCACTTTTCGACGTAGACCCATCCCTTTTCACGCTTTGCGCCAACGCGTGACTATAGTCGGGTGAACTCGTCGGAGAGGAATTCCGGGGTTGTTGTCGACACCAGGATTGAATGGCAGCTTTGGACCCTCTTCTGCAGCACGATAACGTCCATCCGCACACGATTGCCACAAACCAGAGGCGTTGCAGCGCCTAAAGTTCAAAGATGAAAAACTGCAGTTCAAAAATGAAAAACTTCCCAAAGAAAAAAGAGCATCCAAACGACGAGGTGAAAGATGCCATTCAATCCTTGTGTCGACAACAACTCCGGAATTCCTCTCCGACGGGTTCACCCGACTAGTCACGCATTGGCGCAATGCGTGGAAAGGGATGGGGACTATGTTGAAAAGTGAATAGTGCATTACATAGAGGACAAATGTAAGTATCAGATACAAAAAGAATTTTTAAAATCGGTTTACAAATAAAAAAGTTACGGACCAGGAAGCAAAAATTCTTAAACAACCCTCGTGCATTATGTTTCATACAATCAAATTACGGTTCTTTTCATTTTATTACGATTTATACATCATATCTTCTCATACATAGTTATACTAAGGTGTATTCAAATTCAATCCGTCGCAAATACTTAATTCCCATACTGAACGGATGGTTCCTGATTTTTCTAATCTTCGGACAGTAGTTTTATTCTTTACTAATTTTTGATCTGATAAAATTGAATTCCATGTTTTCTTAAAAATTGTAATTATTTTGCCTCATCCATATTAATAACGGGAAGCTATGGAATTGAACGAAATATAAAGGAAGTGAAAACCCTAATCCATTAGCCTTTCTCTTCTCTTATTAATCTTAGAAAATGAACTTCGTCGTTAAACTTGACAACTGACCGTCCACAATCTCTGGATTAGAAAACTCTCCAGTTTCTGGATGATTATTACGAAGGTCACTGCAGAAATATGTAGCCGAGCAATCGATACACATGCGTCATCAATTTTAAGTGCCGTGACGTTCTGCTCGAATTACCATTTCATTAAGTTATTTGAACTGAACAGTAGAACGAAATTAGCGTTGTTGGACTCCAGGAGCAATTCATAATAGAAATTTCAAATTAAGCGTGAAGAAGCCATGATTTTCTAAGATTATAAGGGCCTAAATCCAACCGTGTGTTTTGAAACTTTGAAAGAGACTTCTTGGAAACTTCTCCACTGAAAGCAAGTGTCACAAAGTGGTATTGAAAATTTAGAAGGGAGCGAAAGTTTCTGAAAGACGATCCCCGCAATGGATGAAGACATAATGCAGTCGCTCGGGTCAACACCGTTTTGCGACATGAATCTCCTAGTGTTGACGTCAGAGTAAAAAGAGGAAAGAGTGAAGTGGTGACATAAAATGCTCGAAAGATTCAAATCACGGTAAGTTTACAGTATCCTAACTGGTGATGAAGCATGGTTTTATCAGCATGACCCTGAGACAAAAGAGCAGTCAAAGGAGACCCTCCGCTGAAGAAACCGAAAAAAAGTTCGAAGCCCTGGAAAGGTTATGGTTGCTGGCTTCTTCTCTTGCACTGGTCATATCACAACCATTTCCCTGCAAACTGGCAACACTGTCACTGTAGAATGGTACTTGAAGATGTGTGTTCCACAAGTGCTGCAACTAGGCCTAGCTGCAACATTGGCGAGAAAAGCACTCATTCGTATGTCCCGATTGCCCCATCCACCTCACCGGACCTGGCTGGCTATTTGCAATTTCTTCGTGAGAAGGAGGAGGCGATGGATTCCACTATTTCCACAAAAAAGTTTTCCCCCAATGACGATGGATTCTTTGTGGAAATAGTGGAATCCATCGCCTCCTCCTTCCCACCAGAACATCCACAGATCGGCAAGGCCAGTCTCTGTTCTTATTTATATATTTTTTATATTATGAGTACTCTGTTAACTTCTTCGTGTTTCCTCGCGTGAAAATGAGCTTTGTGAGGTTGCGATGAGGACGTCGTAGCCACATATTTATTCATTCGTAATATCTAGTGTCTTCGGAGTTGACTGGAAACAAGCCTTTTCTAACTGGTTTAAACGGATGAATCTGTGCATAGCTTCCAGTGGAGAGTATTTTGAAAAAGATTCATAATATTTTTGTTCTAAACCTCTTGTGTTGTCCGTGGCTACAAACTTCTACAGTGTCACTTGTAGTGTTTTATAGGGGTTTTTTCCCTCAACATTTGGGTTGAAAATATCTTGTATTTTCCCAATAAATATTCATTTATAATCTTTTTTTTTCTTTAAAGATCAATGTTCTCCAGGCTATTTTTCTAGTGACGGATTTGAACCTTGCATTCCTTGCGGTGTGGGGACATTCCAGTCAGAGCCAGGAAGAACCTCATGCGTTTCGTGTGGTATAGGAACAAAAACGCTGGCCACTGCATCAAAATATTTCACAGATTGCTTAATAAAAGGTAAAAAGTAGTATTATTCCTAGCATTTACTTCTTTGGATAGCTTACAACTGATGAACTTATGCAATTTCTTTCGCTTACTGGAAAATTTATGTTTACCATTATTTCTTTTTAGATAGTTGTTCAAAAGGCTATTATTATAATGTGACATTGAATCGTTGTAAAATCTGCCCTCGGAGAACTTACCAGCCGGAAAAGAACCAGTTCTATTGCATCAACTGTCCTGGGGACACGACAACAGACACCGATGGAGCCACTTCTGTTTCGGAATGCAAAAGTAATGAATTCTTTGGAGCAATAAATGTTGTTAGGGCATTCATTCTATATAGTATTCAACGCACACCTTCTCTTTCAAATCGATTATAAAATCTTCTATATACCGTATATTTCGATCATTGAGTGATCATCATCAGCAGTAATGGTTTGATTAAAACGTATAAATAGGAGTAAAAATCTAAAAGTAAGTACCTAATCACTTTCATCGAACGGCCCTTGCACACACGCTGCGGGTGTTGGAAGCATCGACAGAAATCTTCTAGAGTTCGGTCGTTACATTTGATTTGCTACCTTCCATAGTTTAAAACGCGTCCCCATGGAACCTATTTTCAAAAATAGGGAGTGAAAAAAGTCACTTGCTAGGAATTGCTATATAATCAGGCGATGTGTGGCTCGGTGCGTTATCCTGATGTAGAACCCACTCTCCCTGACATTGCCTATAAACAGCTTCATGCAAAGTCTTCAAAACTTGCACATAGAAATGAACGATAACAATCTGTTCTTGAACAAGAACCACATGAACTTGATGTCCGCATGCTGTTCGAACCGCCACACGATCCCCAATGGGTAACATTCACGTGTAGTGGGACAGAAAACAACGACACTGCACCCGAATCCTGACCTGTTACACCTGCGAGCAGCAGGCTTCACTCCACAGTATTGGGTGCGCTCTCTTTCTCTTATCTCTCATTCTCAGTCTATGTATGAATTTAGAGAAGTTTTGTCTGCCCTTTGTAACTCCAAAATAATTAAATAATGATAATTTAATAACTATCAATATTGGTATTAAATAAAAATATCAAAGTTTTAAAATTCTTTAAATAATTTACAAAAATAAATCAGTCTTCGCTATTTGAATGATAAAAATAAAATTGATTTATCGAAGTTCTACTATACAGTATATCTCGTCTGCGGATGAAAAGCGGAAATGGCGAAACCGTGTTTGTGAAATGTATACGGGAATTTTGTATTCATTTGTCAAATGGACACGAAAGTTTCTATAGTACTGTAACAAATGGAAATGACATCATATGGGATAAACTAAGAAGAAGGATAATTCATTGGATATAGTGAATAAAAATAATTCAGATAGTCCTAATGTGTTTGGTAAGGATGAACTTTACAGCTATTTACGAAGCCTCTGATTGAAGATTGGTAAGGATTTTTTTTATTCCAGCAAATTCCCTGAATTAAAACTGGAAGGAGACAAATTATACGCGGGGCTCGATAAAATTATTTATAGCATTATAAAATAGTATTGCCTCAAATAGAAACAAATTTCCAAATTATCTAGAGTCCTTTCTTTTCCATTTAGTACAATGCTGGTGTGTATCAAAGTCAGTTATAGAACGACCTTGATAACAGTTCCTTTGGCATGCTTTGATTTGTTTCTGCACAGAAAATATGCCTTCATAAGATGTAATAGACATAGCAACATTGGTAATTAACTCTGAAGCATTGTAAAGATTGTAGAATAAAGTTCAATGTGATCTATAATAAAGCCCAATACACGTCATTAGAAGATCTTGGATTTTTCCTGTAAACTGTTATTTTAAGTCCGTCCACTCACTGAGAATTTGTTCATGAAAATGCACCCTGGAATCTAACCTTTTCTTTGTAGAAAGGCATTTGTTTTTGTAATTATACCATTCCGCTTTGTCAAATGGCTACATGTGTAATAACCAAATGGCTACCACGAAGTACATTTTAGTAGCCTCCTTGGAATATTTAGTAGCATTTGTTCTACCAGACTACCAGTTTTGTCGAGTCCCGCACATGGTAAACAAAACGTTAAGATGCTCCTCTAATAAATATCATTTTAATTAAACCTTTTACATATTTAGCCTCTTAGCTACAAAATGTGGAAATGAATATATGAAGCAAAGGATTTCTTTGGTAGTGCACCTGCTCATCTGAAGCCATCTCTAGTCCAAGTGAAGAAAAAAGATGAGCAAAAGCTCAAACGATTGAAAAGTGAACAATATTTAGGATATCGACATGTGAGCAAAAGTGAAAGCAGAAAAACACATTTTCAAAACCAAAATTAGTGAAATGAATTGGAAACCTGTACCTCTAAACAATGCAAGAAAGTGCCAACGAATCTAACCGAAAAGAGCTCTTTGTATAGCTGGAAGCAAAGCGCTTTTATTTAAAGAGCCTCATAGACAAAAGCCATCCAAAATATAAAAAATAAAAGGGAAGGTTCACAAAAGCTTTGATCTCTACGTAGAATTTAAAACGCAACAGTGAAAAGCAGAAAGTATGTCGCTTACTGTTCCAGAGCACTCTCAGAATTAAGAAAGGATACCTGTGGAATTGGTCACGTAAATCTGTTATGACTAATCCAAAAATAAAAAGTCGTTGTGGAGGATGAAAGATGCCATTCCGTGACAGTTTCAAAACAATATTTTAGATCATTCTCTAAAAATTCTTATAAAATTCATATCGCTAATGCTTCCTCTGTTTTTGAAGCATATAAATTATGAAGCAAATCAATAAGTAAGGAGATTGTGTCGGAGAGATAGTTTTATTACGTTTTCACTCGATGAAATTTTCAATCGACCAGCTACGAAAAGAATAGTGCAATGCATGCATTGCCTATGACATTAAAACTATTTCGGAAAATGTATATCGCGATCATTTTGCAAAATAGGCGGCTGCAAGATCTGAAAAGCCGAAGAATTAAAAATACTTTCAAAGGTCTTTGTTTTGTGATTGCTTTGGATGTTCAAACGGTCAAATTAGCCCCCCAAGTTAAAATGCCGCCATCTATTATTGAATCAAGATACAACGCCACAACTTTTTAATATACAGCATGAAAATGCGTCGCATTGCTTCCTCTGAGACGAAATGGGGAGTTATTCGCATCCATGTTTATTAAGTGTATCGTTAAATACACTCATCTCCATTCAACGATAACTTTCCATATCATTTCCAGCGACGGTTACAATTATCAGAATCAAAATCAAATAATATGCCGTTCTGAATTATGCCGTACAGACTAAATGTAGAGTATATCAAAAAATATATCGAGCACAGTCAAACAAAAACGGAGATATATTCAAGCTTTCTTGTCAAACTCAAATTGACCCTCAATCCTATAATTGAGATGGCGTATAGTGATTTTCTTAACGCTAGGCGAGAAAAGACAAACCAGAGAAACCTCAGAAAGCACATGTTCTTCAATCGGAGGACACACGTGATTTCATATTGGATCATATCTCTACTGACTGGAAAGAATTTCCAAGAAAGCAACAGAAAGTAGCTGGTGAACCTAGTCCAAATCTGTATACGGAGAGACTGAAACAGTAGGGTAGATCATCGCCAAGTGGACTCCAGCCTGATAAGATAACGGCTGCTACAAGATGACAGTAGCAGCCGGGACCGACGGCTTAACGTACCCTCCAAAGCACGGGGGAACGAGATGGTTGTCACTCAACCAGCAGCTAGCCGTGCACTGAAGTTACTTAACTCCACCGATACGAACCGTGGCGAACTCGAGACAACTAGAGAGCCTAGAAAGACAACTCCTCTTTCTAGGCTCTCTAGAGACAACCAGGCCACGACCCCCCCCCCCCCCCTCAGAATTGATTTAGTTTTATCCCTTGATTTCTCACAAAATATACAATACGACATTTCCATTTGTTCCAGCACTTTGGAAATTCCCGCGTTGATTTGACAAAAAATACGAAATTCCCACATTCATTTGACAAATATGTATGCTCCTTGCAGTTTCCATTTTTCATCTGCAGACAACGATATCTATTTTCAAAAAAAAAAAAATTATAGTCTTTATTTCACATCTTATGTAATTGCGAATTTATAAGGTTAGCTTTTTCTAATTTACCTTATCATTCAATATAACAACAAAAAAGCTTGAAATTTTCTGATTTGTATGAATTTCAACTCGCCGATTAAGCTCTGTAAACTTGATTCTGTGATTCGGTGAAAAAGTATTTAACGTCTGGATCTTTCATTTTCACTGAATTCAATTATACAACTCCGTTCATGTTGCAGGTATGCGATGTAGCGGTTATACGGACAAACTCCAGGGTCTCCTAGAATCTCCTAATTTTCCTGGTAATTACCCCGACAACGTGGAGTGCACGTGGGTCATCAGACCTCAGAAAGGTCGAAGGATACTTGTCGTCGTTCCCGAAATCTACGTCGCTAACGACAAATGCGGTGACATTCTCATAATGCGCAAATCACGTAAGTAAAAGAATAGTATCTTCGCAAATTTAATTTTTTTTCATGTTATTGTTATCTAAACGAACTTGATCAAATATCCTCGTTTCTCAAGAGATTTAATTTTTTTTCCTATTTTCCAAATGTTTAAATTTATGCAGGATGACGTCAAAGTTTGGCCTCGTATTAGATTACAAGATTTTTTCCGCGCGCAGTTTGCGCGGTAATTAGGTTCAAATTTAATTCAAATTGTTTCGTGTGATGAACTCACGTGTTCTTCTTTATTTACAGTTTGTGATTGATTGATGGGATATGTAGTAAAGATTCAAATATAATTGTTGCTCAGACAACAATGGTCAGATGACTTTTCAGTTCCGGCATGTGCTTGAAGCCAGCGCCAACAATGCAAAACTGTTCCGTGACGAACTCACATGTTCTCCTATATTTATAGTTTGATTCAATGACGTATATTAAAGATAGACTCCGAATCCTATTGTTAACAGCGGCAAAAAGTGAAGCAAATTGATCCATGATAGTTCTGGGCAGGAGTGAGCCGTGGAGTAATTAGCTGTCTGGCTGCTTTGTTTCTGAAGATTTTGGGCCTGAGGAATAATTAATTCAAAACCATTCCTCAAAGCTAAACTGCCAAACAGACAAGAAAAAGGATCAGGAATCATTTTCCACAAAAATAAATCAAAAACACGTAACTAAAATGAAAATACGTAACTGAAAGACAATCGAAACGAAATTGAAATTGAAACCATGATCGAAAAACTGTTTATAAAATATAATAAAATACTTCAAATACAAAGTAAACGAAAAGATAAACTTATCAGTCCGTGATCGGCGTGTGAAAGAATTATTAATATCTCTCGTGTTTAGCCATGTGTTTTGCATCATCTTCACTCACTTTCGGCCATGACAGTTCTGGGCATGGAGCTTCCCAATTTGCTTCAAGTTACAACAATAGGATTCGGAGTCTATCTTTAATATACGTCATTGGTTTGATTGATGATTATACAGTATAATGTTGAATTAACTAATTACCAATAAAACTTGTAATAAATTGTTCTGTTATAAAAATTACAAGTAGTTTAGGAATTGACTGCCATTTCCTTTCAAATACTTTCTGAATCGTTTGACACACGATCTTTGCATAACAAGCCTTTTTATGTGATCAGAATTTTTGCTCCATCCTGCATAATTTAAATTCTTCATATCTCCTCAAGCTAAATTTAGAGGAGGAGCCTTTAGAACTTTTATTAAAACAATTATATATTAATACAATCAATAAGTTCAGAGACTGGTCTTCTTAACGGATATGATATCACGTGTTACACATAACCACCTTCAAAGTACTCCCCTTCTGCAACTTTGCACTTCTGCCAATGCGAGTACATATGCTGAAAACATTTCTGGAACCTCTAGAGGAGACGGTCTTCAGGACGGCCGTCGCTGCTTCCTGAACCTCAAATGTACTCTTGAAATAGCGTCCTTTGAGTTCGTTTTTCAGACGGGAGAACAGGTAAAAGTCGCATGGGGCGAGATCGGATGAGTAGGACGGATGTAGAAGGGTTGACGTTCCATTTTGGCCAGGTTAGCCTGTACCATGAAAGACCAATGTGCGGGGACATTGTCACTTTGCAGTACCCAATCCTTGCTTTTTCAGAATTCTGTGTACCTCTCCTTGTTCACTGTCGTCAGAATTTGATATTCACACGTTGTTCTTCAAACGCCATTACTACTTCCGATGAGCGCGACCAATTATAGTTCACTGACACACATTGTTTGGAAAATCCCTGCACTGTGAAGCTGCTGTCTTCATATGTGCCTCTATGCCATGGTCAAATAGTTCCCCTCTCCTCCAAGCCTGATTGGAGATATCAGCACAGTCTCCGAACTTATTGATCATACTAGTAAATACAGGGAGTCCAAAAATTCTGGTAACATGGCAGATATCTCAAAGCTGCCAGGTAGGCGAGTTCTGATATAGGTAATAG
>JAHWFO010111882.1:389149-404454 GCA_023313115.1 Rhysida immarginata | reverse complement strand
TCTATCTTTAATAGTTTTCGAGTTAGCAAATGGATGACCTTAAAATTTGGGGGTCAAGGTCAAATTTGAGTGCAGCAATGAATTCCCCACCCCTCTATTACCTACAAACCACACTCATCAGATCTCGCCTACCTGGCAACTTTGAGATATCTGCCATATTATCAGACTTTTTGGACACCCTGTATATTTTAAAAAAACAAAACAAATCTTTAAGGGTTTACCGTATTCATAATCATTAGTATCATTATATTACTCTATTTTTTTGAATTTCTAAATAAATTCTTTAGGATCACCTTATTCTGTAAGTTCATACGAAACTTGCAAGACTCAAGACAGGCCAATCGCATTTTCCGCTCGATCAAGAAAACTTTGGATTCACTTCAAATCTGATGGAAAAAATAATGACAGGGGCTTTCGAATTCCGTATGCGCTCTATAATGGTAGGTAGGCGTATTAATGTACAAAATAAATAATACTTTTTTCACTACTTATCAAAGCCCACTTTCTTAAGACCAATATTTCTATCCGTAATCTTCAGAGGAATATCAGCCTTTGATTGAAAGCATTGTCCGTGACAGTCAACTATACGCAATGATCAATCATCAGGAAATACTGAAGGTTAGTTCGTTTTCCAAGGCAATCTCTTTTGTAATTGGTTGGTTTTCTTGTACATTTAATTTCACTATGGTTACAGTTTGTCCAACGATGGAGGGGAGTGTAAGTGAAAGACTGGGAATAAACGCAAGGCGTCAGTGCTAGATCACCATGTGCTAGATATCCGTTGGGGCTATGCGTTATACCAGTAACTTAACTTAAAATGTTTTGCTCACTATCAAAGAGGAAAATTTTCGTTCGTAATGTAATGTTAATTCCGCGTGTTATATTAGTTTTCTTAGGGAATATCTTTAGAGTATTCAGAGGTTGAGTCAAAAGTAGTGGCCGACTCAGGAGGAGGGGGGGGGGGTTAGAAGAATTCTGGGCGAAGACCATTTACCACAAGGATATATCGCAGTTTATTAAGAGAAAAGAGTGGGAAGAAACGTCAGTTCGAATTTGAATGCCGTAGGCATTGTGCCACCTGCGTCAGCCAGTGTAAAAATATGGCAGAAAAATTGGTGATACGCGGGCTCCTTCGTCCCTATTGGAAAAAGGGGACCAGTGCGCGAGCAGCAGTCGCGGAAATTTGCAGGGTGGAAGGTCAGGGTGTGACCAATGAACGGACAGCACGACGGTGGTTCTCCCGCTTTTCGTCTGGAGACATGAGTCTGGAAGATGCGCCAAGGAGCGGAAGACCCAAAGAAGTGGATGACGCAGCCCTACGGCAACAAGTGGAAGCCAACCCAGGCAACACCACCCGTGGACTAGCGGCGGACATCGGAACATCACAGTCGAGTGTGGTTCGACATCTGCACGCCATGGGAAAGGTCAACAGGAGCTGCCGAGTTGTGCCCCACGAGCTGACGCCCGCGCAAGCACAACAACGGGTGAAAGTGTGTCGTCAACTGCTGGAAAAATAAATCGAGGTTCTGCCACATCCAACTTGCAGCCCCGACCTGGCACCTTCCGACTACCATCTCTTCCGGTCCATGGCGCACTTCCTGCGTGGACGGCGCTTCGCCAATGTCAGTGAAGTTGAAGACGCCGTGCGTGACTTTTTCGTCCAGAAACCGGAGAGTGGTTTCGCGAGGGCATCCGCCAACTGGCTGATCATTGGATGAAGACCATCGAGCATGACGGATTCTACTCTGAAGATTAGCAATGAGTGGTTCCTGTCTGGTGCCCATTTAAAAGTTTGCGCGGTGATCGGCCACTACTTTTAACTCAACCTCCGTCAAGAATCCACCGAAAATTTCTTCAGGAATTACCTCAACACGAGACGATTTCATATAACCAATGCGTGAAAAGAGGTGATAGAATATCCTGGTATGTCAAAGAAAAAAAAATAATCAATAGTTTGAAGAGAACTGTCCGATATCAATTCGTATCAATTCCATTAGTTGCATCTTTACTACATCAAGAAGTTTCCAACTCCTTATAAAGGAAGTTATTGAAAAGGAATTGGTTTTTCAACAGTGATGCTCCTCACAGAAAATGTACTCTTCAATTACGACTGAAAGTTGCAATTAATCCACTTACAGACTTGAGAGTGAAAATTTTTAATGGCTATCTGAAAATCATATTCACTTAAAAAGTATTTTGCCTAACAACGATTCTTGGATATTTGTTTTAAACAAATATCTGGCGCAATTGTTCCACCACTTTCGTTACAAACAGCAATGGCCTAGAGCACTAATAGATCAGGTGTCGCCCTAGCAGTAGAATTGATAACTACTGAGTAAAAGATGACTTGTGAAGAACAGCGAGATGTAGTCTGTTCTTTTGTGGGCCAAACGAAAAAATGAGAGTGAAATCCACAGGGAAATGTTGGTGGTGTATGGTGCCGATTGTTTGGACCGTGGCAACATCTCCAGGTGGCGCAGAATTCTTCGAAGAGGGCACAGGAAAAAATGAAGAATTTGGTTGGGAGGTGTTTAAACATCCACCCTACAATCCAGACCTTGCGCTACCAATGAAGCTCCTAGGAGGCCAACGCTTTGGTTCTGATGAAGAGGTAAAATCAGCTGTGCGTAGGTGGTTATAAAACCAGAAAACTGAGTTTTATAAATGAGATATATTGAATCCAGTGCCACGATGGGAGATGTGTTGAGACTTGGTGCATATGTCTAAAAAAAAAATAGGTAAAACCTGAGTTTTCTTGTGCATCGTTTCATTTTTACATATTAAAAAAAAATGTTGCCACAAAAAATGGTAGCCGATACTTTTTGATCCTCCCTCGTATATACAGAGAAGTATTTAGACTCTGGTACAAAACGAGTTCCGTTTGATATACATTTTCAGAAATCTTTTTGATAAAAATAAATTAACAACTGAGAAACTACATTCATCTTTTTAAAGTCCAACGATTGTAAATCACACACAAGCAAAAAAAAAAATCCCAATCCCTTCAGCTCCCTGTTTTGAGTGACCAAATTTTCTTTTTGCGTTAAAATACTGCCTTTGCAATAAACAAACAAAAGCACCTTGACTAACAATATTAAGCTTTATGTAGTGAATTTTATCTAATTGTATTATATAATTCAATTTTCTCTTTAGGATCGAAAACTCCTCACCGCTTTAATGGATGTTATTGCTTATCCCATCAATTATTACAAATATGCCAACATCTCCAAGATATGGTTTCCTGACAGTTTCATAAAATTCATCATGTCTAAAGTTCAAGTTTTCTTTTCATAAAGCCTGAAGCAATCTACAAAAATATTTCATGAACTCTTAAATCTCCAACTTCAAGAAGATAATCTTCTAAAGGACCGCTTTAAAGCTGGACACTTTATGCATATAATAACAAGAGTCATGTTTAAGAGAACTACAGAAGAAAAAAATTTCTTCAAGGAACCAAATTAATGTGCAAGATTCAATTAAATTGAGGTTTATGCAAGGAAAAATGCACTTGTAATTTTAAACATTAATATAATTCAAGTTTTAGCCATATAGTCTATTAAATATTTGTAAATAAGAACAAACTGTTAATGTTATTTAAATAATTGTGCAAAAACAAAATTTCATTTGCCAACTTTTGTTTTAACATATAATAAAAGATTACTCAATTCTTGCTACATGAAAGAAAAAAAAAAAAGTTGCAAAGTATGTGAAGCTTCTAATCAATTCAACAGATCATTTTGCTATGAATAAAACAAGTGAAAGTTAATATCAAAAAATAAACAATGTCTAAAGTACACCTTTCTAAACAATTTTATTTAAGCATTTTAAATAGCAAATGAAAACTACAATCTTTTGAAGTTAAACGTAACATCTTGAGAAATACTTGATGAATATGCGTTTTAAAATGTGAATGTATCTTTATCAGACGTGAGAATGGACAATTATTTATACAAGAAAAAAAATATGTAATAATGCAATTTTAAGAGACTTGCAAATAAACAACAAAAATGAGCAGATTTAAGGCATAAGTAATTTCAGGGAATGGAAGAAAAAAAATCGAACACTACATAGCATTCTCATTTCTGATAATGTGTTATCTCGAATATGAAATACTACCACGATCCAAGCTGTTTATGGTAAGCTTCAAAATAAGATTAAATCAAACACTGCTTGAAATCATAATTATGTAAATCAAGACAAATGCCATAGTAAATCATAGATAAATCAATATTTTATTTTTTATTTGCAATGTTACAATAAAAGGTTCGCAAGACATTTTACTCTAAATTGAAAAAGAAAGCATAATTACTTCTTATGCCAAACGCTGTATTTTTAAGATTATTTAGGATGGAGAGAGAATGGGATGAGTATAACATTAATTATAAAACAACAATTTTTCAGAATAAGTCAACATATTTATTCTGCCACGTTATTTCATAATATCATCCTACTAAATTTCTCAACATTTAACTTTTTTTTTTTCCAATGTATGATTGTCCAGATAAATTAAATGTTATAATTAATAACTATTTTAATATCTCATCTGATATAGTACTAAGGTTTACTTCATGATGAAGGGAGGGGGGGAGCAAAATAAGAAAATTGCATAAAAATTCTGAGCACTTGATTTTTTGCACTTAAGAACAATGTTAATGAATCGACGATATTTTTAATATCTTACAAAGCATATGACGAATCATTGTAAACATGACAAGAGTTAGAATGTCTAGTCATTATATATTAGTATACAAAAAAATTATGCAACCAAACTTTAAATACAAATTTAAATACAGCTACATACAGTAAATTTAATATCACTGGAAGGTGCTCAAACTATTAATCTCTGAAAATTATATGAAAAATGTAATAAAAAAAATAAAAATAATATCTGAAAATCTGATCATAACCCCTTTCAACTGAACAATCATTACTTTATACAGCTAGTAATCAAACATGCAGCAATAAAAAAAAAAAAAAAAAAAAAGGTAGGGAAAGAGGAGGGAGAGGAGAACAGAAGAATGAAGGAAAGAAAGGGCAGGATGAAGAAACACAAACTACCTTAAAAGGTAAGGAAAACATGAACCTCTATAACATATTTAATTACGTTTGTAAAGCAGTCATAATAGGGAAATGTCGGAATGTTTTTTTTTGTTTCGTTTAAATAAATTGAAAATTTCTTAACATCCCTTGAGTGCAAACTAATAATTTTACCATCCAATTACAACCAGAAAAGGTCTTTTCTTCAAAAGAGGAATTTCCTCTTAATCTTGATCTCCATGTTGATTGCCCTTTGGTGATCCACTTGCATTTGATCTCGCAACAGAGCTGTAATTCAGAAGATCAAAATATTAGTATGATTAAAGTTGGTGCATAAAAAAACAAAAAACAATCTTTACATGTTAAAAATAGCAGTGAAACGAGAAATGAATTAAAGAAAGCTAAGTAAAAATGGGAAAGAAATTTGATAAAATACAAGGAAAAAAAAAACAACGTTCACTATCAGGAAGCTGCTTAATGGAAACAAAAGAAGAAATGGAAAATGACAATGGATGGGGTCAAAAAGCCTGTTGAAAAGAGTTTGCGAGGAATTCTCACTAAACTTCAGCCGCTAAGAGTTTGATGGGGCCTGGTTTGACTGAATATCAAACAGTAGAGCCAGTTTTAAACAAACAGAATTATGGTATGCAATTTGCAAGTCAGATGGAAAGGAAACATAATGGCGTTGCCATGCAGTTCTACTACTAAACTTGGTTGAGGAAAATCACTGAATAGACAAGCTAGGTAGATAATCTGAAAGGATTTTTCTTACATAAAGACCAGATAATAGCCAAAATGCATTATTTTGGAAATTTTTGAGCCACTAATGTTCCATTTACAACACTGTGAAAGTTATCATTGAGGAAGCAAATACTTTCATCTTGAGGGAGAGCACCACTTGCTTCGCGACACCTGTTAAGAAGAGCCCAAAGGTAGGCTATGGTGACAAATTTAGACAATTTTGAATTATCAGTTGTACAATCAACAATATCACAGATTCACCGAGAAGGTAATTATTCCACGCAAGTGAAATTAAAAAAGAAACTTGGATTCAATAGTGAGAAAACTCATTACCCATCATCTTGAAAAAAAAAGGCTTAAACCGTAGTTCGGACAAATTGATAACAGAAAATTCTATAGGAAGCAATTGGAAACAGTTTCTCTAGCAATTATAATCATTGCATGGGGATTCTTCACACTCATGTATTTATTCAGGAGACCTGCTCGTGAACAGAATAGCATTTAAAAAAGAAAAAGAAAGGAATTTTTCAAGACTTAAAACGACCATTTCTTGGATATTATACAGGGTGTATCTGAACAATCTGTACAAACTAACAGCATGAGTTCCTTGTAGCCAGAGAAGCAATGTATGTCCCATGAATATAGGGTCACAAATGCTTCCTTGCTTCTCTGGCTTCAAGGAATTCATGCTGTAAGTTTGTACAGGCCATTCGGATACACCATGTATATAAAGAAAGACAAAACCTAATATTTATTTGAAATAAAATTTCAAACTTTTAATTACTACAGAAATTATAAGTAAATAATAAAATTCAGAAAAACTCTTAGCAAAAAAAGTCCTTAATGTTTTAAAGAATTTATTTAATTTAATATTTTTAATTTAAGAACAGATTATTAAAGAATAAACTAACTTCTTATCAATTCTCTGCTCAACAACAACATTCAAACCTTAGAAGGAATTATTAAGATCATGATTCTTCTTTACTGTGATTGGTTGGATAAAAATTCTCTGCACCACACTCCTTCAAACACTATTTCTAATGAACTTTTAATAAAAGAACTATGAATGTACATTTTGACAACAATTTATATTCATAGTTCCCTCTTATTAAAACTCTCAGTGCAAAGAGTGGTTTTCTTGATTCCCTCGCTTAATTTCAGCGATTATAGTATAGACTACCGGTCTTATTCTTGGTAGAGGGAGTTGCCCTAATCGGTTAGGCTTTTTCACCTCACCCAATAAAGAATTCATCAGTGACGTAATCCGATTAATCCTATGCTGAAGCTTACAGAATATAAACGTGAAAAGAAATAATTGCCGGACTGTAGAAACATTGTGTCTCTCAATAACTCGTCTTTTGAAAGTTCACAAACAGACAAAAATGGATTACTCAAGGCCGAGGCATACTTTGATAAGATAATTTTGATAACCTGTTTTAAATCTGATAGGACTGTGTGCTTTCAAAAGTGTTAAATTAAAGTTATTAGTTGACTACTGAAGGTACACCTGCAGATCATTAAAAATTATTTCCTTATGATGAATTTACCAATCATTTGCAGATTTTTTAAGAACAGCAAAACTGCAAATTTTTAAAAAATATTTTGAAAACACTACTTTTGCAACATTAAATTCCTAATTCATAAAAACAATATGAGAGTACAGCAAAGAAAACTCTCCCATCTGAAAACCATGTATTGTATTCAATGGACAGAGGAAAATATGGATCTTGATTGGGGCAATGTCATTTTCTTGGTCACATGATTCCTCGTGTTGAGCATGGTCATTCCCCACTAACAGCTTTGCACTGTACATTAAGCACCCTGTAAAGGTCCATGTCTGAGAATTTGCACATCTTTACTCGAAACCTGAAAGCTCAAAGAATGATCAAAATCTATAAAAAGAGCCAGTTACCACCTGTTCGAAAGTTGCATGGAAGGACAAATACAAATTGGGTTCTTCAAGAGGACGATGACCCAAAAACGTACTAGGCTGTGCACACAATGTAAGGCACAACATGGCATTGCACTGTTAGATTGACCATTTCAAACCCCATAGAAAATATATGGGTTTACATAAAGCATAAACTTCGCAGGAAATGCACCTGGAGTTTGAATCAGCTGATTCAACAAATTCAACAGATTTGGAAGTCTTTACCTGTAGAGTTTGATGACAGCGTAGTAGAAAACGGCCCCAGAGTTGTCAAGTCATTAACAATTATGGCAATTGGACTACTTACTAAAGTCAAATCGCTCCTACCTAGAGAATTCCTTTTAGACAATTTACTCATTACTCGTGTTGTGAACATGTGCATGCACAAAATTTGTGAAAGTTCTTTATCTAAAAGCCTTCTGATATTTAATATTTCTTCATCAAAAAAGTTCCAAAATTTTATGAAAATTTTAAATAATCCTACATTTAAATAACCACGGGGGAAACAAACTGCACAGCGTATTTAGGCCTTTGCGTTTTTTTCTTTTTCTTTCATGGGAATGAGCAAAAATGTGAATGAGATCACCTCAACAATGAAGTGAATGTTTCAAAAATGAAACTCGCACTTTGAGGGCAGACTGATACATGGCCACGGAAATGTGACAGGCCTTGCAATGAGATCCGAATTCCGTACTTACTGAAATGTGAATTCCCTATCGAAAACTGGGACATCTGGGATCCCTAATTACACTACTGCCTCTCTAAGTCACAATTGGCTATGTCGCAAAATCGGATAAGTCGCGGTCAATGGCTGGACTCTGGGAGGGGGGGAAACTACGTAAATCCGGACTACTCTTGTGACTGGAGTCTATTGTACATACATACATGAGGAAGGAGTCATCCAACACTGTTAGTCATTTACTCTGAGAAGGGTGAGCTATGTAAAAATCTCAAGCATTAGAATAGATTTAGTCTGAAAACATTGAGAAGATACATGCATTACATTTAAAAGCAATTTCAGAAATTGCTCAAAAGATAAAGAGGGAATCATCGAAGCAATTAACAAAGGATTCTTTGCTCAAAATTCAACATGATTACGATTGGTATGTTGTTTTCTCTTCTTCCATTTTTGTATTTAAAAAGATTCATACATGATAAATAGTATTAATGAGAAAATTTTATTACTTAATTTAGTAAACCATTAAAACCTATAAAAGGTGAAATGATCGTGCTATTGTCATTTAAACATACTCTATTGAAGGTGGCGCCATCTGTCATTAAACAACAAACTTGCTATGTCTTGGGTGGTGAAATCTTGGCTCCCAACATTTGCGACATAGGAGAGGCAGCAGTGTAAAGTGCATCTCAATTTTGTATGGTCTTCCTTAGAAACTTCTTTTACCAAATAATCTAACGAGGAAACTATCCAAACTGGCCAACTATTTTAGGACTACCTTGCATACTTTTAAGGGGAGGTGAATATTATGATATCCTGGCTAGTCAGTCATCCTTCCTTTCTGAAAAACTATTGATAGCTGAAGAAAACTCATGAGAAAGTACTAATGAATAACTGGAGAAAATGGTCCAACATTTGGAAATTTTTTTAAGAGTGCTAAAATGAAAGGAAAATTTCTGCCACCAAGGACCACAAGCTTCAGCTCATCAGTTCTACCACTGAGCTACTGCAGACAATACAACAAGATGACATTTTTAACTATACTACGTAGTGAAACCACATGCTTGATCATTTTCGGTATCATTTTCCGATTAATTACTCATATTTCTGAAAATTTCACTAATATTAAAATAAAAAAATATAGTCCAAGTTAAAACTGTTTCATCATTTTAAAATGATGCACTTCAATTTTGCAATAATGAAATAAATGGAGCAATTAAAATCAATAAATTACTGTGATCGAGATCTGGAACGACTTCCAGAGCGGGACCCTCTTTGGCTGGCACTTCTTGAATGACTACGAGATCTGCTTGGTGTTGGTGAACGTGAAGGAGATTTGCTTTGCCTTCCACGAGATCGGGAACGTGATCTACTAATGTAATATTATATACATTTCAGATTAGAATCATCTTTTATACATATATTTTGAAAAGTATTTTCCATATTTAATACATATAATCTTATAACTATTTTCCATTTTTAATAGAAATTTTGTAAAATATATACTTTTTTTTTGACTTATAGAAGTCTTTTAATTTTTACAATTATAATAATAATAATAATAATAATAATAATAATAATAATAATAACAACAACAATAATTCCCTGCCAAACATTAAATGTTTAAAAAAAATCTCATACGCAGACAAGTACACACAAAAATAAAAATAATAAAAAAATAAGTAAAAATAAATAAATAAATAAAAAACAAATAAATAAATAAATAAATAAATAAAAGGGAAAAAATACAAAAGGATAAAAGAAAAAAATAAAAATAAAAAATAAATAAAAAGAAAAACCCAGAAAAATTAATGATTTGATATTTCATTAAACAACATTATTAATACAATAAATTCCCAGCTTCCATTTAACTCACCTGGAAGAAAATAACATTGATGGCAGTATATTCAAATTTTACAAAAAAAAAAAAAAAAAAAAAGAAAAAAAAGAAAAAACTATCGGGGAGGGAAAGGAGGAATTAAATATGGTAAATATTAATAATAACTAGGAATTTACTGAAGGTAATCCCCAACAATATTAAAGCCTGATGTTTCATTACATACACGTTGCCTGATGCTAGGTGTTCGACCAAATGCACTCATGTCTGTAGATGGCTAATGCAGGAAAACAAGGTACTGCTAAGATACTTGCCAGAGGTTCTGGCTGAGAGAAGGAATTGCAGCTGAAACCAGGTAGACCTGGAGGGCAGCCAGTCGCCTCTTGCCACCAGCCGTTAAGCGGATTAAGTGGCGGATGCCAGTACTACGCCGTTGAAGGCACAAGAGATCTGAATGGGCTACGCAGATAATTCTAGGCGGTCGCCGAATCAGTCAGCGCCGATCACGGGATGACTTTTTTGCTCAGTCGAATGCATTAATGATGATCAAACGACGAATCTAGCTGATATTGTGATGGATCTAGCGTTGATTAAGCCTAAAAAATGCCAGGAACAGCGGTATCATTAAAATGTTTGGATCTGGCATATCGTTGGATAGCTACAGCTATAGGATTTGTTGAATTTTTTTACTTTATACTATGTTTAATTTTAACAAGTGCAGGATTCGCCATTTATTTAAAGTTATCTTAGGTTCAAGCAGTGTGTTAAAGACTACCATTGTCCCTTGAGTATAGATTAAAAAAACAAAAAAAAAACCAAAATGTGCATAAAAAGATGATGTTAATTTATTTTTTCTTTTATAATTTTTACAAAGCTATTGGTGGCAAATATAAATACATTTTTTGTTAACCTAAACTTCCCTAAAACAAAATTTTATTCTGAAAAAATATAATAAAATTTATTTTAAATTGAAACTAGGTCGGTTAATTTGAAATTAAATAATTTAATCAATTAATCATTTGTTCTAAATCACTTAATCTAAAGAATTTTCACATGTTGGTTTAAATTCCTTTTCATCTCACAAGGCCAATAAAAGAATTCACTAATATCAAATATGGTTCAAATGGTAACCTTCAGCACAGTGGTTTAAACAGTATAATTTTTCCAGGAAAAGGCAAATGGGAATAGCGATTAAAAAAGCCAATTACCATACATTTGTATTAAGAGAACAAATTTCATGCTACTTCAAGAAATACACTTTTCCCAGAAAAAATATAGATTGTCTCAGCCAGTTCCAAATTTCCATGATTATGGCACACTGTTAACAATAAATGATGCAATCCACTATATTCACTTGCTTATACTGAAAATTTACATCAGGTTTACAAACTGGATAATTTTAATATAAAAGAAAATATAACCACTGTAAATAGAAGCAGGGATTCTAAGATGCATGTCAAATAATTTCATATTTTTAAGAATCCATTTTTAAAAAAGAAATAGGCCAATAATATTTCCTTCAGACTAAATGTATAAACCTAATCGATTTAATATAGCACAATTTTTCCATATATATCTTTCAAATAAAAATATTACAAACTTTTCTTTACAGGAAAAGCCATATCAGAATGAATTATTCAGGACTATATAATTTTTTTTCATTAAAGTTTGCTTGTAATGAAATGCATATATTACTTGAAAAATACATCGTAATTTAAACTTGGTTAGGTTTGTACATTATACCAAATTTTATATTTAAAAAAATCACTTTTGTAACGATAAAATTCATTGAAAGAATTTTCTTCAGCAATAATTTAAATTTAGTGACAATAATTTAGTAAATATCCCAGACTTACTCCAACTTCCCGTAACTTTTTCCCTTGGTTTATTTATATATATTATTTATGAGTAAATTTATATTTAAAATACATTCTTAAACCTCTGTATATGAATTATATATAAAATTTTTCATCTACAGAAATTTCAGAATATTTCTCATTAAAATCGCACATATTTTAAAGGAGCATATATAGAGAATAATTAATGATAAACGACAACTATATTAACAAAAATAGTTTTTCTAAGAATGCCATGTTAAATTACCCACACAGGCAAATGCAAATGAACCAACTAGATTTCTAGAAATTCCTTACTTCCAAAAGCAAAGAAATTTGAAGATAGTCTGCAAAGCAAAATTTACTTTTATTAAAAGATCAGAACCCCCCATAAGGAATTTCTGATTTGGAAATAATCCATCTTAGAATCTCTGCATCGTACCAAAATCCACTGCACAATCAAAAGTGAAGGAAGAAAATAAAAAAAAATAGGTTATTTCCTTGAGTCCATTTTTAAGTCTTTGGCTTAAAACTTGAAATGACAACTGTATTGAATAATGGTTTTACTTTATTCTCTTCACACTCACAATGGCTTTACTTTCGTCTTCAGCACAAAAACTTCTAATAAGCATTGATTCATAGCACTTTCAAAAATTACAACAATGCTTAGGGCAAGCGTATTTCTTTTATGTGCATCTGTGACCTGCAACAAGTGATCTACTGAATTATTTCACATTGAAGGGGATTTAAATAGCTTCTCAAAACATGATGAAAATCACTTTCTTTGAAAAAATAGTTCACTCATCCTTGAAATGATTTTGCCATTATTTCGAGATATTGGTCGTTATAATTGTAAACCACAAATTTTGTTGCAGATATTTTGCTGATAAGATTTTTTGTAGATCTATGTATGTCAATCAGATTTTACAGGGAACAGTTGAAGATCTTGGTAAATTCTCACATGCTTTGCAGTTGAAGATCTTGTAGACAATAATACAAGGAATCGGTAAACATACATTCATTCCACTAGATACAAAACTTAAAGGACTGGCTACCTGACAGATTCTTTCAAAAATGTCAATCTCTTCCTCTCAATGGAATAAATTTCCATACCATGTCAATCTCTTTAGCGGGATGCACTTCTCCAATTTGTTTTTTTGTTTTTTTTTCCTAAATTCTTGAAATCTTCATCAGCATGAATTTTTTTCTTGTACTTCTTTCATCATGCCCGTTTCCATCGCCTTGGATCTTTCAATCATATGATCATTCTCCATGAATAACCGGTGCAAATGGGTTCTTCTGCAGGAGTCTTGCTGCTTCTTACACGTTTGTTTCTTCTGTTGGTTTCTTCAATTGTATTTAAATACAAAGGGGTTCAAATGTCACAAAATCTGTCCATTTTATATAACACCAAATTAAGAATTAAGGAACTCGTTCTTGGTGAAATATCTTCAGAAAATTTAAACAATGCTACTGTAGATGGTATTCCAATTTTTAATTAAACGTCCCAGTTTTTCCATCAACAATATGTATGGTGTTTGGTGTAGTATTATTATTATGCAATGTACAAAATAAATTAGCCATGTTTCATGCCTTCCTTAATTATTTCTTGATAGTGCATGATTAGACATCAATTCAAATTTTTAACTTGCCTAGGATCAGCTGATTATATTTGGCTTTAAATTCTCTATGCCGATGATCATTGTACTTGCAATAACAATCAATATTTGTTGCAGCTGCTATTTTTCTCTTTTATTTTGTAATTAATTTTCACAATTTCCAATGAGTCAATGCGCAATAATAAATCAATAATCCTTAAATTGCAAGTTTCTTCTAAGTCGTATGGGAATTCTCTCTATGAACTTAGCCTATGTAACGGAAGCCGCCATAAAAAATTGTGAAGCATATTTCTCCTTTGAATTTAAAGATGAAAAAAAAAGCAAAAAAAGGTGCCACTTATTTGAAATGTTATTACCGAACGGAGACTGGCATTTGTCAGGAGAGGTGTTATTTATCGTTAATTTGGCCACATTCATTTAAATTTTTTTTTAGCAGAATAAATTTAATTCTGAAATAAAGCTGATGTCGTTACTTAAAGAATTTATAATAAATTAACAGCTACTTTCAGTAAACCTTCATTAGGGACTAATTCTTCAAATTAAATGTATTACTGCAATAAAACAAAATGGCGAACCCTGCAAGATTATATCTAATCATTCTTTGTAAAATGGAAAATTACAAATATAAATTTGAAAAACCAATGCAAATTCTTGTTAAATATTACAACTATAAAAAAAATTTATTTTCAAAATATCAAAAAAAATATTAACTTTATTAAACATTTTTTTTTTTTAATTTACAGCCAATTTATTGGAAAATGCCCTTTTATTTTAAAGATGTTTATACTGTAAACAAAATATTTTACAGCATACATCTTTACAATTAATTTTTTTTTTTTAATTTTAAAAAAGGCCCACCAATTTACATTTTGTTGGTCAAAATTTTAATTAAGAAAGGGACTTGATGGGAAAATCAGATATATAAAGCATATCTGTAATATTTAAATACACATTTCGAGAAACAATTAATTTACTATTAATCTAAAGAACTATTTAGAGTAGAGAGATACCTGACTCTTCGGTTGTAACTACGACTCCTGCTCCTACGACGGTTACGGCGATAGCAGTCTCGTGCATAATGACCTCTTTCACCACATTCATAGCAACGATCTTCAGGATGAAAAGGACGACCACGATTTGGAGGACCTCGAAAACGGCGCTTAGATTTTCCAGTGGACATCTCAACTTGCACCCTTCTACCACATATAGTTCTACGAAAATACAAAAACAAATTCTTTAAGGCCAATTTACAAACTTGAATTTCTTTCCAATGCCTGGTTGTAAATCAAAAAATGATAAAAGGTGAAATAAAAAAATATAAAGAAAAGACAAATCACCCAATGTCATTTCCCTCACACACAGCTAGACATTTATCTATAGACTATGAATACAATGATTGTTCAAGCAAGGTCCTCAAAAATTTTCTGCACCAAACTGCTAGGCACATAGAGTGGACCAAATCAAATATTTTCTGCGATGAACTCTGGATCAGAAATGCCTCCTTATTTCGATAGACAATTCCAACTTCAAGTAGCAAAATGAATGAACATGTGTGTGACAGAAAGCAACAGACATTCTTTCAAGTGTCAACAATCCATGGAAGAAGAGCATTGAGATGATCTAAATGTGT
>JAHWFO010111882.1:353770-388749 GCA_023313115.1 Rhysida immarginata | reverse complement strand
CTGAGTTATTAACTTGTTGATCTTGGTGGCGGCATTTTTATTTCTGTTCATATCTCAGTTATCGTTCATATTTGAACCCATGTTCATAGGACGTTTTGTGTTTATCTTAACCTCTATAATACCCCCTTTAAGTATTTTACATTCGATGTAAATCACCCTGTATAGCTGCATTGATGTTAGGACATGTGGCACTATTACTGTTTGTCACAAATATTCGTTCCTATAGCAGTTCATTCCACCTAATTAAATACCCATGCAAAGCCATTCAATGCGCTTCTCAAAATTTTTCGAGAAACAAAGTTTGTTACTGATGGACTACACTTTATAAATGCCCGAATTGTAGAGTAGGATTCTATTAAGTAGTGATGGTCCAGGGGTAAGGCATTGGAATTATATTTTGCAGGATCTTGCAAGTACAAATTCAGTCTCTTCGATAATTTTTTTTCTCCTTCCTATAATTCATTTTAACATGCAACGAAATGTGTAATTCGTTTATGAAATGTAATTCCGAATTTCCAATTTGCTACAGTTTTTTTTCTTCAAAAATTAAAGATTGTTATAAGTTATGTTTATTTAAAAGAAAAAAAAACACCCACAAAAGAAGTTATAATTCACTGGTAAGTAACTTCATAACAAGTTAAGGCATTAATTTCATTCATAACAAGCTTCTGCTCCTAGAAATAGAAAATTTTAATTTATAGATGCCAATATGATGCATTATATTTAATAGTATGTGCATGGTGCAATACTTATTTACTCTTTGTACAAGTTAAATATCGTTCCGTTTGAAATACACTGCTGCCTCATTATATTGCGAATTTTGGGAGTAAAGGTGATTCGAGTCTGCGATATAGCATGGTTTTTGTATTCACCCCATTTTTTATCAAGTTGTTGGTGAGGGTGCTAGCATCAGCTGGATACTGGTTCACTTCCTGTTGTGCATTTAAATCTGTGAATTAGGGCACGCTGGTCGAGTTTTCTTGTTGAATATGTGGTGAATATTCTGCAAATGTGTTCAAAATGTGTTATAAATTATTGCTGTGCTATAGGTTGTTCAGTGAGATCTGGCTGTAATGCTTTGTCAGAAAATAAAATGTACAGTTTTTCAAAAGATGAACCTCATCGAACAGCTGGATAAATGAACGAACCTCGTTCGTTATCTTGTATAATAAATATATTAAATAATTAAATAGCGCACGATAAATAAGCTTCGAAATTCATTGTGTTTGTTAGATTAATATTTCTATTAAATAATTAAATATATAACGATAAATAGGTTGAGCATCGCACACGTCTTCCCCATAGATGGCAACGGCAGTAGCACTAGCAACATGGGGAACGGTTGTTGGGCAACTTTACTTTCGACTTCTCTTCTCGCTCACATTCAACTGTTTAGTTTTCGTCATTGCGTGATGTGATTTGAAATCTTAAACTTATCTTATCCGTTCTCTTAGTGAATAAAGCTAAGATTAAAAAATATTAATAATTATGCTAATCTACAATCGAGCGGATCGTTTTAGAGCCGCGATTCGGGGCAGTTTATTCAAGAAATGGGGGTTAGCTTTGCACCAGAGATAGCTGAAGCAATTTTTTTTTAAATAAATGATAAATTTAAATCAACAAATGATGAAACAAAGTGAAATCAAAAACAAATAATTAACTGAAATAAAAAAATAAATAAATAATTGAAAAGCTATCACCCCCATTTCTTGAATAAACTGTCCCGACTCTGGGCTCTAAATGCCGCTCGACTGTCGCTGAATCGCCCTTCAACAAGTAATTGAAGCCTCTGTAAATAAATATTTATTTAAGGAATTTGGTTTTGCTTTTTTCTTTTCTGTTAATCACCGAGAAAATTTTTGTATTCGAGGTTTCTTTTGTTAAAAATAACAACAACAAAAAAAAAAACAAAACGATTTCAAGTGATCGATTGATTTTTCGAGATCAAAGCAATGGAACCCAATAATTTTCAGATTGAATTAAACTTCAGATTTATATGCACCGGCATCTTTGTTATAATTTAAAAGATTTTATCGATAAAAAGGTCTTTACAATATTCATTATCTCCAGTAGCAAGCAAACACTCACAACAAAAGTCATAGAAATGCCATAGAAAACTTGACAACAGGAAGCTTTCTAGGATCCAAGTGAAGAGTTTCCGGTTTTAAGCCCTGAGGATTTGTTGTCATTTTTAAAGGAGTGAATAATGACAGATGGCACCACTGATCACGACTTATCCGATATTGCAAAATAACGGGGCAACTGTGTAATGATTGTGGATATATAAACTTATTTTTAAACATTCATTTATCACTGTGGATCATTACGTATAATAATTTGTATATCCAACTTATAAAAATACAATACATGTACAATAGTCGCCGCTTATTGTAATGTAATCAACCAGTTATTGTCATAATTTTTGCCAGGAACGGAACTGTTATACAGGGTGTAAATGGACAACGTTTCACAAATTCAAGGATATGTAGAGGATGAAACTGAGCAAAAAAGTCTAGTTGCATTTTTCGATCCGAGGCTCCGTTAAAAAGTTATAGCACTAAGTTAAAAATTGCTCAGCGTCTGTACCAAGATAGATTTCCGGAAGTGGCGTCACGAAACTTTAAAGCACTATAACTTTTTAACAGAGCCTCAGATCGAAAAACGCGCCTAGACTTTTTTGCTCAGAATTTCACCCTCTACCTGCCTTTTCATTTGGGCACGACCTTTTAGAATCACCCTGGCCGATACCGATATCCCTTACCGATACAGAACTTTAAAGCACTATAACTTTTTAACGGAGCCACAGATCGAAAAACGCGACTAGACTTTTTTGCTCAGAGTTTCATCCTCTACATATCCTTAAATTTGTATAACGTCGTCCATTTTCACCCTGTATACAAGTACAATGAAAATCAGCCGCTTATTGTAATTCAAACTTCGGTTAATGTCATCAAATTTTTCCTAAAATGAGGCTTCTGTACATGGATAATGACCTAGAAATTCCGTAGAAATACTGCAAATTGTTAACTTCAACAGTTCTTCAGCTCTGCAGCATCAAAAATGTGTTACACCAGCAGTGCAGTTAAAACCATGCTGTTGTTGGCTCTGCTGCAAACAATTTGTCTGTGCAAGCTGTCTGCCACGATCGCCTCGTTCGCACAGGAAAACGATCCTACATCATGTCGCCGCTTGTTTTTTTTTAATCAACGAGTTTTCCCATTATTAAACATCTCAATAAGAAATCTTTTCAAAATCATTAATACACCTTTTACAACTTCTTAGCAGTGTCAGTATCTAATTGTAACAAAAATTGTATATTTTCTTACACAAAATATTCTTCACTTATGAACGCCGCCATTTGTATGAAAGCTCATGCAACAGAACAAGCAATGAAACGAATAAACGTCGCTTCCAGGTAGGTTGACTGAGGATCAGATCTGTGAATGTCACATCCACAGAGTCTGACATTGCTGAGCCAGACGAACAGGAAGAATATTCTAACCCACCGACATGTAGCGAAATGCGAAAAGCGCTCAATGGTTTGCAACAAGATCATCATTTCTCGCAAGACTTTAAATGGCATTATGAGAGCTATATTAACGATCTCCTTAGAAGCAAAAGCAGGCAATTGAGAATAGATGATTTTCTTTACTTTTTATACTGTAACGGTATGTAGTACTTATTTACTCTTTACTTTTTACTCTCCTTGTACTGTTGTGTAACATCGAAATAAAGCGTTATTTATACTGTATGCAATAAAAACCTCTTTTTTATATTCGGTTATTGTAATCAAATAGACTTGAGACGAAAGTGATTACAATAAGAGACGACTACTGTACTAGCAAATTGGAAAATCGGAATTATATTTAGTAAATGAATTACACATCCCCTTATATTTTACACAATTTAGGAAGGGAAAAAAAATAATTTATTGAAGACAGGATTTGAACCTATAACTGCAAAATAGGATTTTAACACCTTACCACTGAATCATTACAACTTAATAGATTTCCTATTCTACAATTCAGGCATGTATAAAGTGCAGTCGTCAATAAAAAACTTTGTGAATTTATTTCCTCAGAAATTTTGAGAGAATGAGTCGAATGGCCTTGCATGGGTATTTAATTGGGTGAAAGCTATTTCGAATTTTTTTTAATCAAAATTGGCAAGTCATATAAGTGGAGTGTCCTTGTAAGAAGTTCCATAATGGACTTGATATTTTTAATCGCTATCTATATGGCAATGAAAATCCACCAAATATATAATGTACTAGATTTAACAAATGAGCAAACTCTGTAGGAAAAATAAGCCTATTAAAAAATTTCAGAAAGGTTTTTTTCATGAGAGTAAATGAAGGACTGTTGCTACCTCAGGTTCAGAATTGTAACACGTGTTACATTCAAAAACTCTGTGCTAGTAGTGTTAAGCATGTCGTGTTGCTAAAAACTCAAGTCACATGTTGAAAAACACCTAACACAGAGCATGGCCTTTTTTCGTCCGTGTTAGTTCTCTAGCACGACACTGGCACTCATGCTCATTGTGCCATTCCTCATCTCTCTCATGAAAAGCTGTAATGCCAGGAAAACGTTGCTTCGCTGAATATTTTATAGAAGGTGCCATTATGTCATGAATAATTTGTGTAGAAGGAACTCTATTTGTTCAAGAACTTTGGTTATGAATGAAACAAGAAAGATATTTTTTTATAATCAGAAGATTGGGTCAGCAGTAAAGTGCCTATCGCTAAAAGCTCCACCTGGCGGTAAAAATTATAACCCTGAATGCAATTAGATTTGTTGATAAAGCTTGAACATGATTCAACTTGAACGCGTGTAAAATGAATATGATCATTGTAGAATAAATATGGTATTCATAGACATGTGAAAAGCTACTTCAATTAGCATCTTTTTTCGAATAGACATAGAATCGTTGATTCAGCCAAGTTTATGCTGGATTGCTAAGCTGACTGTTCGCTGTGACAGTGCACGCCATCTCCTCAGGATTCAACTCTAAAACAACATGCATTCATTCAAAAGTCACCTCTAGCACAGATCGTGCTTTAGCTTAATACGACACGTATAGTACGACTAGAACGGAGTTTTTGAATGTAGTTACTGTATCCAGGTCTCCGATGACCGATGATCTAAACACAGAAGGACTTCAGAACCCCAGTTCGTTGGCAGAAAATGTTTGTTTTGGTCCCAAGAAGATTGATAAAAGTCATTGAGAACTCTGTATACAGATTCATATGAAAAAAACTTTAATCTGTATAAGAGCATATTAAATGACATAAAATAAATAATCCATTCCTTATTTTTGTAATGATATTCTAATATTACAATGTATGATATCGATGACCCTTGTAGAATTAACGGATCTACCAAACCTTGTTGCATCACAAAGAGATTAATGTCTGTAATACCATACGAGGTAAAGGAAAATAATTCCTGCAATAATAAAGGAACAAAAATGAATGTTTGAGCTCTGGATACTTACCATCTAATAATAGAAAAACGTGAGATCAACACTACACTTGTTCACAACAAGTTTCTTGTGAACTGTAGTGACGATGTCACTTTTTCCATTATTAGTTTGTGCAACGTTCTTCCTGTAAGAACTGAATACTTTGGCACAATGCCAACATTGTAAATGAAGAATGTTCTAACAATAAGTTCATATACATAACAAAACTATGCAGTTTCAGGTTAAGCTTGTTAATTTTCATGCTTACTAAAAAATAAAAATATAAAAAAGAAACAATAAATCATGGATAATTCTAAGAATTAACATTTGAAAATTGTTCGTGTGGAATTAAAAATATATTTCTAAAATGAAAAATTGCAACTTTCACTTAAAGCTTATAAAAAATGTTTATAGACACTTTGAAACACCATATTCACAACCATAGGATCATAAGGGATGCATTTTCCATCGCTGAGGTGTGTATTAGTTTACAACTCTTGAAGTAAATTATCTTTAAGTAAAGAACAGATTACAATGCATTTATCTTTTGATTTTACCTTGGTTTCTTCCAAAACACTTTCTTTCCACAATCACAATGAACTAGTATTAAATTAAAAACTTTAATAAGTCCTAAAAGTTGGGACTTAAATCAATAATATTGAATAAATAATTGTGGTAATTGTAGAAAAAATCAAAATAACATGGTCATAAAAGTAGTAAGAATAAACTGGCAGGCAAATACCTCAAAGTAATTTTTCAGACAGACAGATTCCTATTAGTTATGCTTTCCAGAGATGAAAACTTCCTTCACAGTAAACATGATTATATTATCCTCAACTTTCTAGCCTCAGAACAATTTCAACAAAGTAGCAAAAATGAGGAAATCAAATGAATCCTTAATCGATTATAAACAAGTTTTTAACATATTCTATCACAAATATCTATATCATTTCAAGAACTTTCTAGCACTCAAAGCTAAAGAGATAATCATACCAAAAAGATACAAAATGAGAAGAGAAGGTTATCAAAGTATCACCACAATAAATTCTAAAAGGAAATACTTAAATCCACTGCCTATTTTCATTTATTCTATTACTATATAAAAAGACTGCTATGAGAAAAGCAACGATAAAAAACAAAACCAACTTTGGCTATTTTCTTTAAGATTCAGTTAGTAGTATCCATTTTATTACATACTGCAAGGAACAACATCATAGAAAAATAAACACAGTGAACAAATGTCACTGTCACTAAAATCTTATTCACTTCAGACAATTTTTTTTAACATTTCTTACCTTCCATCTAAGCCTCTTACTGCATCTTCAGCATCCCGACAATCTTCAAATTCAATGAAAGCAAAGCCAGGAGGGTTTCTAGCAACCCATACATTACGTAGAGGCCCATAATAGCTGAATGCTTCCTCCAGTTCTTGTTTAGATGCTCCACTACCTAAATCCCCTACATAAACTTTACAGTCTAGAGAATCTGAATCCCTGTACCTAGACATGGTAGTAAGCTCTCACGTTTCAACTTCTAAAATAAAGAAATTTAAAAACAATATTATAAAGCTGTAAACGTAATTTAAAAAACTATGAAAGTAAGTCAGAAAATATCTGCAATGTTTTAGCCAGACAATATAATTCAATGGTTCTGAATGGCATTCGAAATTAAAATACTTTTGTTTCTTTAAAGTGAATAAGAATTTATTTATCCTTTCAACACTTGTCAGCTTTTATGATTGCTCTTCATCCATAATGCTTGTACTTTTTTAAATCACTTGATCATGCTTGACCCATTTTATATAAAGCTAAAAGCTTTTTGATAGCTTTTTGCCTATGCATGTTCAGACCAAAAGGGAGATTAATTAATGCTGCTTCCACTTTGAAATCAAAACAGAATGCAGCTGCCTTACCATCTTTAGTGACATAATGGATCGGTTTAGGTTGACTCGAAGCAAATTGTTATCAAAAGAGTAAATATGCAAATTGCAAAAAAAAGTATACTTTTTAAATTGACAAAAATAAGTAGAAATAAAAAAGCACTGCAGATTTTCTTTTCCAAATTATTTCCATAGAACTGGGAAAGAAACAAAATTTTCTGAAATGGATAAAATAAAAAAATTAACAAAAAAAAAAAATTTGATGTTCAATAATAACTGACAGCCCTTAGTTAACAATAAAAAACATAAGCGTTAGCTATGACTTCTTCAGAGGATACATTAAATACATACAATCAACTAAAACTAATCCTTAGCCCATTTAGAACCATGTTTTAGCAAGTTCATATGGGCTGCTTTGTACAAATTTTCACACATATACCCTAAAATTATGGCCCTAAATAAGCCAACATTTTATTTCCCCTTCTTTTTTGGAAGGTGGGAATCAAAAGGGGTTTTCCCTCCCCAAATTATATTTAAAAAAAGATATATCAGAGCATTTGTGTAGAATGTTCTTTCCTTAACATTAATGCTAAATAGGCAGGGATCTATCTAAGGCCAATTTGGTACCGTTTAAGGGTACCTTCACAAAATTATTTTGAACGGAAACGGTGTCTTCACAAAATTTTAACTCGTGTTTATCAACATATTACCTTCAAAAATGGGTATTTATCAATGTAAACAATGTCAATTCAAATATAAAAATAGTTTTTTTTTAAATTAAACCTAGTGTTTTATATTTTTTTGTTAAAAATTTTCACAAAAATGGGTATGGATTTTGAAATTGTAATAGACCCCTGATAGGGTGGACCAAAAAAAAAAAAAAAAAACTCGCCATGAAAATTTCTAAGTCCAATGGAAATGGTCCACAAAGGGGTGAGTGACTCTAGAAGGAAGAACACTACCATTAATTAAGTTAGGCGTTAACGTTAAATGTAACGAGTCGATTTCTAGACAACGGCTACCGAGAGTTCTGGCAAGAAGCGATTACGTTTCAAGTTACATTATTACGTTTGCAAGCTGTAGACTTTCAATAAAAGAGACAATGATCTAAAAAGTGTACAATTTGTTATTATTTAAGATTATGTTTACCTCACCTAGAAATCGACTCTTTCCATCTAACATTAACGCCTGCCTTAATTAATGGTAGCGTTCTGCCTTCTAGAATTGCTCACCCCTTTGAGGACCGTTTCCATTGGACTTAGAAATTTTCAGTGGCGAGTTTTTTTGGTTCACCCTCTATGTTAATAACATAGGTAATAACATGTTAAGGACAATATGAGATACATAATCCAGTTACTTCATTAATTTTTCATCTGATTCTCAGACTTGTGGAACTGCCTGTAAATAAATTGGGAAACAAATATACAGGCAGGTCAACTGAAGTTTCCTATAATGTGTTCTTTTTAAAATGGACTCCAAAGTCTCAAAGACATAGTATAAAATACAGATGATCCTGCAAAAGGGAAATTCCCGTGGCAAAATATAGCAGATACACATTTCTATCTTTAAGTTAAGGCAACCAACAGGAGGTATCGCAATATGCGGATTCCCTGTCTAACGCATTCCTCAGAGCATATAGCTCGTGCAATTAATGACGTGTTTGTGGGCAGAATTTCACAATGGAAGAGTAGCACATGCTATTCTGTTAGTATATTTGAAATATGCCTAATTTTCAATGTGTAACTCATGGATATAAATCAGATACAAGAAAAAAGAAAAACCTAGTCATGTATCCATGGATAAAAAGTCAACTTTCATCCATTACCTCCACCTTCTGAACGTAGAAAAAGAAAACTGTCTTTTTATTTACAGTGCGAAGAGACGCTGCCCTCAGGAAGGAGGAAAAATTTGTATTGCGCATGTCTAGAGCTTGAGCATTGTAAGGAAGCAGCATATCGCGATACCTCCTATTACTAAGCATCTACAGTAATCTCTCGTTAGATCGTGGTTCACTTTATCAGTCTCACTTATCACGGCTTTTTTACTGGTATACATATACACTATCTAAAATTGACAAAGTGGCAGTACATTCATTTCATTGTCAACACCTCCGTGATCTGTACTGTACAGCTAATTCATCTCATCATTCAAGTTGTAGTATATTCACTGGCGAGTCCTCATATAGAATTTTATATATTGTTAAAATTATGTAGGTTAAAGGATGTGGGAAAGGTTTATAAGAGGGTGGGGAGGGTTTATAAAGCCCTAAAATATATTTAAATAAATATAAGATCGATGCTTCGCAGATTTTTGCCTATCGCGGGGGGGGGGGGGATTCTGATACCTAACCCCTACGACAGAATAGGGATTATTTTATTGTAAAAAAGTATTATACCATAAAATGTATATATGCAATGAAGAAATTCTAAAAACCATTATTATAATTCAGCACAAAGCATATCATTACTGGTAGATTCACATACGAGTATCTTCATTTTTCTGAAAATAGAAGGGGTTTTCTTGTCCAATAAAAACCATCAATGTATTTGAAAGATTAGCATTCATTTCTTGGGTTGCATAATCTTAAAATACCGAGAATAAATAAAATCAAACTATACATAACAATCAAAGAGAAGATAAAGAAACTGCAGAAATTCTTCAAGCATATCATAATTATAATGTAGAAAAGAGAAGGAAAAATTCCATGACCTGGACTCGTAACCAGGCACCATAACATTTGCTGTCGCTGCTCTAACCAACTGAGCTATTGTGAACAATGAACTGCCAAGCAGTTACTGTATGTCCATACTGACTTCGATAAAGTCACAAATCAGCTGAACTTGCAAATCGGAAATCTATACTTATAAACTATAAAAGAAATTGATGAAAACTCCACACAAAGATAAAGAAACTGAAGAAATTCTTCAAGCATATCATAATTATAATGTAGAAAAGAAAAGGAAAAATTCACAACTTGGACTTGAATATATTTGATGGTTTAAGGGTAAGGAAAATATATCGCCCAGATATTGGCAGAGATCTCTGAATATTTTTCAACAATTAAATGTTCAAAAAAGTATATGTTTATTGACAAAACTATATATTTTAAAGAAATAAAGTAAGGTTTATTCTGAATAACATTAATGGAAAGACACTCCGTAGACACTGTATATACTGTGCTCTTAAAGTCACTGCCCTCAAAATTTCGATATCAAAACATTTTTTTTAAATCTTTAGCGAATTAAAAATAGACCTGCTTCATAGTTCTTACCATGAATCTGCCACAGACTAAAAAAAAAATGTTTATAAGCAGTAAGAGCTTATAAGAGCCTCATTTTTCTGAGTAAACAATGAAAATATCGGATGAATAAGAATTCAAATTAAATAAACCAAAAATGTAATTTACTAAAAAATAACATTTCCAAAAGAAACAAAAACCAGCATATCTCATGCTGGTAATTAACAGTGGTATTAAACCTTTTTGTTAATTAAGGCACATGCATTCATCCAGAATGTTTTTTTTTTTTTTATTTTTTTATGATAGACATATTTACATTAAAATGACTGAATTTGAAAAATTTTATTGGATAGGATTCAAATCCCAATGACTGATGTTATGTGGTTATCTTTAGTCTAACCAATGAAACAAAAACTCTGCAATTCCAATCCAATTGGACATTCTCAGTTCTTCTTTTACTGGATAGGCTAAGAAGTTATGTTAAATAATCCTCTAATTAAATATTATTAAATAAAGCTCATTATAATAAATAAAATAATTTTCAGAAATAAGCGTTTTCATTACAAAAATTATGGTAACAATGGTGAAAATCTATGATAATTCACATGCACTGAGTCACAGCACTCATTCAGAAAAATTAAATATGCTTTTTTTCTTTTTCAAAAAATATATATATCAAGAAAAAAATTAGAATTTACCAACCATTATTGTTAAAATGCTTGAAGGAACAATCATTATTTGTGGCAAGTTGATAAATGGATTTTTCCAGCCCCCCCTCTTCCCATGCAATATCCTGAACCCATAATAAAAATATCATGATGCACCTGCCTGCTTTACACTTCCAGTCAATACGGTTACGTTTCACATGAAATTAATCAATTACAAAATAGATAATAAACCAACGATTTAATATTTAATAAAATAAAAACTAAATACTGTGTACAAAGATTGAATCACCAAGAATCAGTTTAAAATTAGAATTCTTCGTGATTCAATTTTTTGTACATAATTTTAGTTTTATTTTATTAATTAATAAAGTGTTGGATCATTAAAGTAAAGAACTTCTTTTTGCCGAGTTATGTTGCTCCCTTTACTTTGTGACCCCCTCTTTTTTTTTTTAGATCCCAAAAACAAATTAAAAATTTCCATAAAGGAAGACGATCAGGTAGAATGAAACGGTGAACTATTTATTAAGCCTTACGTGTTTCGATGCTACACCATCATCGGAAACTATGCAATAACACTGTATAATTTGTTTACTGTGAATAAATTTTTTTAGCCAGGAAACTCATGTCAGAAAGCAAATCTCAGCACAGCAGAAAAGATTCTGGGCTAAAGGAAAAATCCATTACCTACAAAGCATCCCAAAAGTTGGGAATCTTAGTGGTCTCCTTTTTTCTCTCTTCTTTCTGGGAACAAATTAAAGTCATTCTGCTCATTGGTGGCCAAAGTCAGCAGGCAACCAATCAAGAAAGCTAATCAGCAGATTGATCCTACCATCCTTAGTCATTTCGAACTGTTCTATAAAGTCCTACAATTGAAGACTTTTCAACTTCCTGCATATCTCAAGGAAAGAAGCTGTTAATTGATTGGATGCCAGATGGCACAACACAATTTTGGACCACTGCCATGACAGATTATGATTGGCTAATGAAGGTGATCCCTAGGAACTGGATGCATTATTTGTGTCAAGTCACTCTTGTGTGGTTATGCTCTCAAAGATGTCCAGCAGATATCAATAGTGTTAATTCAACAAAGAACCCTAAACACCAACGTAAGAAATTAATAGACCATAGGGGAAAGAACTTAATACATTAACACATGAAAAAGAAAATGCCAACTCATCACACTCTCAAAATCTAAGTAAACTTTTATTTATGTAGTAATTTAATATTTCTTTGATGTGAACCAGTTTTTGCATTTCTGTTTAACCCAGTACTGAGTGATGATGTGAGTTTTATACTTTGACTGATCAGACACTTCATACTCTATGGTTTTTTTTTTTTGTTTTGTTTTTTTTTTTTTTTTAAGGATTACATTTTCCCCAAGACAATGCAGAAATTTTCCCCATATCTCATTTTTTGTCTCCCAGGAATTTGCACATATATAAAGATGCACAAAATTTCTCCTGGCCCTCAGAGCCACAATTTGAACTTTAACATTTATGAGATGCATTAGAACAGTGAGAGGTTCAATTCAAGTATGACATCGTGTGGTTAACTGTCCATCCATTTGAAGAAGCAATTGACACAAATATCTGTGACTTTGTATTGCAACCTGTTTGAAAGCTAGAAATTGGCTGATAACAGTGAGGGGCAGACGCTTATTCCAGTATTAGACAGAGTAGATGGTCCATTACCATAGGTCAAGTGTATAATCTAGTCCTGATAAACACATTATAAGTCTCCACAAATTACAAATTATGTCATTGGTTTAGTAATGGATGAATGTTAAGTAAAAATTGGTCGTTAACAATTGAATTATGTTTGTTTTATAGAAGAAAATCACCAGATAAGAAGCACAAAAAACACCAATAACCTGCACTTATTCTAATGACCAAACAAACTCTCATCCATGAATGCAGAGATGCATACAAAGCAAATATTAACAGACACAAAAATTCAACTGTAAACAGCAGTTTTCACTGACATTTATCCATTACTACATCCACTACATAATAATTATTCATTCTTTGTGATAACTCTTGTTTTATTAGGAGCTTTAGCAAAAAGCTACTTATAAGAATGCACGATAACTTGAAAATAGATAAACTTTTTCAGAAATCTGATCAAGGTATAACAGGGTTCCCACAGAAAATCTGTATCTCATTTCCCTGACTATCCCTGACATCGACGGTCTCATTTCCCTGACCAAATCGTAATCTTTTTTAAAAAACATGTCTCTACAACAGCTTTTCAGACACAATTTTAATATTATTATTATTATTAGTCGTCACATTATATAAACTTAGTATACTGTCAGTATTACGAGGCTCGTTCAATAATTTTTGCCTCTTGGTCCGTAACTGGACATATAAATGTAAGTATAGATGTCTCCAGAAAAATCTATTTCCCTGACTTTTCCCAAGAAGAGTCTCATTTCCCTGACAAATGCATGAAAATAGCCCTTCTTCCCTGACTATCCCTGACTTTCCTGAATGTGGGAACCCTGTATAAGCTCAGATGCATCTACTTTTCAGGCTTTTTCGTGGACCCCTTGAATTCGAATTTCACATGCTAAAACAGTGACTGTAAAGAATACCAAGATAATGGCATGTAATATAACAATTGATTCATCTAACATGCATGTGACAATCACGTTGTCGCCCCTAGAGCTCCTTGAAATGTTTGCAAGATTTTTTTTTATTTCATATTTAATTGCATGTCGTTTGTTTTAGGTGTTTTTATTTCATTAATTTTCACCTTTTTAATTAATTTGTCTCTTTTTCTTTGCAGGGATCTATCAACATTGGTCGACACTGGCTGCACACAATCAGTACTATTGCAATGCAACCAGCATTATAAAAATTACCATTTTCACAACCACGAATCAGGTTACATTATACGATGTAGGTTGTAAGATCTCAATAAGATTTAAAATAGACTGCAATGGTACTCACCACCACTCTTGTTGCGATACAAAAATATGACTTTTTCCTCTGAAATATTAACTAGCACTGAGCTATTTCTAGCTATGTTCCTGCTTTATTTCATTTATTATTTCAAAATTAAAGTAAAACTTAATCTTGGCCATCTATAATCTGGAAAACCTGTCCTTTCTGGAAAAATAAAATTGGTTCCGACTTGGGGATAAGTTTTATCTCCTATTGTGGAAATGTGTCAATACTAGGAATACCATTTTTTGTTCCAGGCAATTCCAGATTTTTTATTCCAGACTGGTTTGACAGTACTGTATATAGTTTTCTTTTTACTATGTTTACCATTTATATTATACAAGGGTCACTGCAGAAATTTATAGCCATGGAAAAGGTGTAAAACAACAATTATGAAAATTTTCCAAAGTACTCTCCATTGGAAGCTATGCACAGATTCATCAGTTTAATCTCGTCTATAAAAAGCTTGTTTGGAGTGGCCGAAATTACTTCCTCGTTATGTCATTTATTGAATGCGGCTACAGCCTCCTAGGTCCTCATCAGAAGAAAAGCTCATTTTTCACACAAGGGAATAAGAAGTCGCAGACACCCAGGTCTGACAATTAAGATGGATGTCGCAATAGAGAGACATGCTGCTCTATATAAAACTCCATAGTCCGAACTGCCCAATGAGCAGGAGCATTAAACTCATGCAGCAACAGAAGTCCAATTTCTGGGTGCTTTTCTCACTAGTTCTGCAGCGCTTGTGGAACAAGCTTCATCATGTACAGTTTTACAGTGCTATCTTTGCCTTCTGCCAGGGAATGGTTGGCACAAGACCTGTGCAAGAAAAAAGCTAGCAACAATAACCTTTCCAGCATTTCGAACTCTTCGGTTTCTTCAGCAGAGGGTCTCCTTTGTGCACCTACTCCTTTGACTGAGTTTAGTCTCAGGGTCCTGATGATAAAAGCCATGCTTCATCGCAGTGAGGATTCTGTAAACTGGCAGTGATTCGCCTTGTTCGAAATCTTTTGAGCAATTCAGGCACCATTTCATTCTTTCCTTTTTTTCTCTGACATCAACACGCGGAGGACCTATCTCGCATTTCATTTCGTTCGATAAAGATGAACTCGCAAAATGGTGTTGACGTCTGTCAATCCATGTGGAGAGACTCCTGTATCTGTTGGTAAGTGTTATGTGGGTCTGCCTTTACCATGTTCTCTAAATGGCTAACATTTTCTAGAGTGACTGCATATGGAAGGACATTAACTGCAGGGATCATCTATCAGAGAATTTTGCTGCCTACCAAATTCTCCCTACCAGTTTGTGAAAGAAGATTTTGATGGATTCTCACAGCCAAAAAGGGAAACTTCTAATCCACAATGAGAATTGAAGATACCTATTTCAGTTATCAAGTAGCCATCTTCATCTTTTTGTCTCTCACCAGTGAAGATGGCTACCTGGTAGCCAAAACAGGTATCTGGTATTTCAATTCTCCTGTGGATTAGAGATTTCCCTTTTTGGTTGTTCTATTCCACAGTTTTTGTTTTATGGATTCTCTCAGTTTCATAGCACTGATTTGGGTGTAGGCCCTTTTTATAGTCTTAGTAAATCATAGCTCTTCACACCTCACTTATGAATTGCCACTGTTCAGTTCAAACGAATACCTGCATGATGAGGAAATTTGGGCACTCTTCACTTAAGAAAAATCTATATGGTATTTAATGATGGTGCATTATACAGATTTTTCTGCTACAAAATTCTGCAGTGGCCCTCGCATGAAATTAATCTAGTTTGCAAGTACTTCTAAGAATTATTCAGCTTAAACAATTTTATGTGACTCGTTCAATTTCCCTTCTTTGTCAACTCACTCTTTATTCCATCCCCTTTCTTTCACAATTTTGTTTGTTTTATTCCAAAGAAGACAATGGTTAAAGCTGAAACCAATACATTGTATTGGCAAGCCTCAATTCATTACATTGATAAACACAGCATAAAGACAAACCAATTTAAGCAACAATCTATAAATTGTTGCAAACTAAGCTTATATTTTGTCAACAGTACAAATGCAGTGATATCCCTAGAACCTTTTGAAGGGTTGCTGCTGGCTTAATAAACAAAAAAATTAAGATCAAAATTGATCACAAAGTATTTTTCTTAATGCAATGGAATATAGGAAACTTTCAATTTTATAATGCTAGGATAATTTTGAAAAAATATTCTTAAAAATGCAAAGGTTCTGAAAGGTGTGCGAGCATGGGATTCTGTATACAGCCTGTAATATAAGACTAAATTGGCTATAAAATAAAATTAAAAAAAAAAAAGGATGTATTAATAAATTTTATTCATTTATACATGAATTAAACCTATTAATGCGTATTTTAAGATTATCATTCGAGGTCATTGCATCTGATTAAACATTAAACAATAAAATTGTGAACAGATTGTATTGTACATTATTTACAGAAGCTAAATTAAATGCAATTCATGGGTACGTGTGTGAATCCACTCAAAAAAATTACAAAAATATTGCCACATTCACAGTCAAGAATGCTTGTCACGTTTTTCAAAAAAATAAAAAAAAACAATTTCTGAATTCCAAAGGTATGTAGCATTTTAAATAGGTTTTAAATATATAATATACAACTATTTTCAGAAGGCCACAAAATGAATCAGAATCTTAAAGACAATGGATTGCAAAATGCTAATTCTTTTATTATTTTTACGCAATCTTTTTGGTGATATTTTTAAATTTAAAAGTATCCTTATTCCATTTACAGGAAACATAACAGACAAAATCAATGGAATGTTTTTTAAAAAAAATTAGAAAATTAATTAAACAATTTTTTTGTTATGTTTTGCTAATTTTACTCTTGTTAAGCACTGCTGCGTTTTCGATTAGCACTATACAACTGAAATATACGTAAAGTTAAAGCATGCATGGAACGATCAATATTTATTTTTTTAATATCCAAGCCAACTATAAATGTGGCGGAATTTGAAAAATGTATGACATTTGCAGACATAGTGGATATTATAATTTTCAGTAACATCTGTTGTTTATGTTTTTCATCTGGAGATACTGCACATAAACAACAAATATATTAAGGTTTTGAAATAGTTTTGCAGCTCTTTTAAAACGCATTTCCACTTAATTTGATCGGAAAACGGCACAGATTAAAATCGTGCTATTAGAATCCAGGCTTTCGTGTAAATAATTTTTTCTCAATCTTGTTATTGTTAAATTTCTGAAAATCGCGTTAAGTACCTTTTTTGGCTTCCAAGGTTTTCGATCGTCAATGAAATACTACGATTCTATACAAAACACATATATAATTATTAAACAAAAACAAGTGCGCATAAGATTACCTTTGTGAAAACTCTAGTCTTTAAGGCGTTCTCTTGTGTGTTCAATAAAATGGCGGTCTCGAAGCAAAAAAATAGCAGTGGCGTGTCACGTGATGAAATGGCGAAAAGGAAAAGGAAGTCGTCGTTCGATTGCGCTATCTGGTGACTAGATTCTACAGAGCGTCGCTGCGCAAAATGCAGTAGGGAGTCTACTCTTTACTCCCTGGCGATACATTTACAAGTTAATTTTTACTTCATTAAAATAGAAGAATAAAAATGTATTGTTTTCTTTTAGTTTTTTAGCGTAGAAATTTTAAGAACTTGTAATTTCAAGATAATATTTTACGCAGAAGAAAACTATAATATTTAGAAAAACCCATAAAGGGCAATATTATGCTTACCCTTATTTTACGTTTTTAATATTGTTGATGAAATTACACGAAAAATAGAAATTCATGACCAATTGAATTTTCGGGAAAATATTCCTAAAAACCTTAAAAAATATTTTGTAGGCCCTTAAAATTTAACTTACTATTGTTACTTTTGTATGGCATTTTATTGTGCAATTCATTATAAATTTTTTATATGTTATATATGAAATATTGCTGCTGGAATGACTACATTGAATCGGTCATTAAATAGTAAAGAAATTTAAATTGTTTCATTTTTTTCCCCATCCTTTTATTATATGCGCACATATATTTGAACGGCAAAAATAAATAAATAAATAAATAAATAAATAAATAAATAAATAAATAAATAAAACAAATATGTAAACTCATTAACTTTTACGGAAGATTTTCAGTACATTCTGTAGTAGTTATTCGAGGTTATCAAAAGCGAGATAAGTTCCTTAAACATAAGGTTGAAAGTTTACTTCTAAGTATGCGACGCTGATTTTAGATATAAAATTAACATTTGAAACTTATACGTTACATAATACTAATTTACCATATGAAATTAAAATCTGTGTCACCCTCTTCGAAATTTTATATTGCCTCGGAAAAAAAAATCTTAAAGGTTCATATGGTCGTAAAACGCAAATAATCAAAAATTTATAGGAGACAGCCTTGTAATTATTTTCACAAATTTTAATGATAATAGCTTTCTAAAGAAACTAAACATATCTAGTGAAATTTTATAAATGCCTTTTTACTTCAGAAAATAAAAGAGAGAGCGATTATAATAATTAATAGAAGCGAAACTGTGGTTTTTATTAACTCATTCTCTTTTCTTTTAAAGTACGTTATCGCGTGAAACTTAAACGCGGAAGATTTTTGTAAAAAAGTTAATTATGGCTTGATGAGCGCTTGCCTTTTGCCTTTATGTCTTAAATTGTCGTTTGAATATGCCATATAGTTTTAAATAAAATATTCGTCCTTAATTGTTGCCAGTCTTTTCAAGTCGTTGACTTTTTTGAGAAATCGATATTTAAGCTGAAACAAACCCGTTTTCAACTTAAAAATATTTCATCGCTTAAAGAACTATTTTTATTATATTTTCCATCATCATCCTTTCTAGAATATTCCTAAAATATGTAACAGTAAAAAAAAAAAGTTAAATACTGACTTTAAAAAAATAAAAAAACAACAGAACAGAATATCATTTAAAAAAGGACACTTATTTGCTTATAAGCCTATCTGTGTTAGCAGCACTACTTTAAGGAAACCTATGAACCTATCCAACACGGAGGCTTTTTGTAGGCGATGCTCATAAATAATCGGCACTTTGAAAACCGATTAACATATAACAAAATATATATTCATAATAGCATATGGTCCATATTGTGGAACTAATAAAAAAAAAACAACAACATGGTTCATGGGATAAGCAATGTAGTAAAATTTAACCGTAAAATTTAATGGTTTTTTCATTGATTAATCCAGAAATCAACCCGTGTTGTCTTATTTTAAAATATATAATATAGGCCATTTATCGTTTCTCTAAAATATTTTCTATCGTCTAGAATATTTTGAAAATGAGTAAATAAAATAACTCGTCAGTTTTTGCTTATATTGTTTGAAAGAATCTCGGTCTCGCGATTTTAAAAGAGTAACATTATAATTGCTCTTTTTGAACTAGATATAAATATTTAGAGTTAAGTTTTATGAATTTACCTTTGAATTGATCATCTCCAAGTTTTGGACGTTTTGAGTTAAATTTGCATCAAAATTTTTCACATATAAAATTAAGGAGCATGTCTATTAAGAACAAATAATAATTCTCCGAAACATATTTCATAAAGGAAATAAGCAAGTTTTCCATTACTCGTTTATTTTTTATTTCTTACTTCTTCTTAAGATGTTAAGTTAAATGACGATTTAAAAAGATAGAGATGAGAAAGTAGTATTCGGTCAAAAAAAAATCGATTGGCTATGCAAATGCAGTAATATTTCTGTAATGCCAGTGAACGGTCTCGAACAACATGAGACGTACGTATACCGATATAACAAATTCGGTAATTTTTTGGTTACTTTTTGTGTCGCATTTCGTGACGAGAAGCAACCACAAGTGATAAGTTTCTGCTAACCCATAAAATACAGTTACCTCAAGTAGATGGACAAGGGGAAATGTCCAGGGATGTCTACAATGGATATCTATCAGTAATTACCTAGCGGATGTCTTGGAATCCTGGTGTATCCACAATATGTCTTGGAATTCCCACGAGATATTACATCTTGAACTTGGTTTTTATGACATGATTACAACATTATTTCGATGTCCATTTGATGTTATATGTTACATGTGAAGAAATTTGTCACAGTCATGCATGAAGATAATATGCATGCGATCAAAACAATCAAAAGCGATCAGCACAGTGGATTTTTAGTCATCACTTCTCAAAGCAATATCTGAAGCCACCTGCCCCTGCGCACAAGGAAAATTAAAAACTGAGACCGAGAATATGCTACCTACCGGCAGAAAGATTCCGTTTTCTGGTCCATCATTCTTTTTCCTTCTGTTGGGTCATTACTGAGATGAAATGAACAGATACACGAAGATGCTCTAGAAGCTTTCAGTTTTTGGCAACATCATTTAGCTAATGACGTCTTTTTGCTAAATCATTATGTTCCTCTCATCTGTCTCAAACAGCAACTGCCAGCTAAATCACCAGCTAGATTATAAAATTGCCGTACACTGCTTGCTTTCCAAATATTGCAGATGTAAAATGTGGAGCTGCCGACTTTGGCATCAGGGGCGGCCAAGATAAGGCCGGGTCTGGTGCAAAGTCCTCGTGCGGCGTACCCGCCTACATTTAATTGTATCACGGAAAATCAAGGCGCGGGGTCCTCAAAGGCGCGGAGCCTCGGTGCACCCGAACCGTTCGCACCGCTTCGGACTGAGCCCGTTTTGTATTTTTGTGTTAAAGTTGGTATTTTTCGCGCAATTTGGAATTTTGTACCATATTTTTCGTGTGTTTAGTACATTTCTTTAAATTTCAATAAAATATGAAAAAATTTAAAACAACCTCGCATTTAATTAATTACGCTAGTGCAATCTCGAATTTAATTAACTACGCTAGTGCAATCTCGCATTTAATATGTGCGCGAAGTGTCCACTAAAGACAAAATACCTATATTCTATTGTTTGACTGCCTTTATTCAAGAGCCCATCATAATGAAGGAATATCTAATCAATCGTTTGTATTTATTAAGAGCTTATCAAATTTTTTATAAAGTATTTTAGTGTATTATAGTTGTGTAAATTTATCATATTTGGTATTTTTCTAGCAAAATTTGGAACCTTTTATAATTTTGGTCGTCATTTTGGCACTTTCTGAAGGAGAAAGTTTTTGCCAGGCCGTTGCCATCTTCTTTGCTTCACAGATGCTGGAATGAAACCATAATTTGATAATCAGCCTGTAGGGTAGCTGGAGGGGCAGGGATCCGTGCCGGGCACACTTTTATAAGAGGCAGCAATTTTGGTCTAATGCCTCGAAAAAGAAAGAAAGAAAGAAAGAAAAGGTTGTTTTTCTGTTGGGACAGTATACATGACGTCTGACACAAATTTAATTTCCCACGAAAATACTGCTTGCTGTCACAGATTTCTGACAACTGTGTTCCTTTGAAAGTGGCCTTATTGACTTGGCCTTGACTGCCATCATTTTGTTTTATGTACCAGGCTGCGTTTAATTAATAATGGCATTGGTATAAATGCATTTATTTCATTAAAAAAGGGAAATAATCTATAAAACTCTGTAAATATATACATCGGCTGTATTTTTTTTTTGCACGATTTTGAAATGACACGATTGAAAAAAAAAAAAATACTGCTCGTTAACTTTTTAAAGTTGTGAAAGTCTATACACTGTAACTTCTTGATTTTTTTTACACAAAAATTTCTTTTAAGATGATATTCCTTGGAACGTATGTGCCATATTAAACAGTTCTGTTATGTTTAATTCGTATTTTGCTATGCTATACGAGAGGGTGTGGAAGCAAACGCAAGGACCTCTGGTTAAGCCACTACTCGTAATACGTATATTGTCGGAAATGCGTCGATATAGAGGATAATTTTTTTGATTAGGTTATAATGGCGTCTGATTTTTTATGAGGGTTTGTTTATGGCCCTCTCGTCGAATAAACATTTATTGAATAAATTCCCTTTCCTTATTTCACAAATACAACATTTCACTATTATAATGATTGCATACCCGTAATTGCTTTCCTTTTCTTTTCCGTTCTTTTTCTCTTAAACAGGCTGTACTTAAAAGCTATTTTAAAAAATAAAATGATTAAAATAAGAAAATTGTTATTATAAAATGTCAAAAATTTTAAGCTTTAACCTTTTTTTTTTATATAACCTATAATTTTATATACTCTTTCTAATGTTATTTTCTATAAACTTAAGTAGAAGTGTAAGAATGAATTTTTCGAATACTTAATAATCTTTCTTAAATAGCTTTAATTCTAAAAACGCGGTTTCAACGGATCCGTCCGCCATCCATCCGTGTCCGCCATCAGATAAAGATTTTCGGATTAGCGATATTTTATCTATGGATAGTCCAAGGTTATAGCTCTTAATGGGGCGTTATGGTCAATTGCAATCAATCAAAAGATGAAGCATTTTTTATTCAGTGAATAGACATTTAGCGTTTTAGAGTTCACTGCCTTTTATTTGACAATTGTCTGGCTATTTAATGCTGAAGCTACTTCTTTGGATCTTTTCTACGAGGATATTTATTAATTATGTTGTGCAGTGCAGCATAAACCATCTTCCAACTTCTTATCCGTTAAGCAAATCAACGTTACTTGGAAAAAATATAAATACGTATGTTGTTTTTATAATTATCTTTCTGACATGGCTTCCTTCAGAGAAAAGTTGATTTTTTTGGCTTAAAAAAACGTCATATTAAAATATGCTTAATAAGGCAAACATGCGCAGTTCCTAATTCTTAAACAGAATTTATTTAATTAATTAAATTAGAAAGGGCTTGATTTTGAACAATGCCAAAAACAAGACAAGGTAAAAAATTTTGTCTTTCAAATAAAATTTTCATTTTAAAATGATATTAATCGTTCCAAATTTTTTTTTACTCTTTTCCTTGTTTAGAAAATAATAAGTCAAATGAAAACTTTTTATACCTCTTCCTGTTCTTTTATTTTTCCTTCGACCAATAACTGCAAATAAATGGAGATCAGGAAATAGCGATAATACGAAAAGATATGATGCTCTATGTGAACACCCTGTTATAATAAACAACTAAAATTAAAGAAAGATAGAAAATAAACGGTGAACACAGCCAAAATACAAAAATTCCAATTACAACTGCCGAATCATCATTAGTATGCACTGCTAAGTTTACGAATGGAAAGACGGCAAAGGACATCGAAATCTGAAAGACGACACTATTTGAGTATCATTTGCTTTTAAAATAAAAAATTAAATTTATAAAATTCATATTATAAACGGAGTTTCCATCTTCATGACTTCACAAGTGTTATTTTTTTTATTTTGTGTAACAAATAATGATTTTTTTCTAAAAAAAAAATAAATAAATAAAAGACATGAATTTTTGTTTTAATTATCCTTAGCAAATACATCAACTTTTTAAATTTTTGATTTTTTTTTTGTGCATTGAGATTTTAAACACAAGAACAAATTTTTAAAGAATAACTCAAGAAGGTCAATGAAGGTTGTATCCGATGCCACACCTTAGAGGTTTAAATTACTTGATGAAGACAGGAAAAAAAAATTCCACACTCTGGATTTGAACCAGGAACCTTCAGGAACCTTACATGTGATTATTAAATTTAATGCAGTGAAAAGTTTCGAAAAGTGCTCTAGCAATATCTCGAAAACTTTTGCATAAATACTGAAATTTATACGATCCAAGACTGTACAGTAGTACACAATGTTATTGCAAAAGGAGATAAACACGGGACCAACAAACTCTCAGAGCGTATCCGAAGCTCACATAGCAAGAATTCGAGTCTCCAGAATCTAAAGAAGGGCGATTGCAAGAGAGTTAAATAACAAGGCAAGCTACCGACCATTTGGACAGCTTTCCGTGATCACCTACATGCCAAGTACAGGGTCTTTATAATTAAAGTTCCATTTTGACATGGCCATAAAAAAAACTACTGGACCAAAAGCTATAATACTTGGTAATATTATACAAGAGGGCATGGGAAGTTCATACCCACCAAAAAAAAAAATTAGTTCAAAAGGTCACCACCAGCATGGAATGGCGCTCTATGCAATATTCGTATACGAAATTAGACACGAAGACACAGGTTAACAATGTAGTTTATGCACATGCGCTTTACAAGTCATTTGGTTTTCAGAAATAAGAAAGGGAACCTCGTTGTCAGTACGCCTCATTTATTACTAGTCGACGATGCCTGTTACCATGCAAGACCGTGAGTTTCTGGTTAAATGTTATTATGAATGCAATAGCAATGTACGGCAGGCTTTGCAACATTATCGTACCGTTCGACGAATACATGTACGTCGGAGGCCAATGACACCGCAGAGTTTGAAGAAGATGATGACAAACTTTGAAACCACAGGTTTGTTATCGGTAGCACCTGGCCGAGGAAGGAAACCCGTCTCTGAGCCAACCGTGGAGGCTGTTTCAGTAGCCGTAGAGGAAGCAAAAATGGAAACCTCACAAGGGGCGTGCAGCGTAAGTGCTGTTGCACGTCGAATGGACTTACCACTGAGTACGGTGTACACGATCGTACGTAAAGTGCTGCGGTACTACCCATACAAAATCCACCTTGTCCAACAACTCGAACCTAACGATCTTCCTCGTAGAGAAACCTTCGCATTGGAATTCCTTGCACGGATGGAGGTGGACGAGCATTGGCCATGGAACATTTTGTGGACGGACGAGGCCCATTTTTACCTGAATGGGGATGTCAACACCCATAACTGCAGGATTTAGGCCACCAGTCCCCCTCATGTTCTCCACCAAATTCCATTGCATTCTCCTAAAGTTACCGTGTGGTGTGGTATGGCAGCAAATGTCATAATTGGACCGTATTTTTTTGAAGAGCAGTCGAGAGATGGACTCGTGACATGCACTGTGACTGCTGCTCGCATGGCGTCGATGCTAAGAAGTTTTGTGATAACAGAACTTCAGCAACGTGGCATTTTAGACACAACGATTTTTATGCAGGATGGGGCTCCACCTCATATTGTTACTTGTTAATTGTTACAGCAACATTTCACAGATGAACGGATTATAGGCCGAAACTTCCCCCTTTCTTGGCTACCCCGGTCACCAGATATCAACCCCTGTGACTTCTGGCTCTGGGGTTACCTCAAAGCCACTGTTTATGGTGATAACGTCAGGAATTTGGCGGAACTGAAAGATGCGATACGCCGACAGGTGCGCAACATTCCTTCTGATATGCTACGAGCTACAGTCGAGAACGCAGTAATCCGGTGTAACCTGCTTTCAGTAAATGGTGGAGGCCACATTCAACATGTAACTAATTTTAGTAACGATTAAAGACTTGTTAACCTGTGTCTTCGTGTCTAATTTCGTATACGATTATTGCACAGAGCGCCATTCCATGCTCGTGGTGACCTTTTGAACTATTTTTTTTTTTTGGTGGGTATGAACTTCCCATGCCCTCTTGTATAATATTACCAATTATTATAGATTTTGGTCCAGTAGTTTTTTTATGGCCATGTCAAAATGGAACTTTAATTATAAAGATCCTGTATATACGAAAACATGAAACATAAAGCCATACAAAATTTAACAGAATAGCGTAAAGCTGATCGACTTCAATGGACCAAAGAACATATGTCGTGGACTGAAGAGTGGAAGTCTGTAGCTTTTTCCGACGAGAAGAAGTTCAACTGTAGCTACTTTTGGCATGAAAACCAAAAGAACGATTCAGCCGTCAAATGGGTGGTGGTTCTGTGATGGCCTAGGGGCATATGCTGGAAAAACCGATTTGATATGAATTAATGGCAACATGAACTCTGAACAGTATCAGGACATATTGTATAAGCACTTAATACCATTTGGATCGTTAATGTAGGAAATGATAGGGTGTTCCAACAGGACAATCTCCCATACCATGGCCATCACGCAGCAGTGACTTAAACCCTCTGCAAAACATATAGGAGTTGCTAGCGAAACGGGTTTATACAAATAGTAGACAGTTCTCGCATGTTAATGAACTAGAGGTAGTAATGGAATTGGACAAATTTAAGCCGACTGTACTTCGAAGATTGGTGCACTTAATGCCGAAACCGTTGTTTATAACTAATTTCTATTTTCTACAGATGAACTTCCTGTAAACACATACTATTCATTGTTTGCATTTACTTTTGTGCATATCGTGTATATAAAAGTCGATAAAGCAATCAGAGTGAATACAAATTGTTCAATTCCAAAATATTGTATGGTCTTATAATTTTTTACGCACCTTAGGAAAGATCCCTTGGAAACAGAATATAATTAAAGAACAATCGATAATATTTCAACGCCTGTGATCTACGCCTGTTTTTTTTTAATGTTAAGATAATGATCTACAACATTTGGCTCAAGTCTATTGAGTGCGTCTGAATCGATATTTCATCGTTGATCCAAATTAACGAAAAATATAATAAAACTGTGAAATAAAATGTTTCATTTTATTCAACATTCATTAAGAATGTTTAAAATGGTTAAAATTCATTAAGAATGTTTAAAATAGAACCAACAGAAAAGGGCGTCTTCTGCCTATTCATGTCATTTTCTGCATTCAAGTTTCTAAGCGAAGCGTTGAAATCACTTTTGTTTTACTAGATAACCCAGGAAATAAAAGGAGAAATTTTTTTTTTAATGTCGCTTCCCTTTTTTGAAACGGAAGTAGACCACGAAAACAAGAGTTTGTGAGGAAAAAATTGACACCAATTTGGATTTGTCATATTCTGCAAAACCTCTTGAAGCTTTGTTTAGAAACCGCTAGTTTAACGCTTCGTATTTTTCCTTTCGGATTTAATTTTTCAGAAGACTATAAAGAAACGAGAGATTCGTCCCCCATTCACAAGAGAAACATTTTTCATCCTTTTTTTTATTCGCATACTGTGATTCCTATTATTGCCAAGCGTTTTTCTAACAGTTTTTGTTTTATTATTATCTTTATCTTTCCATCTCTCTCTTTCCTTCCTCTCAATTATGAAATCAATGGGGCGAGGTAGGATGTGGGCCTAGTTGCATGCCACGTGCCTGCCAGCTGCCTCATGACGATTAACTTGCCATAATCGATGTGTAAAAACCCTATCGAGAACAAGACAAAAAAGCGGAAGACATTTTTTGGGTGTTTCTTCTTTTGCTCGTCATTTGTGGTATATCGTCGGCCTGGCAATTTATCCTCAATGATTCGTAAAGAGCAGGGGGAAAAAATAAACTCCTCCAAATTATTTATTCTCATTCCCATCTAGCTTGGGTGATGTCATCGCGCACGACGCTCGTGACAGGAATGAACGCCATAACGATCATACGTGCTCTCTCGTGTGGTGAACTCCAAAGGTGACAAGATTCCCGTCATTAAGGCAAAACGCAGAAAACTAACGCATAGTTCTATGTGTTATGATTAAGGTACTCAGCATTAAGGAAGTGGGGATTTGCGACGAAAAAAGAAGCTTTTAGCAAACCTTGTCTCTCTCATGAAATTTATTGAAATAAAGGGACACTTCAGCGCTAAATTTAATAACGGGATTTCGACATACAAAATGGTATTCCTCACGTACAAAGAAAAATGATTTTATTTCTGAAGTAAATATTTAGAACAATATTTTTTCCATTTTACGATTATTTCATCGAATAAATAATGAACATATTTTTGCCACATATAAATAAATAAATAAGTAAATAAATAGAAAATAATTGCACAATCCAGCAATTGCATTATTTTTTATAACTAAGTACAATGTAAATCAAAGCAACGGGTTTCATGGAATATTTAATGTTTATATATAAATACAGAACTTTTCGATATTCAAAAAGAATATCGGTATTTAATAAGCTTATATCTTTAACTTTGGTAACCGATCGTTTAAAGAAATACAAATGCACCAAAATAAATAAAAAAACAAAATCTCCAAGTTTGGATCGCCTACCTCAGCGAGGTTGATGATCAAAACACCCATCATTTTTTACGATACACATTTAAATGGAAATCTATTTCGCCCTACAATCCATGGTTATTGTTTCCATTTTACCCTTTATTCAATTCCGAAGTGTTCGCAGTTCCCGAGGCAAAGGTAGTACATAAACGATATCTTTTATATAGCTCTACTAACAGAGGCACTCGGCATTGCCCGGGATAATTCAAGTTATAGGTAAACAGACCAACCTCAAGAAGTTAACTAATAACTCAAATTGCTTTTCAGTAATTCTACAATTTCCTAATGTAGACGAAGCTCCTGTTCAGATGTTCCCGACGCATAGATTTGTTAATGTATCCTTCGAACGATTATTAAAGTGCGCAATAAAATGTCCTTGTTGATTTGAAGAGCCAAGTTGATGTATGTATTGTTATGGATTAAGTCGTACACTGTCGCCCGAGACCGACCGGCATCCTTATATACCCAACCCACTGGAAGAAGAAGGTTCTACTCTGTTCAAGGATTCCAAACACACAAATCGTTTGATAGGGAGCTGAAGGGAGATACGTGTATCTCTTTGCCTTCTCGGGAGAGACTGCCATATCTATATCGTCATTTCCTGCTGATTGTTAATAATTCTTGGAAACGAATGCTCTATTGCCAAGGCAACAGACATTCTATCATTGCATCATCTTGAAAACACTGTTGCATCATCACTTCATCGGTTTTCATGGCAACAATATTTCTCTGCCGTAATGTGGCGAAACAACTCTCTTCTTGGATGTATACATGATCGTTTGTGTCTGTGTGCTCTGCAATCCTAACTATCTGAGTGGTCTTATTCATACTTGGTAATCTGTTTTTGCAATTGCACTCTGCTCTTGATTTCTTGAAGCAAAATTTGGCCATTCATCACTTTGTGTGGTCTAGCAGTCGCAGTTTCTTCTGTTGACACGCTCACCACTTGCTCAGTCGTAGCTAAACCGATACAGAGCGAATGGACTGCTTCCTCTGTCGCCTTTTCACTCTTTCTATATAGTCTGCTAACTCTGCATTATCTACAATGTTTGTTCATTTTTAAAGATTTTCAAGAAAACGTTAAGTTGTAAGAATATCAATTCTAAGAAAAGCCCAAACACAGGAATTCTATGCATTGTTGGGGTGGAATCTTCATTACATGATTTAATGAACGTTGTTTATATTCCATAAACTTTGCCTTGCATTGATACCTCTTATTAGTATGCCCTGCCATCATTATGAAAATCGATTGTTATCGATAATTATTATTTTTTCGAAATCTCATGTAGACAGTGACATTCCTCTTGCTTTGAAGATCAAGTGTGCAAAATTTCATCAAGATCAGATTTGTATAAGAAACAAACCCACAACCAAACCACAAACAAGATCTATATATAGAGATAAAAAGAATTCACAAGATCCGGCCAGCGGTAGAGAGCAACGTCATCTGCTCCAACGAATCCAATCTATCTTTGTGGGAAATACGCATTTAGAGCCTTCTAAATGTCCTTATGAAAGTGCGGCGGTGCCCCATCTTGCTAGAAAACGTAGTTAAACCTTTCTTATTAAACTGAGGGAACAGCCATTATTCTAGCATACCCAAATACGAAATTCTGATCAATGTGCTTTCTGCCAAATAAAATAAAAAAAAAAAACATGATCCAGACACCTTTCTGCTATTGACACCGTTCTTGTTCAATAGCTTTTTTTTTACACATCAGTTGATGGATTAATTTTGAGACGTTTTCTAAACCAACCACTATGATTACCGATTGTGACCTGGTATATTCCAATACCAAAATGACGTTTGCTTAGGTGCCACAATTTAAATCCCGCTGTACTCTGCGCCCACTGATGATTACAATTATGTATATTCGAACTGCTTACCAGCGCCAGCCCAAGAAAAAGCGGGACCCGCTGCAAAGTCGTTCAAAATCGTCGTCGCGCGAGGCCTTTTAATGTAAAAATTATATGGGGGCCTGGCGGTCGTACCGTTCGCACCCCCTCCGGCCAGCTCTGCTGCTTACCATCGTTTAATGCAAACTTAGCGTTTTTACGTTTGGAACTACTCAAAACTATACTCCTTAGAAATACCGATATTCATTTTGAATAACCTTATGAAATAATAACGACCATTTCCATTGCAAACAATCAAGAGTTTTTGTTCGAATGTTGATATATAAGATGAAATTATCACGTCACCGTGTCTCTCACATTACCGTTGGATCAATAATTAACTCTCGAGTAAGCTGCGATATCGTTCAGTTGACATACCAATCAATACTTAATGAAAGGCGCGTCTGCTCATTAAGATTTGATGTGCCCCATTTACAAAACTATTGAGAATGTTATTTGTTCCATAATAAGATTCAAAACAGTAATTTGGAATGCTAAAATATAATTTCAGGTTTAAAATACAATTTAATTCCCATAAATTGCGCGCTACACTCTTCCTTTTTTTTCAATTTTGGGTACATATTGAATATACCCACGCGGCCTGTTAAAAATAGATCCCTTATTGGCAACCGTCACATTCATAAACATTGCTGCCGTGGGAAAAGTGACTGTGTGGAAGCATGACACATGCGATCGAACATCGATGTCAGGTTTCGATGTTTAGAAAAAAAAAACCGGTAATCGACACAATCCATCAGTGATTGTCGATTACTGATAAACAGTATGAACTTAAAGAAAAGTTAATTAATTTGCTGCATAATCGCATGTGCCATACACCTTTTCACTAGTCACTTCCCATCGGCAGCCATGTTTATGAATGTGACTGTTGCCAATAGTAATACACTCTAACCATAGTCATTCTATAGGTAAAATTGTACTCACAAGTCAGAATTACAACTACATTCTAACTAGACGTAACCAAGAAGGAATTTTGAACATTTCATGTAAGAAAGAGTTACATATGGTATCTTGGTATGTTCTGTTCTTGTGTGGTTCTCCTGAGTAATATAATTAATGAAGAATTAGAAAATGAGTTCTAACATGGAAATATAGCGTTTCCTGGCCCATGCCCATACAACATTTTCTTCCTCTGCATGTGAGAAATGTTTCCTGAAAGTTTGGCCGTACCTTTTATTACACCCTGTATTTAGTTATAAATGATTCCATCATAAACATTTTTAACTATAATTATGGCTATTACTCTGTCATAATTTAAAAAAAAAATGTGGAAATTGTAACCGCCATCTTATTAGTGTCGGATTTAAGACATAAAGATAATGTTATTACGGGCGAATTTGCTTGAGTTAGTTCTACCAAGTAACAGTTTTTGTAATACCTATTGCTCGACTTTACTAGTATGTACACTTATCGATAGATAGCATCGATATCTATCTAATTTCTATATTTTATGATAAAATGTTTTGTTGGTCGGGAAAAGAGAATTTTGCGAACAAAATCATAAACTTTGAATCGTTTTGCTCAGTTTATGAGCAAAAGAAAAAATCGATTAAAAAACTCCACTCCATCAGGAAAAAGCACTTATGGTTTTATTTAATTCAAATCCGATATTATGTTGGCTGATAGATCTTGAGAAATATTCATTATATTTGTAGGCATTTTAAATATTAACAGAATATAATGTAAAAAAAAAAGTGATGATTAAAAATGGTCAAATGCATTGCTCCTTATTAGCACTTATAGTAAAGTGCCCGGCCATGCCCCCATCCAGTCTATTTTCTGGATTTAGTCCCAGTAGACTTTTTCATTGTTTTCAAACTCTTGTGATAAGAGAACTGCGCGTCACACAAAAGGAAGCATTCTAACAATAGAAGAACATCGCCAGTAGAGGGGACTAATTTGAAGGGGCAGTGTTTAAAAATGTCGTAAAATGACAATATCAAAAGCTTGGTCTGTTTTGAAAACCGTTTGTACAGCAGTTTATTATTATGCAATTTTACATAGTAAATATTTGATTCGTATATGAACTTACCTGGAATTATGGAATTTTATAAATTCATATATATATATTTTTTTTTAATTATTTTATTGTATATAATGCCATCAGTTTATAATATATCACTCTTTAGTTGAAAAAAGGAAAAGGAGCAAATTCCGATTTGCAGAAAAAAAAGATCTAAATACAATTTTAAAAAATTATGTTAATTTAAAGCTTTAAATAATTATTTTTTAATTTTTAAATACATTTTCCCCCTGTTTATTAGTGTAAACACCGCTGCGTTTCGCGAGAAGAATTTCTTTTTGTAAGAACTAGCGAGTCACATAAAGAGCCGTTCAATGAGGTGAGGTCAGTTGGCGTTCCTGTCTGGTTCATTTGCGAAGTGTTTTTGCGACTGTCGCCTTTTGTTAACAACAAAAAAAGCCTTCGACTCCAATGAACAAATTGATCTTGTGCCAGGTTTTACTCTACCTGCAAATTACGTCGGAATTGTTACCACCGTATCCACCTCCAATTGATCAGCTAGCTTATTATCATCTGGCACATGAATGGGCCATAGGTCCTTGCGAAATACAAGATAGAAAACGGTATTGCTTTCTTTTCTTTTCTTTTTTTTTTTTTGGAAAAAAGGTTAAGTTATGATAATTGCTTTCAGAAAAGGTAGCATTCCTACCATACATCGGCGGCTGATTGAGAGAGAGAGAAGAAAAGAGATGAGAGTAGGCGGCACCACTTAACCTTCAGGACCCGATGACACCAGCAATCGCCGAGAAGTGGAACGGGTTGTTCGACACGGACAATGGGTTCCTGGCGCCGTCACTCTCAACTGCTCGGCTGGTCAGACGATGAAAGATGAAAAAAATCACGAATATATTATGGTCCCTTCTGAGGTAGAGAAATTCCTTTTTTTTAACATAATATAAGCGTGGCCAAAGGAAAAGTACTCTTCAAAAAGTCCAGGAAGAAAATATGAGAGAAAATAAAAGCAATGTAGAGATTGATTTAAAATTAAATATGAAAAGAATATTCGAAAAAAAGACAAATAAAATTAGCTCCTCAAAATGATAATATCCAAAAATGGCTTTTTTGGTTTTTGTTAAAATGCTATTCACTTAAGATGCTATTCATGCTAAAGCTTTGATAACACTGAACTTTAAACCAGACTTGGAAACAAATTGATTAAACCATTAAATGTGAATATAAACAAAACTTGCTCAACAACATGCGTAACTTAACATCGCACCCTACTACAGTTGTTTTCTATCAAAACGATAAGGCTAAGTTGCATCTTTTCAAATGATGCCAATCTATTTAAGAATTTTTTATAAATATCTGATTAAACCCAACCCATGGAGTCTTACACAATAATTAAATTATGGATCAAGTAATTACTTAGTTAAAGGAGCCAAACATTTTTTTAGCGCATAAAAAGTGAACAATAGCTTAACCTACCAAACAATAGGTAGCTTTTTTTGCAAATATAAGTAAAATAGAACACAGAAACTCTTATAATTCAGTTCATTGATGCATGATCATTCTTTGACCAAATGAAATGAATGGTGATTACATGGCATTCAAACTTTGTTTAAAAAAATAGTTTTAATCGCGTATCAATGACTGTGATGAGTGTCATTCCTCGGTCGATGGACCTGCAAGAGTGAATGGAATAAAACGGAAAAAACTTTCTTCACTTCCGTCTATGAGCTCGATACAATGGAGTAGAACCCGCGATTCAATATTTTGCAATTATTTGGGGAGAGTACGCTAAAGAGAATTCTGTAGCAATACAAAACTAGCACAAATAGCCCACAATATTAAATGAACGGGGTCTACTTAGAATTTTACATTATTGGAAATCTCAAACATTATTTAATGCAGGATAGAGAGAGAGAGAGAAAATGGTAATAATGGGCAATGATGAATTCAAAGTTAAAACTAAATAATAGATTATTCTTTCAAAACTGCGTTCTTATTTATCAAACATCCCTTAGATTTTCTATTTAATAGCATTAATAATATATATAGTGAAAAATGGGTATAAATCTTAATGAATTAATAATTTCATCTCTAATTCCGCAAAAATAGATACGGTAAAACCCAATAAAGATACAAGTTAACATAAAAAATAATAATAAACATATTTATTCTAAAAAAATTCTAAAAAAACCTCCCCTCCCCTCGTAAAAATGTAAAACTCCAGATTAAAAAATAATAATACTCCAGAAAAATGATAGTTCTCAGTATACAAAAACTGTGTACAATATCAAAAACTTTAATTATACAAATTGAGGTGTTCTTACATTTGCTGAGACCAATTGATTAAATACAACGTAAAAAAACAATTTTGGAGCATAAAAACCAAGGCGGAGGTGTGTAGGTGCTTGAAGAATTTTTCCACAATAAAAATATGATGAAAAAGTTGATGAAGACGAATTTAGAATTAAATTTTGAAGATCCAAATTTTGAAGAATGTAGAAAAGTCCAAAAATAGTCCAAATTTGGATATTATGCCAATATGTAGTCCAAAAGGGAAGAAAAAACAAATGTTCATGGCTAATACATGACGCTGAACGTTTTCGAACGGAACCAGCCGTTCATCTTCATGAGCACTTACATTGGAGAGTGATACAGCAAAAAAAAAAAACAAAAAAAACCACCTCAATTTGTATAATTAAGGTTTTTTATATTGTACACAGTTTTTGTATACTGAGAACTATCATTTTTCTGGAGTATTATTATTTTTAGCACATTTTCTATATATAGAAATGTGCTTATGTGATCGGTTTGTCCAGCTGTCCGTCCGTCCGTCCGTCCGTCCGTCTGTAGACAATCCCACAATTCATTGCGTTGCATGTATTGAATTGCATGTATTGCAATCTCACAATTCAGTCAATCATGTCTTGAATTGCTGGAAGAAACGAATTATCCTCGCGTTTTACCAAATGCGAGGATAATTCGTTTCTTCCAGCAATTC
>JAHWFO010111882.1:233216-353670 GCA_023313115.1 Rhysida immarginata | reverse complement strand
TTATTCTTTTAAATTCTCTCTATACATTAGCCTATTTAAATAGTAATAGTAATTTAGTTTTCATATTTATTTATTTACTCCAAGCGTTTTAAAATGTTGGTTAATTCTATATATCCATGTGCGATGCTATAAATAGAAAATGTGCTCCCTTTATCCGCTTTGGCGGTAAAATCATTCTTGTTTAATCTGGAGTTTTACGTTTTTACGAGGGGAGGGGAGTTTTTTTAGAATCTTTTTAGAATAAATATGTTTATTATTATTTTTTATGTTAACTTGTTCTTTATTGGGTTTTACCGTATCTATTTTTGCGGATTTAGAGATGAAATTATTAATTCATTAAGCATTAATAATAATTCTTCCATAGGAAGCAGCGATGACCACACAGCTTGGTCTGTACATCTAACTCAGGGGTTCCCAAACTATTTTGGACCAGAGACCCCTTTTCCAAAATGAGCTCATGCCACCGACCCCCATTTCTTTATTCATTTAACTTGCTAATATAACACGTTCGACAATGACTTATTTTACACTTGAATTTTAGACTTCATCGACCCCCGAGAGATCGATATCGACCTCTGGGGGTCGATATCGACCACTTTGGGAATCCATGATCTAAATTGTCTCGATTTGATTTTAGAACCTCGAATATATAAGACTGCGTTTGCTCTTTTTTTTTTTTTTTAACTTTCATCACAACGAATTATAACAAACATCATGATATGTCATTTTTTTTCTGAAAATTGTATTGAATTGATTTTCGTTTCAATCTTTATATGTAGTTCCGTCATTATTTTAATGCCATTTCTAAACTGGTAATAAAAGTGTTTACGAAAAGCATATTTGTTTCCTAATTATGCGGGAAACAAAGCTAAAATTTATCTTATCCTTATGTTCTCCAAAGAATAGTGTCCAATTTATTCGGAACATGCTATTTTATTAAAACTTTTACAAGTATTTAAAAATTATTTAAAATTGTAAGAAACTCATCCAAATGTTCTCCATTATATTCTTAATCAAGTTCAAAGCAATGATACCTTTTCATAACAACAATGAGTGTCACGAAAGTTTTATAAAAATTTGTTAGGAATTCCCTTTTATAAAAAAATTTCACTCTCTTTCTTGTTAATCTCCACTGCGAAAATAAACCATAAAAGCCTTATTTTCTGCCCAGCGTGAAATTGTATCATTAATTTATACAAAAGTAGGTATTCAATAATATACATTTTCATGAACAAAACAAGTTTCGGCTTTACGCCATTTACAGATTTCAGAATTTAAAGACTCTTTTATAACTTTATACGAGACAGTTTTTTTCCCTTGACTTACGATCAAAATCCGGAGATTTCCTCGAATAAGCATTCTTTTTAATTATAGCACATTAATGAATCATTAAATTAAAAGAAGGTGAGAAGCACCATTTTTAAATTTCCATCTCAATTAAATTAAAAAAGAAAATTCAAGTGCGGCTGCCATCTGGTTCTCTCAGTCATCCTTATCATCCATTACGGTTGATGAAATCGATTAAGGAGAATAAATTTAAATATATTTTATTATTCCAATGAGAAAATGAATATTTTCAAATAATGCATTAGAGATTAATGAGTTAATGAGAGTTTGGGATTTTTTTTAAGGTAGTCAAATTTTAATTATTCAAATTATTTCTAATGAGGCCCTGTCAGAGAATTTCCCTGGTGAGTCTCATTGCAATAATAATTGGAATTTCCTTGATAAATTAAGCGACAGCTCGGCAAAGACCCTTGACCTTATAAGGAACGGTGCTCGAAAATATAATGGGGCGTCCATATATAAAAAAATAAAATTTTTCTGAATCAAATTAAAATAATCGTCAACAACAGCACAAAAAAGGACATCGGAATTGCAATTTCATTCATACCGTATCGCAGAAAAAAATTTATGAGCAATGGACACAAAACTTAAATTTTGACCCCGAACTATAAATACATAAGCCGCATGGAGTCTGAGAAATTCTCTGTTGATATGAACAATAGATTTATTGTATTTTGTTTAAAGAAAATATAACTTTAAAAATTTTTTTATTGAGGATATTCTCAGTTGCTATAAAATTGGGTATTCATTTGCTGAACTTAATGGTCTACACATTTTATAGGATTTTATTCAAAAAAATATATCTATTAGTATATGAAACTAACAAGCTTACGAAATAACACTGAAGCAACTTTCATTACATTTCTTTTGTTAATCCATTATATGACCATTTATTACATTAAATCAGTCAATAATTACAACATACCAACTTCACAGTTCGTCAATAATTGTCATCTCTTATTAAAATATAATTAGAATGGGGAAGAATTTAGACATCAGAAGACACCAGATGGCAGATTGTACTATCCATTCTAAGGCAGCAACTTTTTAATGTTAACCTATGAGAGAAACTACAATTTTTTGTTCTGAATTAATAAAAATGGTGATGTTAAAAATATTAAATGTCTCACTATCTTTATTGATATCTATCACTTTTTCACAAGTTCTTATTTTTAATTAAAATGAATTTTTAAAATAAATTTGTAATAAAATTTTTAACAGAAGTGAAAATTTAACAATTTGCAATAGCTATTGCTTTCTCAAATTAAAAAATGCCAGGCTAAACATTTTTACGGAATTAATAAATTGTGTAGCTCAGCAAAATGATGTTTAAAAAAAAGCGGTATTTTTTATGCGAATTTTCATAAGAAAATCCATCTGGCACTTAAACAATTTTTTTTTAACAATTTTGATTTATTATTGAATTTTAATAAATCTCTGAAAACCGAATTGTTTCCCCTCGTACTTAAAAAAAATTCAATTAAAACCGCCGTTTTCCCCGTAGGTTAACATTAAAAATGGCTGCTTTAGGATGGGTAGTACAATTCGCCATCTGGTGTTTTGCTTGAGAAATGTTATACATTCTTCCCCATTGAGGAACAATCAGTTAGCTACAATGGTAATAATAAAATAATAATAATAATAAAATTATAAAATTATTAAAAATATTTTTTCATACACTTGATGACGGAATTACAAATGGCAGAATAGCAGATTGAATTCTTACAATTCAAAAATGCAAAATAATCAAGATATTATCTAATTTATTTGAATCTCCTTCGTCACCTTTAGATCCAAAACCTCATACGAATCGTGCTTTTTCTTCTCGGTCATGAAAACCTTGAACGACAAATGAAGTCAACTTTCAAAAAAACATGATGAAACCTGAATGTTAATTCTTCTATTAATTTGATACTATTAAAATTGGGAAAGAAAAATGAGAAAGGAAGGAGAAATTTATTAAGTTGAAAATTAAAATACAGGGATTTAGAAAAATTTTGATTTATTAATTTGAAGATTAAAATACGGGATTTCCGAAAAAGAATAACAATATAAATTTTTTATTTTATTTGACTAGGAACTTGTTTTTTTTTTATATTCAACGAACAGAATCATCAAATTTTTGTTGGCAGTACTGATAATTACCCATATAGCATTGCGCCAAGCATTTCGTAATTTGATGTAAACAAAGCATTTGCGCACATCAAAGTTTAGCTGCCAGTTTGAAAGTACCAGTTTGAAAATTTAAATGAAAGTAAAGTATCACAGAGATTTGTTGATATGTTGATATTTATTGTAACACCTAAAGTTTGTCTGCTAAAAAAAAAAGACAACATTTCAACTAATCTCTGTGATACCTTATTTTCATTTAAATTCTCAAACTGGCAACTAAACTTTGATGTGCGCGACTTTGAACTCACCCTGTGCAAGAAAAAGCTCAGTGAGCAACTATCTCCGAAAATAATTTGGAACGATTAACGGACTATGAGCTCTCAGTAAAACTTCCAAGTTTCGTGGAGATAGGTGGCATACGAGCCGGGTTGCGAACGAAAGTCGTATGCGCTCTCACTCCCATGGTGTTTATGGTTCGCGAGGCTCTGTCACTGTCCAGTCAATTTTAAATTTTAATTTTACTGTTTATGGTAAAAAAAAAACTTGTGCATCCAATAAAAAGTTATAAAATTACAAAATGTTGTCATTCTTTTTCGGAAAACCCTGTATTATAATTGAAAGAATGCGTACATTAGTTTTAAAAAATACTCTGAGTTAAAATTTGTTTAGTGCATATTCCATAACGGATTGAAAGTGTAATATCCATTTGAATAACAGTAAAAAAAGAATATAGAATTCGCCTATAAGGTTCTTCGGAGCAAAGTCGGACTTTGGGATTCCTCCGTTCCTTTTCCTTTTCTTTTTTTTTTGAAAGTGAAATTTGCGCTTTCTCCTGGAAAAATGTGTTAACTTGGAATTGAATTCGTAAAAAATCGAGGATTTCACGCTGATCATTATGCCACTGAATCCGATTATCGTCTCATCTCGTCTATAAAAAATTCGACTCCATTGCACTTTGGTATACTGAACAATTTCTCACTGAATATGAGAACTGGTTTTTCTTCTCCTTCTTGCCAAATCGCCTTATTTAAAAACACAGGAAGATTCTTAAGACCTGTAAGTTATTATCTATTGAATAAATTAATAAATTAATTTTCTGACTATTGTGTATTTTCCATGCTGCATAGTTGATTTAAAAATTATTTTTATCGGTTCCAATTTAGATGATTTAGATAATTTCAATTAATCTAAAATTACAATTGGAAAAAATGTTAGTGCCATTGTTCATCCCCTGTTACATATCTAGCTTTTGAAATCGATTTAATTTCATAAATTTAATTCCCAAAATTAATAAAGAGAATTATCATTATTTCATTTATCATTTTGTGTGAAATAAAGAATATTTTATCATATCATTCTATGACTGATTTATTATTATTATTATTATTATTATTATTATTATTATTATTATTATTATTATTATTATTAATTAAAATTGCATCTCGCGGTGGGATATGTATAACAGAGATCAAGAATAGCATAAATTATGTACTGCCTACAATAACAGTTTATAGTCATGCTCTTTATGATTAGAACATCGGTCATGATTGCAATTTATAATTTGATTTCTAATATTATACGCAAGGGAATTCCAAATTGAGATAATGTTATACGGAAAGAAGGCGTCAGGGAATTTAGAAACTACCTTGGTGGGAATAATTTAAGTTTTTGAGTTTCCCGTAGTTTTGCTGTATCCAACAACCAGTCTCTCACATAATGCATCGGATGGTCTGGATTCGTTAAGGCATCATAAAGTTCTTTAACTCTTGCATAGGCACTTATCAATTAGAACGTTGGAATATCATGCATAAGGCAAGTGTCTGTAATAGAAACCAATCTTGGAAGATTCTTATAACACTATTATATGCAGTTTGGATTCTCGTCAGTTGAATTTTGGGAGCCGAAGACCACACCACAATACCGTATTCAAGTTTAGGCACTAATACACTTTTCAATACTCTGACAATTTCATTTTTTGTTAATATTTTCTTAAATCGACCAAAAAGGAATTTTAATTTAGTTAAATACATCAATAATTGCTGAATGTACTCCAAAAAGGACATTCTGTTGTCGAAAGTAATTCCAAGCACTTTGCAAGTGTAAAATGTCTTATCGTTTAGTTTATCAATTACCAATATGTTAGTTTGAATTGGTAATAAAACGTTAGTATGTTAGACTTATAATTGTGAATTGGTAATAAAATATTATTGAAAGATATGTATGTTTTCAAAATAAAAAACCAAATTACCTTAACTGTGGATAAATAACATCAATGGTAACACAATGAGACAAAACCGCTTTTCCACAACAAAATATTTATTACGCCTGGATACGTATTTCGAACGCTGGCTTTGCGTTATATGTTTATCCACTTGTAAAGGAACCTGATTGCTCCCTATTATATATAAATAGCCCTAAGGCACACTGTAACATTCCAAGCTACTTCTGTACAAGTCGATTATCCGGACCATACTCCTCTATGGCATGCCTGCGTGGGCGACTATCTGTAAAACCAGATGGAGTGAACTACAGTCATTCCAGAATGTTACCCTGAGGACTATTGCTCAGCTGGACAGAAGGACGGTGAAAAACCAATCCATCCACATGGATTTAAACATGGCCCATATCGGAAAGTTTATACAGGATCTCCTTTTGATTATGATACAGAAGATGAAGACTCACGACAATAAACTTGTGAATGGAATACTGGCATACGAAGTATCGTAAACCGAGGCACGTTCTTGACGTCAATTTTGAAGATATTAGCAACGTCTCTTTCCCGGACTACTGGAAGATGTGATAATCTTCTTTCTCCTTGTATTTTTTTATTTCGTTTGTATTTTGTTTCTGACAATCGTCAATCTTATTTTCTTTTTTGTATAATATGGAAGACCGCTTGGGTTGGTTAGGCTTCTTGACTACCTCAGTGTATTTCATTTGGAGTTTATTATGGTTAGATGAGCTTTGTGAAAGCGCTGCTTTCGTCCCATCCTAACAAATGTACACTTCACTGTTCGATTGTCGATTGTCTGTAACATTCAGTCTTGTTGAAAAATGAACGCGTAGCGTCCGAAATACGTATCCAGGCGTAATAAATATTTTGTTGTGAAAAAGCGGTTTTGGCTCATTGTGTTACCATTGATGTATGTTTTCATTATTTATGATGCTTTTCTAGCAGTTATAAGGGTAACAATCCATTTTGAATAAAATTTCTTTAATGAAATGAGAAAATGAGAAATACGAGATTCCGACTAGTTTCACCATTTATCCTAGACTTAATCAAGGAAACATAAAAAATTTAGCATGTCTTCATATACAGAGAAAATATATACTGAGTGGCTCATAAATAGCGGTACAAATTTTAAGAGGAGGTAGGGCGAAAAGCAACAGAAACAGCTCGCAATATTAACCAAGCATTAGGCGAAAAAACCTTGAATGACCGGCTGGCTCAACGTTGGTTCTAAAACTTTCGTGCTGGTGATGAATCCCTCGGAGATGAGGACCTCAGGCGACTGTTGACAATGATGTCTTGCGATCATTTATTGAAGCTGATTCGCGTAAAACTTCTCGAGAAGTTGCAGAAGAAATGGACATTGGTCAGCTCAGGGGTTGGATGTAAGAGATGATCCAAAATTGTTTCCAAAGCCAAATCTGCACCCGCAGAAGTGTATGGTGACAGCAGTATGTGGTCGGTAAGTGGAACTATCTACTACAGCTTTTTGAAATCGGGTGAAACAATAACAGCTGCAAAGTAACCGTCCAAAATGGACAAAATGCATGAACAATTGCGGCACCAAAATCCAACATTGGTCAATCGAAAGGGACCAATTCTTCTGCATGATAACGCGAGACCACACATTGCAAAAGTGACTGTGAACGAATTCTACGAACTAGATTATGAAGTTTTGTCTCCCCCGAAATGTCACCTACTGATTACCATTTTTTTTTCAAGCATCTCGATAATTTTCTGAAGGGGAAGGTTTTCAGAAACCAGGAAGCTGCAGAAATAGCCTTCAAAGCATTCGTTCATTCCAGAACTCCAGAATTTTATGTGAGGCATACATAAACTTGCGTTGCACTGGCAGAAGTGTGTAGATTCTGAAGGTGTTTATTTGGTTGAAAATGTTTATCCATTGTTAAGATATTCATTTTTATTTTTGACAAATAAAAACGACATTTTTCCATGTACCAATCTGATAGCTACAGAACAAAGGCAATTATTTTATAAAATACAAGTGGGTTATTGTTGAATTTAGAAATGCATCGTTTGAATTATTTACAGAGGAATATAGGAACATTCATCTCTTATTTATTTATTTATTTATTTATTTATTTATTTATTTATTTATGCGATTTTTAATGATGATTTTTAAAATGCGAGATTGCAGGACATAAAAAAGAGGGAATACTTTTTGAACTACAGTTAAAACTTAGGAAAAATATACTTTCTTTTCAAAAATGTGATGATTAATGCCATTACAACACTTACATTGTTAGTATTTCAAAAAAAAATTGGCAAAAGTTTAGTTAATTTCATTTCTTTTAAATAATTGTATATAATTTGTGAGATTTTATTTCGTCTTAAACGTCAATGATTAACAAACCATTTATTGCAATCTACAAGTTTTCACAAAGACTGAAGAACACAAAACGAGGAAAGGGGATAAAATTCTCATGTAACATACTAATGGGAAAAGATGTCGTGGTAAAGGTCTTTTCCCGGTTAATTTTCGATGTTTGACGCGAATCCCGCCGCCTGTCGTCCTTCCCGCGCCGTTTCACGGTACTAAAGAAACAAGAGACGCACGCCGACTCATTCGTTCCCGATCCTTTTTTCAGCTGTTTGCGGGTCAGCGAACATGAAGGACAAACTCGAGAGAAGAGATTATCTCAACATTACAATGAAGGAAGACCAGGATTTCGCTTCTCATTAAGCGTTCCCATCGAAATAAATTCGTTTCTGCAAGTTGCGAACAAAAGCTAGGAATTGAAACAATCGTAAAAATTGTTTATAAAAATTCTTCTTTGTGCCTTTAAATTATGGCAAAATAATAATAAAAATAAAAAAGCAGTAATTGAAAATCTTCCTATGAAATTGGTAATGAGTTCACGAATGTTCTTGAAGAAAGGTACTTTGAAATTGAAATTTCGGAATTGTTTTTTTAGATTTTGGATTTTAATGCTAATTCTGTAGTAATCTTTGCGATTTCACGAGTCACGAATAGTCTAAATTAAACTCTATTGATTCTTTTTTCAATTGTTTTCTTTAAAAATTTTATTCTACTAACCTATCTATTTTTTTATAGATTGAAGTTACTTAGCAGATTTAGAGGAAGTAAATATTTAAAAAAGGAAATACGATCACCTTCCATCGCTTCAAACTTCAAATCCTAATTTGGTGCTGTGGAGCAGTTCCTACATATTGAAACAATAGACCCAACATAAGGAAGGTTTCTGGACACGCCCTTAGATTATTAAACCCAAAGTACTATAATTTCATCAAGTAAATAACATAATCTCTATTTCACGACAGTCACAGAAATCTACTTATATTACAGCCATAGAATAATATAATAATCGACAGTAATAGTTCCCTTTAATAGAAAGAAAATTCTTACACCTTGTAACACATCATACGCTTCATGAGAACAAATAGTTTGTAGTCAGAAATAATAGTAATTAAGACAATGACATGAAAAAAGACACGCACACAGACTCGTTTAATTTATTCCTGTGACTTTTACACTTTTTATAAAATCGTTATAAGTTATGTCGTAAGCAGAAAAGTCGTTTTATTTTACTCATGAAGTTTTAAAGAAATAAATTTATGTTGCAATTAGCGTGCCAAATTCCCTTGCAAATTCTTTAGAAAGACGATTCTCCATTTTCTATTTATCATTATTATTATTATTATTATTATTATTATTATTATTATTATTATTATTATTATTATTCGTCTCTCCCTTCTGATTCGCCTCTATTCATTTTTCACAATGTGGGTCTCAGTCAGAATGATGAGCGATCATCTGGATCATAAAATCTTTGGCGTTGACCGGATTAGATCTTCAAACACCTATTTTCAAGGAAATTTCCAAGGCTCAGAAGTCGGAGCGGAACTAACCGCTTCCCAAATCCCTTTAGTTAATGGAGCAAAATCCATTGCATGTGAAAATGTAGACTTCAATAGAAATCTTTTTCCGTTCTCTTTTGTTTTTAACCATCAACACTTCATCTCCTTAATGTCTCCGCCTCTTCTGAATCTGCAGGAATCGCCCGAGAATTATTAGTTAATTCGTTTGAAGATATCGATAAATTCTTCGATTTTTATTAATAGAGAAATATAATTTGCATTTGTATTTTTACTTCAAAATACTTTTTTCCAATTAAAATATTTGAGGATACTGCAAAGGAAAAACAGCGAAATTGCACAAATGTCAACAATATTGTTATTTTTTGTTTGTTTTTTTTCTTTTTTTTACAATTCTTAGAGCCGATTCGATTTTACTTAATTATTTTGAGAAATGAAAATTATTCTTTTGTCTTACTTCAAGGGTATCGTAAGTGAAATAGGGTTTTTACTTTTTTTCTCGCTTCCACCTGCTTCATTGAGAGAACCCGAAGTTTAATAGGGCATGTCAGCAATGTGCGTAACTGGAAAAGAAATCCACTTCCGAAGGAAGGTTTTAGCCCGAACAACACTTCCTAAATATTTTTTTAATTAATAAAATGTTTATAAACATTCTTCAAATGTAAACTGTAAAGTAAAAAAAAAGTTCAAGGAAGCAACTAAAATCGAAGTGTGGTAAATAAAATAATAGGAACAAAATCAAATTATGTGGCATGAAAATCAAGCGAATCAAAACATTTTACAGACTATTATTATTTAATACAATTTGTTAAATATTTTTAATTTGATTTACTTAACAAGATTAATATCTCTAAATAATGAATTGGCAGTTTTATATATATACGCTACTTTAATTTTTAAAGAACGTTTACAATATAACGATTTCGTAGTTATACGAATAAAATATCAATTAAGTTTTTAATATGCTCCAATGAATATAAGTAAGCTTCTTTACTTAATGTTTAAACTTCTTAATGAGTCCTCACGAAAATTAGAAGCAACCGATTACTTGTAAGAAACTACATAATCTATTGCATTAAAAAAAAACAATAGCATTTTAAAACGATATAATTAAATTTTTTTCATCTATTAAATACTCTTTTTCAGAGATATTTTTCATTATATTCATGAGGCTCCTTTTTTTTTGGAAACACATTCTTAAAGTTCATCGATATGTTTGCAAAAAGAGTTATACATGTGGGCCTATTTTTTACACAATGCTTCAGTACATTCTTTACTTTTGAATGAAAATATATTCTCAACCCGCTTCTTTTTTTATTTCCTCATTAAGTAGATTTTCCAAAATATTTCTATACTTCTTAAATATTTCAGGAGAATCGAAAGTCAGATATCAATATTCGAACTATGAATTCAAATTAAATTTTGTTAAGAAATCATTTCGTCAAGTTCAAAATTTATCCAATTTCAAATTTATCCACGGCAATTCTGTAAGCAAACAGGATTTTTATTGATTCTGAAAACTACATAAATTTCTAATCTGCCGACCAAAAATATCAGCTATGCTATTGAATGATGTGTTAGCCACCATGAAAATGAGTTCCAGAAGATATGGAATTCGAAATCTTGTAGAAAAGAAACCGCACACGGCAGAATGTGAGCTTAATATCACTTAGGGTGTTTCTATTAATGCTGGAAACAAATTTCTAATATGCCAATCAAAAGATACCTACTCTTGAAAGATAAGTAGCCACCGAGAGATGCTTATTATAATTTTTATCGGGCTATGTTATTTTTTGGGCCTCATTTTTGTTTTCTTTAGAATTATAGCATACCATGTTTTTTATAAATGTTTTTTTCTCCTTATGAGACATATAATGGTTTAGCTTTTCGTCCAACTTGGTCAGGCATGGTAAAGGACAAATAAAACGGCGATGCCTCGACACTTTAAATAAAACCCCTTCCTGTCTCCATGTTAAAACGATGAAGTAGGTGAAATGGCCAGAGGAAAAAAAGTCTACTTAACTTAATAAAAAATCCATGTTACAGTATACGTAAGCGCTTAAGGAAGTTCTCTGTAGCGCTCAAAGCAAAGTAAATATTAACAAAATATTATAAATCAATACGATTGCTAATATTGACAAACACGACTCATATAACAGTTTATCTCAATACAATAATGTTCTCTGAGAATATAAGCCAAGAAATATTAAAAAAAAATTAAAAAACGCGTTTCATATTGTTATTGTTACGATAATAAACAGGAAAAATAGATGATAACCGATCAAATGATATAATACATAATACTAATTTGAAGAAATCCAATCCAAAAACTTAATTAACGATAAGGAAGAGATTATATCCTAAAAATGTAAAAAAAAAAATCTAGAACTTAAAAGAGCGCTAATTAACAAAATACTTTTTAATATATATATAAAACACTTTTTAATAATATTATATATGATTGTTTCCCTAACTTCCTTCTTCATTTACATGATACCGAAGTCAAAGAAAAGATGTAAATCGAGTCCAAGCACTTTTTACAGTTCACAATGCTTTATCTTGCAACAACTATCATCTAAGATTTTCCCTTATTCTATTTCATTATTGTAGAACTAATGAATTACATTTACCACGAATGAGGTCTTTAAATACGGTATTTCATTTCTTGACGCCGTTCCAAGTTTGAATTGCAAATGAATTTAGAACTCTGATTTTATCAAAGAAAAATTCGCTTCTCTAGTTGCCTTAAAGCCTGAAATAAAAGCTTAGCGTATGAGCCAGATTGGTCCTAATATTCGCAGGCCCAGACTGAAACGCGAGTCCTTTTTGGAAGGGATTTATTGATTAATCCAGTAGACCGGAAGATCTGAGCTTACACATATTAACAGCAGCAAACGAAACTTAAGAAATATGTTCAATATTTAATACATGGAAAGAAAGTAGTTCGCTCCAAATATTATGTAATGGGTATTCTCAACCAACAGCGGAAATACCTGCAGCAGTCTTAAATTCTTATGCAATTAGGAACTTCTGTTACGTTAACAATTAAACGGGTCATTAAAGCCAAAGAAAGCAATTAATATAGAAAGTTAATTTAATTTGATGACTTTCAATTTTCACATCCTCAATTCACCATCAAATGCTACAAAAAAAAGACAGCAATAGTTAATTGCATAGCGTACATCCTTGTCTATGCGAAGGATTAATAATTTTTTAATAGAAAAAAACAAGCAATTTTGAATGATTAGATGTTAAAAACATTGATGAAAGTCAATGCCTATGCCCATAAAACAAAAAGAAAGGAATACAATGAACTTGGCACGTTTTTTCTCTCTTTTTAAGTTTCCGTGAACTTATAATTAGATAATAATTTAATATCGCATGATAATAACTCCAACGGTAAAAAAGAAATTTTAATTAAATATTTAACACTGTTGTTTAAAAACTACATAGACACGGAGGCACGAACAGACATAAGTTTTAGAATTGCAAAAATAATTACAAGTGGCAATTAATTACGAACGTTTTATCCATTTCATTGTTGAAGCAAACAAGCTTCGTTTGCTTGATCAAAAGAATACAAAGCAACAGGCAACATGTTATTGAATGGAACGATTTCCCTGTCACGACTGCTCTACTGACTATTATTCCTGGCTCCGTCGGTAGTGACCTGTTCTATTAAAAACACTGATAAAAATATAAAAAAGGGGTTTAGCTAAGGGTCAGATCTGCTACTTGACCTAGACAGACATTTAACGACGTCCAAGTATCCTAATTTCTCCTCCACTGTAATTTCCCAACCAAAATATGTCATTAATTAAAAAGTACCATATCCCCCCCTCCTCCCTCTTTTCATTCACGTGATAGATATATTTATGGGCGGTGACTTATCATCTCTGAGGGTTACTGGGTGATACCGATAGAAAGAATGAAATTAAATTTTGTTTCCCTTAAAAGAAAATTTCAAATTAAAAAAAAAGAAAAGAAAGCAACAGCTGATAGAGTAGAAATTGAAAAACTACCTGAAATCGAAGAAAATCCATAAACCAAATTGCAAATGACACAGAAATTTAAATTGGGTGAAATAGACCCAACAATATTACTGTTAACTGGTTTGATTTCCTAAGACCTACATAGAAGTAGAATTGAAATGACATAAGAATATAATAGTCTTCAGCGGGAGCGGTAGGGCTAAAAGCAGCAGAATAGGTTACGACAATCATCAACTCCTTATTCTATTTCATAAATGAAATATCCATTTTCATACGCCAAATAACATGTTAATTGTAATCACTCATGGGATTTCCCACTTCAACTTGAAGTAATGTATAAACCTAATTCAGTCTATCTTTGGTTCCGCATGGAAATATTCCATTACAAATAAATAAATATTTTTTCCCGAACGCAGGATTCTTCTGTAGAAAAAAAAGTGCGCGTTCTCAAGTTTAATGCCCATTATTATTTTCCACGCGTTGAGTTCCAAATTGCGGTTCTTGGATATACGTATATACTTTTTTTTACGGTGATTGATTAGAATGAAAGTCAACGAGAAATAGGATCATGGTCCTTAGAACGTTTCGCTCCCGATTTTTATTATCTCTTTAAAATTTCTTAAATGAGATGGTGTTATGTTGTTTCTGTACCTGTGAGCTTTTAAGTGGTAGGTTGGTTGGAGAAAAACTATGTGGAATGATTGCATGCGTGGCATACGCATTTTTCTTTGTGTTTGTGTATCTGTAGCAGATACGTACTTTTTGAAATGAAATGGTTTTTCCCTGGAGGCTGAATATGTATTAAAAAGAGCAAATAAACCTCTTCTTTATTCTAAAATAGAAACGAAATATGATTACAACTTTTAACTGAGCAGACTGCAAACTAAACAAGAAAATATAACTTTTCTTGTAATTATTTTGGTCGGTAAATTTAAATTTTCAAATATAAGTTATTAATGTTTTCGTATGTCTACGTAATATTTTCCCCGTCAATCATATACTTTTTTGCCATTCATTTAAACGTGGACATGCATGATATGTTCTATTATGTTCTTACCTCTATAGTGAACATGTGTATTAGGTAACATTTAGAATTACTATCAATTATCATTTAACTGAATGATTGCTTGAATGATAGGGGCGTACCGATCACTTCATAGATATTTTTCAATGAAAGGCATCAAATACAGGTCAATTGGTAGGATCGCAAGATGAACGAGTGCTGTAAATAAGACGCTACTTGACGCTAGATAAGACATTTGTGCACAACTCAAATGTTACCATTGACTGATACAGACGCTAGTTCTGAATCGCCACGCAGGACGATCTTCTTTTTTAGATAAAAGGTTGAACTCGTTTTAACTCTTCTAATCTTTCATTTCTACTTCTCACCCAGAGTGAAATAAACCTCCGAAGGTCCTTTGTTTCGTGCAAAAGGTTTTTCAAGCTAATTTTAACAAGAATTGTCCCGTTAAAACCTAGTGGATCTAACATATTGAACACGATGGATTACCTCAATGAACTTGAACGAAGTAATGTAATTGTACAGCCCTGGTAAATAATTAGCTTATATGTCGTCATTACTTTTTTACAACTCATATGTAGTGATAAAGCGTATAGACTGACAAAGAGCTTGGTTTTTCACATTAATAACCCGAAACTATCAGTGAGTCGAGAGATTCTTGTTAATTGAGTTGAAGTAGCTCAACATTACGCTCCCCAGTATATTGGATCATTTGCATAATACACATAATAAGCAAACCTCCTGGGAATCTCTTTCTGCGATGTCTTTCATAATTGTGCATTTTCTAATATTGCGAACACTATCTAGCGACATCTACAGTGAGTTGCCGCCTTCGACCAGCGGCTCTTCGTATATAGTAATTATTCATTAAGTCTTATCTACTACCATAAATTTGGAATTTTGTGATGAAGGACATCAATTACCAACCACCGATCAGCATTTTAGAAAAGACAAGAATGACGCAAACATGGCGATACCGTCATGACAAAGCCAAGATGTGTACGGTTGCAAAAGGGAGGGGGGTGGAGAAGATTTGTTTTTTAAAGATCAAAATAGATTATAACTGCAGAAGAAAATAAAATTTAATGAATAGCTATAAAAATTCTTGCCCCTACTTCATAGAAAATTAAACATCGCAACATTATTCATTGAGGACTCAAACTTTAACACTTTTACATTGCAAAATCTAGGCTATAAATTTTGGACTTGTTCTAATTATTAAAAAAATGTACAAGGACTAAAGCTGTCTCTGAATTAAAATAAATTTTTTTTACGGTTTTACTATATAGCCTGGCTTCAAAATAAAGCGTAAAAATGTAAAACAATAAATCTCAGAATTACGTAATTAAAAGTTTCAATATAATTGCTATCGATGTCCTGAATTCCTAACTCAACCAAGGTTTGCAAAGAAAGGTAGATTCTATTTTTTAAAATTTAATTTGGGCATTGTTAGCCTCCTACACCAAGATGAAATAACAATATTTTTTTATAGGTTCAAACGACCTTTGACCTTCATCAGTTCGTGTGTTTCACATCCACGAAATTATTATCCTCCGTCGAAAAATCATGTATTGCGAAGAAGAACACGAACCTTGATTTAAAAAAAAAACAGAAATAAAATGGGGCCCAAAACAAAGAAATTGTTCTCGTTAGAATCCACACGGAGAGTTGTTATCAGAGTATGTCGTGATCAGTCGATGCATTTTGCTCTTCGAAAAATGAAATATCACGGAATAAAGGGAAAAAACATAACAAAATTACGCCTTCTTTAATTCACATCTGCCTGCATTCGAAGATGAGAACTCCTCTTCAGTCCTCCTACAGCTAGTAATGATCATCACTTTTTTTTTTTTTTTTTTTTTTACATATTTCTGCAAACTTCTCTTTAAATATAGAAAGTCAGGCAACAAGTTTAGTACATTAAATAATACGGTATGCGGCAAAATAAACAATACTGAAATGCGCATAAATGTTTCATAATTTCAGTACTGTTTATTTTGCCGCATACTGTACGTAAAGGGTGTATAAAATTTCAACCATGTAAAATGCTAATTTAAATGAAAAAAAAAAGTTTTTATTGATGCTAGACCAACATCTCCTAGAAAGAAGGCCAGTGCACGGAAACGTCAAACATTGTTACATCATAAAAAGTCCAAAACCAACTGGAAAAACAGGCCTGAAACTCAAAAGTCAACTGACCATCGTAGTCAAGTAACAATGAAACCTTCATTGTTTCCAACAAACGAAAAAATACTGATTATTAAAATCCAAGATGGAAACAATGAAGGATAAATTGTTGCTTGGACTAAGATGATCAAGTCACTGATTAAGGGCCTGTCTCTCTCGTAGGCCTCAAAAAAGGCATTTCTACCAGTAGGCCCTAAATTCTGACTTTTTATAATGATGTAACAATGTATGAAGTTTCCGTGCAAAGGCTTTCTTTCTAGGAGGTGCTGGCTAGAATCTATTTTGGTCAGGTGACTTTCAGTACCGGGCCTGTCTTTTTCGTCGGCTACGAATAGTATATACCCGTGACGCGATGACCACCGAGAGAGAAGGCTTCTGCGATGAAACGTAATACATTGTTACATCATCATAGATAGTGCATTGTTATTCGTATTTCAACCAATAATAAGTCCTGAATTAGCACTATCTATGATGATGTAACAATGTATTAAATTTCAATGCGGAGGCCTTCTCTCTCGGCGGTCACGATATACCACGGTCTATCAGGGTTGCCAACTTACCTGTTTTTAGATGGAAATACTTATTGTTGGATATTGTTATAATACAAGCTAAACAACACACAAATGTAATAATTATTACACGGTTGGCAACGCTGCGGTCTATAGATATTCATGGTCATCGAGCTCTATTGTTAAAATGAAGCTAAAGTTTCTAGCTCCCGGTAGGGCGGGAACTCTATTGAAAAGTGGCGCTGCATGTACAATCTGCCCAACTGCGCCTGCAGCGCCACCCTATCGTCAGACAGAAACTTTACTTTCGTATTCAGTTTCAATGAAAATCTCTATCGCAGGTTGCGGCAACGCCTCCTGAAGATAAGGCCTGAGCCGTAGCCCACGAGAAAGACAGGCCCTGGCGCGGAAAAGTCACATGATCATCTTAGTCCGAATAACAATGTAGCCTTCATTGTTTCCATCTTGGATTTTAACAATCAGCAATTTTTCGTTTATTGGAAACAATGAAGATTGGATTGTTGCTTGGACTAAGATGGTCAGGTGACTTTTCCGCGCCAGGGCCTGTCTTTCACGTGGGCTACGGCCTGAGCGCGAAAACGTCATACATTGTTACATCATCATCCGAAGATACGTTTAATCGCATTTATACCAATAATAATCCCTGAAATGCGATTAAACGTATCTTCGGATGATGATGTAACAATGTCTGACATTTTCGCGCTCAGGCCTTATCTTTAGGAGGCGTTGGTTGCGGTCGGCTACTGTGGTCGGCTGTAGTGCGATCTAAGCGGCACCTGGCGCGATCTGTTTTCCTTAGCTTCTCGAAACAATGGAAAATGTCCGAAGCTCGATGGCCATGAATATATACAATTGAAGCGTTGCATTGTTGCTGCTATTCGATTATTGCCTGGGTAATTCCAACCAATGACGTATATTAAAGATAGACTCCGAATCCTATTGTTAACAGCGGCAAAAAGTGAAGCCAATTGAGCCATGATAGTTCTGGGCAGGAGTGAGCCGTGGAGTAATTAGCTGTCTGGCTGCTTTGTTTTTGAAGATTTTGGGCCTGAGGAATAATTAATTCAAAACCATTCCTCAAAGTTAAACTGCGTACAACTGTACAAACAAACAAGAAAAAGGATCAGGAATCATTTTCCACAAAAATAAATCAAAAATACGTAACTAAAATGAAAATACATAACTGAAAGACGAACGAAACGAAATTGAAATTGAAACCATGATCGAAAAATTGTTTATAAAATATTTAAACTACTTCAAATACAAAGTAAACGAAAAGATAAACTTATCACTCCGTGATCGGAGTGTGAAAGAATTATTAATCAGCTACTCTTCTGTTTAGCCATGTGTTTTGCATCATCTTCACTCACTTTCGGCCATGACAGTTCTGGGCATGGAGCTTCCCAACTTGCTTCAAGTTACAACAATAGGATTCGGAGTCTATCTTTAATATACGTCATTGATTCCAACACCTCCTAAAAGAAAGCCTGTGCACTGAAAATTCATACATTGTTACATCATCATAAAAAGGCATTGTTAATCTTATTTCAACCAATAATAAGCCCTAAATTATGATTTCTTGTGATCATGTAACAATGTATGAATTTTCAGTGCATAGGCTTTCTTTCTAGGAGGTGTTGGTAATTCGCTTGCCACGTTGCTGGAAAAAAGAGTATAGTTAAAGTAACATTACCGGTTGACGGATTTGGTCCAAAAGTTGATACATATTTACAATTTTGGGCCATATACTAAATTTCACCCATTTATCTGGTTGCGTTTTTGAGTTAGCGTGTTCACACACATCTTAAGGTCAAAATTTCTGACGATCTATACGAGAAAGTAATAAAAATGTTGCAATAATTAATCATGTTTACGAGAAAATGGGAAGAGAGAGTAAAAAATTATTGAAAATTATTGCACTTTCGTCTGCATTGTATTCAGATACTTCTGTTTGCGATTCAAAACTACTTCTGTATATAGTTTCCTTTGCGCACTAAATTGATTCGACATGGTTGGAGATCCTAGTGGTTCAAAGAAAATCTGCAACTGTGTTAATCTTGGCAGTTGAAGGCTTATTTTAATACGAATACTTATTCCACTTTTCCAAGGGATTCACATCAAAAGAAACTGGCGGTGAGCCAAATTGAGGCCTTCCTAATACTTATCCATGATTAGCACGATATGCTAGGGCATATCATCCTAAAAATTTTCAGATATGCCTATCTCCCGTATTTCCACTGAATTATTAAGATATTCATTCCATATAAAGAGAACGATTCCCACGACATAATGTTCAAAATTAGAATCATTGACAGTGTTGACAAGGAATGCAAATTTGAAATATGTACGTGTTGAACCGTTCTACTTCAGAATAAAATATCAGCTCAAAATATTTATTAAATGAATTCAAAATATTGCAAAGGGAAGAATGTTGATGAGAGGCCTGTGATATAAATGCAGTCAGTCTTTCTCCCGAACTCTATAGTAGTAACAACAATAAACCTAACTTAACTTTTAAAACTTGGAAATTATCTGTTTCTTTGTATATGTATGTAAAATGTCAATGCAATATCATAATAAAAACAAGAGTTATAAGTAAGCAAAATACAGCCATACATTTGTAGACACACAGTAAAATATAAAATCGCAAAAATGCCAGCCTCAAGTTTACCACAAAAAAAGAATACATTTATAATCGTGTGACTCTTAATGTTTTAGATAACACTTTATCATTACAAATTTATTGGCTATAAAGTTTGAAAAGATTTAGGAAAACTTTAATCCATAAATTATGATACATCATACCCTTAATACTTCTTAAAGAAATGAGATGTTCAATCTGGACTGCCCCTCCACTCTCAGATTTTAACACCTCCCTTTCCCTGTCTATATTTTTTTTGTTAGAAACGAAAGATATGGCTCTCCATATAAAGCTAGCGTTCCATCTTCCCATGATGGCTTATAAGTCGTTAATACACGAACCATAGAGTGAAACACAAATCAAGATTCACATTCTACTTTGTCAGTTTCCTTTGCAATCCTATTATCCAACAGATTTTGAACGAGTCCGATTTATAAGCCAAAACTTATTTTTTGTGGGTCAATCAAATTTCGTGCATGAAGCGAAATCGAGAGGAGGGGAAGGTTGCTGCGGAAAGCCAATTTCTTGCGGAGAAACATTTCGCGGAAACGAAATAGAGAAGAACGAACGACGCAATTTCCTCGATTCCTCACCTAATTGTTTCGCTTCCATATAAGATCAAAAGATGCTAAACCGTGTTAAAATGCGATGAATTAAAAGAGTATCATTAAACAGGGCGGGGTGGTTCTTCATCCGTTGCATATGGAATTCTGAGAGGGACCATAAAATAGCTTTATCATAAACGATAATAACAAATTGAGATACTAGCGTTAAATTCAAAAAATAGGCGTGCAGAATTAGGGTTGAAGAAATGAATAATAAGAATAATGAGAGCATAAGATCTAATGAACACCGAACAGGTACTAATTTATGTTTCCGTATATATGATAAAACACACACATACGCTTATATATACAGAGAGCATGAGTAAGGAAGAATGCGACCTCATCCACCCAAAACTACTCATCCCATTTTTAAATTTTAAAGGTCAATGTAATTTTAAACAATGTAATGGATTCACATTAGCTATTTTAATAGCTACAAAATTTCATAGCTACATCTGAAAACATAACATGATTACTTATGATCAATTTATACCTCTCGACGTCCTAAAAATTAAAAAAAATCTCTTAGCCACCCCAGGTAGTTTTAAACAATATACAGTAGAACCTCGATTATCCGAACTAATTGGGACCAGAAGTGGTTCGGATAATCGAGGTTGAAAAAATAGGAAATAAGTCAATTAAGTATCTAATGTTATTTTAAAGGTACAGTACTGTACAGTATATTTTTACAATAAAAATTATATGTACCACATTTTGCTTAGGAAGGATTGAAAAAAATCATCAATCTTCGTCTGCTTCACCATCTTCATTTTTTTGACAAAACCAAATCTATTCTTTTTTGAGTTGGAGTTTGGATAATAGAGGATTCGTATAATCGAGGTTCTACTGTATATTAATTGAATGCGCTTTTATGAATCTTTATTTTAACGATGGGGTCTTCCTTTTGTGTGTAGACATTAAGAACCACAAAACTGTCCTCTTTTTTTAATTACCAAAAACGGGAACCTCTAATCCACAAGGGGGGGGGGGAATTTAGAAATTTAGGCGTCGACTACTAAGGTCATTTTGCGCCTTTTACACAAGTTATATCTGTACGCAGCCCGGGACAAACACAAACATCCATGCCCACGGCGGGATTCGAACCCACGACCAGGCGGACTCGAGAACTAGAAAGCCTACGCCCTAGCCCTCTCGGCCACCTGGCCGGCTAATCCGCAAGGAGAAGAGGTAAAAGCATAACTGATAGTTGATAGAACATAGCTGACTAATTAGAGATAAAATTCAGCTATGTTCTATCGATCGGCGACAGACCACTGAAATCTACGCTATGGCTTGAATACTTGTGTTTGTCCCGGGTATATGAAATAATAACTTAAAAAAAACCCGCAAATTTCCGAGTAATCGATGCGTGTGTGTAGAAAAAAAAAATAAACTAAAAATCCAAAACAATCACTTTCTTCATTTAGAAGCTTTGATTTCAAAACTTTTTTTCCTTCTATGTTAACGCTAATAAATTACAAATATATGCTTAAGACTCAAAGAAATTCAAAATTGTCATTTATCAGGTATTCATTAACATATCTAAAAGCAAGAATGTGTTCTTTAACACAACCGCACTTGTTCTGGAGTACAACCGCATTCCCGAAAAATGGCTCAAAGATTTAGATAATATGATAACTTGAGAATACTTTTTTTTATAATATACTTTTCAATCATTTATTTTTAAGCAATTCCTTAACAGATCATTAGATTAAACAGCACATTTGTCTTTATATTGCTAAGAGAGGTAAGTTGGGCAGTATGAATGCTCAATAACTTCAATTATTAACAGTAAAGGGGAGGAAAAACGTTATAAACTCGTGTCATTCTAATATTTGTAATAATCGTGTAAAACGTGCTAACAGAGAGAAAAAACTAAATTGGACACGATAAAAAACGTGAGAAAAGTCGAATAAAGGCTTTTATTAACACTGATGAAAACTATTTTAATATAATTATAATGATATCTCATAAGGTCATAGCAGAAAGATAAAACATAGAATTTATAAAAGGAAAACTAAAAAAAAAAGGAAAAGAATGAAGAAGGAAAAGGGAACAAGAGGCCGTATAATAAAAATGCACATCGAATTAAAAAAAAAACAAAACCGAAGGATGAGCACAAGGAAGAAGAACTGAAAGTGAGAAAAACTTATAAACAAAGGCTTTAGGTAAAAACAAAACCAATAAAATAGCGATAGAAGAATAATAAAAGAGAGGAAGTGGATCTGGAAGGAGAATGGTATCTGAAAATTAGCATTTTTTTAATAAAACTGAATGTGCGACAATATTAAATTAAAATAATTTGTAAAAATAATAAGAATAGGGAAATAATCCTCTTAAATTAAAAAAAAAAGATAGTCGTAGACAAGTGGCAATAAAACTTTGAAAAATGAGATTAGAGAACCCTGCTTACAGAGGGAAATTGTTGATCTCCAAGTCCAATGTCCTCTCTTCATTTGCAAATGGAAGAAGAAGAGCTCCTGTAGGAAGGATTTCACTTCCCCACCCCCTTCCAACATTGGAATGGATTTCTTGGCACATCTCTACAGTACCGATGATAACACGGAATCTACTAACCGAGATTTATTAGCAAGGAGCAGAGAGAGAGAGGAAAAAGAAGAAAGAATGCGAGCGCGAGAGAGAGAGAAGTAGAGGAATGGAATTAAAATATTTGCAGGGATAATCGAGAGTGAAGAAACTCTTCATCGTCATAAATTACTTCCCTGAATAAAAAATTTAATAAAAAATTTCAAAACCGAGATTGGAGAACTAGATTTTTCTGAAAAGCATTTTATATCTAATCAAATAAAGAATTTCATTAAAAAATAATGCTGTAATTTCTAGACCATAAAACAATATTACAATTTCTAGTTTCTTTATAATTGTTTTATTAGAGGAAAGTCTCGAATCATAATGGATTAATTTTTTTTAAACAAGTCTGAAACGGATCCATTAATGTCGGCTTCAAAATAATAAAATTTATGCTACATCAGTATGTCAGTAAGATAATAACAAATTTAAGCAGTTCATTAGGGTTTTTGGCGGAGTATAGTTATCTCTAGCCGTTTGTTTGGCTGTGCTGCCACACACTCTTAATTCGGTCAGTGGCGAAAAAAATTTTTTTTTTATCCATATTTCAATACATTCCGAAAATGTCTCCAGATAAATAAATAAATAAATAAATATTTTTATTCTATTTCAAAAAAAATGATTATCCAAGATTTAATTGTGTTAGCTTATACGATTACATAGATGAGCCTTTTTACAATTTTGTATCGTTGTATTCCTTGTATGAGTTAATACCTTAGGGACAAACTTCTATATACACTGCTTTGCAATGAAATTGCCCCACCCACAAGGAGTTATCCGAATGAGCCAAAAGTAGGTACACGGCAAGAGATACATCTGAACACACCTTTATTACATTATGGAGCCAAGACGTGCACTCTTTTGTACAGGGTGTCCCAACGGAAAGCGGCATCAGTAGGTTGTGGCACCACCTCTAGCGGCGATGCACTGTTCCAGCCGCAGGTGTAGGAGATCATACAGGTGGAGAATGTCATCTTGGGGTACGTCAGCCCAGGCCTGGTGGACCTGCTGTGTCAGCTCATGAAGATTCCGGGGTGATCGTAACCGACGTCCCACCATGTCCCACATGTGCTCAATTGGCGATAGGTCTGGGGACCTCGCGGGCCATGACAGGCAGTTGACATCATGCAAAAATGCTATGCTCATGTTTGCCGTGTGCGGTCTGGCGTTATCCTGCTGAAAGACTGCGCCGGGTTTGGTGTGCAGAAAGGGCAGTAATACGGGCTACAGAATCTCTGTGACGTACCGTGCTGCTGTCAGGGTGCCTTGGATGGTGACTAAAGGCGTTCTGGTATCATAGCCGACGGCACCCCAGACCATGATTCCGGGTTTTGGTCCACGATGGCGATACTGGATGCATTGTTCATTGGCACGTTCCAATGGTCTGCGCCAATCTGTCGTCGGTGTCCAAACAAAAGCGGGATTCGTCGCTGAAGACCACCAGGCGCCATTCCATTCGCCAGCCCACTCGTTCATGACACCTTTGCAGTCGTATCGCGCGGTGCTCAGGTGTCAAAGGAAGACACAACAATGGACGCCTGGCAGACATTGTCGCGGCGTGTAACCGGCGTGCTATTGACACTGGAGCAGTACCGGGAATAGTGATGTTATCGCGCAGTTGCCGCGGGGTGATGGTTCTGTCCGCTAGCGCTGTTCGCAGTATCCCGCCTATCGGTACGAGCTGATGTACTTCTCCGGGCCCCAGAGCCTGGTCTTCTGGCATGTGTGCCTTCCTCTTGCCATTGCCTCTAACATCGGCCTACCGTCCGTGCGTCCCGCGACACATGGACAGCAATCCGTCTGGTTGACCATCCAGCTTCGGAGAGGCCAATAATCCGACCTCGTTCAAAGTCCGTTAATTGCGTGAACGGTTGTCGTTATCGTCGTCGCGGCATTGAGACCGTTGTGCGGATTATAGTACTGTACGTTCACGAGGTAGTTGCTTCCTCCCTACTGCACGGAACGTCTCGCACAGGTGTCAACTGATGAGCCTATACAGGCACCCGGATACCCTGTATCAACCCAAATGGCCATGTCCCGTGAGCATGCATCTAATCGCTTACTAGTCGGAGGTAGACGAACCCCCCCCCCTTAAATATGGATAAGGTCGGATAACTCCTTGTTGGTGGGGCAATTTCTTGCAAAGCAGTGTATTTCACTTTCCTACATCTCTGCTAAATTCCAACATTGAGTAAGGGTTTGTGTAATTATAAAAAATCGGAATGCAAAATTGATGTATTTCTTTCTTTCTTTCTTTTTCGTAATCTCCGAAATCTAACAATAAAAAATAACGAATTCCTGCTCGCCTGTGAATGAAGATAATAAAAATTTCATATACAGAATATAGCATAAAGAATCAAATTTAGTAATACAGAAATTGAGATGCAAAAATTCTATAAAAACTATAAGTAAAAAATCATTATTTTCACAAATGAATTCATTTTTCAATGATGCTGAAGTCGGAAGACACGCCTAGTTGTTACGCTTGTGTTCATCGATGCCATATTGGTGACCTGCGTCCTTTCAAGCGTTCACGTAAGTCATAGCCAAATCTCGTCTAATATGAGATTTAGCTTCATCCTAATTCATTAAAAGGTTAGAAAGACGGAAGGAAAAATTTGGATACTCCCCTTTTTTTTTTCCCTAAACGTTTTAATCCGCTTAGAAATATTTCACTTTTTATTGTTATTATTATTATTACTTTTTTTTTTTTTTTTACATATCCATGATGAATTTTCCTCTTGTTTTGCATAATATTTATTCCAAAAATTTCCTACCTAAAAGGATTTTTCTTGTTTTCAAAAACTTGAAACAAATGGATTATCTAATTAAAGGCTATATATACAAGGAACTTATTTCAACTCCTTCTTAAACTGAGATATTTTTCAAACAACTTTAAAGTTTAATCCACGATAAAAGGTGTTATTCGTCAAAACGGGAAGAAATAGAGACGAAAATATTAAACCTTAATCTATTTCTATTGTATCCATATATTTAAAGTTTTAAATAATCGGATTATCACGTACTTCTTTGATGAATGAATTAGCTAAGAATTCCTTATAATGACTTAAGTGTCCATCTAACAGTATCATGATGCATTTAAAGAGAACGCTTTCAATAAAATAACGAGAAAATCAGAAAGAATCGGTTCAAGCGCTGAAAAGGGCAGCGAATATTTAAATTGCCTAAGAAAACTTAAAATTCTTTTTCTTAAGTTCCATTATCTTAAATCATTTGATAAATCTCTGAAAACCATTATTATTAGAAATCGTTTTATAATGGTATAGTTAATTTAATACTGTGAATTCGAAATATTTCTTTAAGAAAATATAATGTTTTAATACATTATTTAATTTTAATTAGTAAAACTATACCATTAACAAAGTCCGCCTATGATTTGTTTCCGTAAGAAAAATTTAATTGCATGTGGTCTCTTAATGAAATAATTATATACCGGGTGATCCAAAAGTGTGTTACATTTTTTTACATTGTTAACGACATTTTCAGTGTTTGCTTTCCAGCAATTCAATGCTTTCATAAGAATCACGAGACATGCGCAAACACTGAAAATGTCGTTAATAATGTAAAAAAAAATGTAATACACTTTTGGATCACCTGGTACATTAACTGGTATTATCAAGGTTTGATATAATGCTGACGATGATGTAATGCGGGCTCATCGGCCATATTGATCTCTTTAACAAAAAAAAATAAAAATGTGTTTGTTCCCGCCCGGGATCGAACCGGGGACCTTCCGCGTGTAAAGCGGATGTGATAACCACTACACCACGGAAACACACATGACGTTCTTTTTTTATCATATTAGTCAAACCTTCAACGAGGGAAACTAGTCGTTGGTGTTGTCTAAATTGGCTGAAAACGGAATAGAAATGATTGAAATAATCCAGCCCAGGGCGTTCATTGACAATTTTTTTTATGCTTCGGCTCACAAATCTCACATTATTCCAATGTCGATTCAATGATAACATATTCATAAAGCATTTATGAGTGTTTTAATATGTATATAACTTTTCTGTCTTTATTAATAAGATAGAATTTTTCAGATTAAGTTTCTGAACATCCAGATTCACATTTTACAAAGTTGAATTTATGAGCTGGATTTCGTTATTGCCAAATAATTTTGCTATATCTCACGGGATTTTGAATTCATTTCCTCTTTCTGGTGGAACAACATATTTAATAGGACCAAATATTAATAAATAATGTCATAGCTGATCAATTACAAATTACAAACAATTATCTGGTATTATTAATCGACTCAGGAAACATTATTGGTCTAAGAATTACTGTGACTAAATATTCCACATTAAATAAAAGATAAATGAGATGTGGTCATAAATCAAATCAAAACATTAAATTGACTATCTCAGTAACTATGAAACTTACAAGAATGTGAGTGGGGTTAGGTTTTCTCGTAAAATTGATTTCTACATAGATATATCAAAATTCCCGAGATAACGAAATTCGACATTAGAAATCATCGAAAATACTGATTTTTGAACCTCACAACGTATTTTTCTGAACACTCAATATGCTAGTGACTGAACGCGGATGCGGCCCTTTCATTTTCGAAATTTCGGTTTTTGGCTGAGAATACTCTTTGGAATACAAACACAGTAAGGAATTTAATCAACTCAACGTAAAATTTCACTCCCATATAATACATGATATTTCGATTATCTCAAAAAGATTTTTTCTCAAATTGAACTTATAAAGGAAATTTCAAATTTTTTGACAGAGAATGCACTTTGAAAACATTATCCTCACGTGAAAAGGTCATAAAACATTTGGAAAAGAATCCCAAGAATATTTTCATAAAAATGCTAGTAAACTTTCATATTATCAAACCTTTAATTTTTAATTAGAATTATAAGTTTAGCAATAACATTTTAATAATTATTAATTTAGCAGTCTCGAGGGTATATCTTATTCAGGAAACGTGAGCGATATTTTATATTTAATCAATGCTAAAAACAAAAGAAATGATAACGCATGCATAGTGTATATCTCTTAGACGGGTTCTTAACGCACATTTGCATTTTATCCGTCGTCAGGATTCTATTTCTCTTACGTCTACATTAAAGATGACCATCCTAATCGATGGACTTGATCTGAATTGATCTTACGGTGGTAATTGTTCATGTAACCGTATAGAAATTAAAAATTTTGGGAGCGGATAAAAAACAATCCGCATTTTGTTTATTACTTTATGTCCACCCAATTAATGGAAGAATTTCTTCAGAAACACCAGAACATTTAATCTATCTCATGAAAGTGTTATATATGTGTTACGATATCCTTAATTTTTAGTTTTTTTATTTGCGGCATTATATGAGTTATTTGCGGTTAACCGCCTCAGGATACCATACTGACAATTACCAAAACTTTGATTTAGAAGAAATAAAAGACACATCTAAGTCGTTAGGAGGTTGAATTGTAGGCTACTAAGTACATGTAGAATGGTGTTGAAGAGCGAAATGTACTTGCCCGTTTTCGTCAATACCCTTGCTCTATTTCCGGAACAGCCATCCTAATTTGTCGAAGAAAAATAAAACAATCAAAGTAAAAAAAAAAAAAAAAAAAAAAAAGGAACACTCTTTCCATCCTTTTTGTTATTCTTCATGCATCTTTCTCCCGATGACGTTCCGAGTCTGCGCAAAAGAGGTATTTCGTTTTTCTCTCAGTTTCGCCACAAGGTGTCATTTACCGGCACGAATTTCTCTCGGCAGTGTTCGAACTCGAAAGAAGGTTTTCGTCGTCGTCGACATCATCACCTGGGGCGAGAGCAGCGCCAACATCTGGCGGTCGACTTCTTTCTTCGGCGGTTCTCCCTCTCCTCCCTCCTTTTTTTGCAGTCTCCCGTTCGGCTCACGTGCGCTCGAATAGAAGACGGTCACTGGCAGCACGGAACGCAACCACCATCTCCTTCACTCACCGTTTCATCTCTCCTTCACCGCTCTCCACGAGTTTCTCCGAAGAAACTTCAACCGGATTCTTAACACTTTGAAGATTTCTGGGGAGTTAATTTTGTTTTTGTTTTTGTTTTTTTTTTCCACAATACAACCGGGATCATCCGTAAAAGAGAAAACGATTTTACAAGCCAAACAAGAATAGAGCGATCTGTGTATTAGTGTTGTTGTTTTAATTATTGTATTTGGTAGAGGGTACTCCCCCACCTCTACCACCACCTACTTTCATTTTTACACCCAGGAATAACAATTTTGGACAACAACGTTTGGGTTTGAATTGAAAAGGAGGAGTGAAAAGGGAGAAAGGGGACGATTTCGGTTGAAGACAGAGCAGGGAAGCTGCTGGCCGAAAGGACCTTACTTCTTCCCCAGCATCGGCAAGGATAAGTCTGTGGTTGTCGGCGCTAAAGATGTGGTGGTGAACTTCTCCGCAAAACCTAGTTCATAAAGTCGTTGCGATGGCTGGACACGATTATCATCACCATCTACACCATCGTCATACTCATCATCCTCTTGTACAGTGTAATATAGTGTTACTTCTCCTTCTACTCGTAGGTAAGTGGCAAATATTATTTCATTTTATTTTTATTGTATATGCGAATCCTTCATAACATGAAATCAGTTTAATGACTATTGGTCCAATAGATGACTAAGCAGAGATTTATATAAATAATAATAGAAACGTTCATAGGCATAACAGAATTTATTTCGAAGTAAAGGCAATATGGTTGGCGTAAAATGAAAAGTTTTTAGGGAGAAAACGAGTTGTCTCTCTGTTTGCCCTTGGCGTTTAACGGTTCTCATCAGCCATTTACATTCAGTGGGGCTCTGTCCGCAATGCCTTGAGCGACTCTTCCGCCAAACATCGCTACTTCTCCTATTCCGTTCTTATAGAAAATTTTCATCTCATATATAAATTAGAAAGGTATCCTTTCTGCTGTTTCCTACCATTTTGATCTTGGGCCATCGAACGATCTGCAATCCGAACCTTAAGTTCTTTATTTTTTATTATTATTTTTTTTTCTTTCCTTCTTACCCTTTACTTCTCTCGGTTAACAGGACTTTCTCCTCCGTGCTGAATGCGTGTCATGAGTGCAGACCGAGATTTCTCGGTTTCTCAAAACAGGTCCATGAAACCAGTCGACGTCCCCCTGAAGCCAAAGCGAAAAAAAAAAATAATAAATAAAGTAAAAATAAAATTAAAAAAAAAACGCCACTCGCTTTTTGGAGGCTAAGTAACATTTTATCTTTCTATCAGTTTCGAGAAAAAGTCCGAAGAGAGAAACTTTTTAGAAAGGGAAAAAAAAGAAAGAAAATTATCAAAAGAATTTCTAATGATTTAACCTCAATCAATTCAAAGAGGATAAATTTACTCAATATTTTCGACCGAAGGGTCTATGAAATTTCCTAGGAAGTTTTGTGAGAAATATTGGTGGGAAACTTTACTTTAAATGTCTTACCTATTTTCGAAAAAATTATTTACCTATTTTTCGCTCGTTAAAAATGCGCTTTTTTATCACTTTTTTTTCCATTTAAAACTTAATTTATCGGTATGCTGTACTTTTAAAAAATGATAATGAGTTTTAGTATTTTTGCTAATTCTGGAAAAGTAATGAAAACAATGACCTTCCTTCTAGTATCGTCGTTTTTACTGAAATTTGGTAATCTCAACCATTCTTGCTCAGTCTTTCTACAATTTAGAGAACGTTCAAATTTATTTAAAGGGAATCTGCTATTAAAGAAATTTAACCCTATGGATAATTTAATTGAAATTACTTGAGGAAACCCAATATAATCGCATTAAAATATTCTATAAAACAAATGCGAAACATGATCATGTTTCCCCTTTTGTTTTGCGTGGTTGTAATTTTCGTTGTCTGAGATTATGATCGTCTGAGTGTTCCTCATTCTTCTGTGGAGGAGAAGCCGCACTCATTCTGTAAATGCGGCGGAAGCATATTCACTGATGCTCTCGTGCTGCCGGGTTGTCTATTATGAAGCGAAGAGGCAAACAATTAAACTGCTGCTGGCGAAAAACGGTCTTTTCGGACCCAGAAAGGCGTGAAGTTGCATTATTTGGAGGAACGGCGGCTTCCATTTCGCACAACGATGAACATCTCGCACTCGACGGAAGAAGGAATCCTCCGGAGGAATTCGTTGTTCCTTCTTCCGCTGCACTCTTCCTCACCAAATCAAAAAGAGGCTTTCATTTTATTCAATAAATTTTTGTTCCCTTCTTATCCGTTCTTTCATTCAAAAGATAAAAGTTTCGGACTGGAAGTTTTCTTTTATTTTTTTTTCTTTTTCCCCTTTCCGTCTCCGACCGACTTCATCCAACGCGTCTTCTCTTCTTTTGCCGTCTTCATATTGGCGACCATTCGATTCTTCCGCTCCAGAACAGGAAGTCGCATTGCAAACTTGATAACGATTAGCGCGCTTTCTTTACCACTGGTTAACCAGCGGACGAAACACAAAAGCAGAAAACGAAAAGGAATAAAAAAAAAAAAACAATTACAAGGAAAAAAAAAAAGAATACTAGTAGCAGCATTTCATTACATGAAAATTAATTTTTTGTTCTTGTTGTTGTTGCTATTTTCTCGAATGGAGGAGAAGCGTATTTTCATAATTTTTTTTTCCCTGTGAATTTTTACATTTTTTTTCATCTCATTGTCTGTAGAGTTAAATTTTTTCTATAACAATTTCTGTGAGAAAATTTTAATGTTACGAAACAAATTCCATTGTTTGTTTTGAAGAGAGGAAAAAAATAGAAACAAATATGCAATTAGTGGACACACACTGACGAAATGGATTCACATCACCGTTAATTCGTTATTATTAACTTTATTACATCATGCTTTATACGATTACGCTAATTTAGGTCACTTTTTAATTATAAATATATGAAAATTTATATCAGAGCTTAATTTCAACATTTTTTTAAGTGGTTTTTATTAATTACCCTCTAAAGCTCGATTATAAATAATTTTCTTTTACAGTTTTTTTCTGTTAATTTTTCCGGTTCTCTAATTAACTGTTTACAACGAGTTCAAAATTATATAGTAATAAGACTTAAAATTTATTGTCCTGCAGTTACAACGAGCATGTTCTATATCTATGCGCTTAACTCGTTCTCATCTCCAATTCTAATGATGTGGAACACCGGTGTACTGCAGTTAATAGCATTCTTGGAAAATGACCAACTTAAACACACAAAAAAATATTAGAAAGAAAAGAAGAGAATCTTGTAATCATTTCGGACGACGTTCTCTCTTTGTTCGATTTATTAGGCTGATTTACTTCCTTCGACCGCCCGAGACGGAGTGAATAGCGTTTTTGCTGTTTACTCGACCAGCTTCGGTTGGAAATTAAGGTTTAATGGGGCAAGACCTTCTCCTTCCCTGCACAACACGTAATTCTCTCGCCGGGAATTACAAAACGATGCTAAATAAACCCTTGCAACAAGCAATCTGCTAAGAAAATTAGACTTTAGCACACGATGAATATTGAGTTTAGCCACTGAAGTGTCTCCTCTCTATTTTGTGCCGAAAGGTTTATTTATCATCGCCCTGATTCTTTCAATCAATAGAATAGGTAGATATACTAAACATACATTTATGAGATTTTTCAATGTTCCAACTGGATCCGAGTGATCGGCTCTTTCGATAGAAAATAAATTGGGTGGCGTCCTACCCGACTCTGTCTATCGGTTCATCTGTAACATTTCGAAAGAGGTGAGCCGCGAAATATCGAAGAAAAGGGAGAACAATTTGATTTCTCAGAAGTGGTAGTGAAGGGTTTTAGAAGGAGTTTTTTGACCTGAAGAATAACTAATACGACGCGTGTAAATATAAGGAAAACGGTGTCAATAAAAAGCAAGCGCTAATTGTCGAACGTGTGATTATTTGTTTCGTAAGTGGCATTTTTTATCACACCTAAAGATAACAAACGGTGAAAACTACGAAGAAAACATTTACGGTGAAAATTGCCGTTTGGTTCTTATTAATTATTCCTTTTTTATCGTACTCGAGAAATTGTGATCATTTTGTCTACACCTAAGCGTGAAATGGTGTGAGAATAAGGTTAAAAGTTATAAATACGTCGATACTATCTGTTAGGAGTTTCCTGTTAAAAAAAATAAGAAAGCAGAACAGACACAATTATCAGCGTTAGCTAAATAGTACACAGTCTTGCGAAACCTGTAGAGGCATTATTTTAAAAAATTGATAATCCAATTTTATAGTTTTAAATTCGAAGAAAATGTATTCAAAAAAATAATAGATATTAAATAAAAACTGAAAACAAAAAAATTTTAATATATTAAAAATTTATCCTTATGGATAAGTAAAAAAATTCTTATAAAAATGACTGGCGAAATATCTTTATTAAAATAAGCTTGCAGTTAACATGATAGTATAAGAAATATCAATATATAAGCAATTCCAATATTGTTTCTACAACTAAATAGCAGAACAATTTTTAAAACATATAGCTTAAAGCTTAAATTTCAAGAAAAGTATAGCAATTAATGTCGAAATAGGAAATCCAATCCCGTGCTAATACCAAAACATTCTTTTACGGTTGTGCCCTTAAAAATGGGAAACACTGAATTTTTTTTTCCAAAAATAATTATTTCGGCTTCCTTTTGTTTTACATCTCTCCAAACTCATTACAAAACCCAATAGTCAAAGCATCGTTTAAGATCCAAAAAATAAGTGATAGTAATGTTCACACACCGTGCAGCGAATTAAAAAACAATTTAAGAATTGTGCTCAAAATCCAGTAGAGCTTCAATCCTTTCTTTGGGAAGATGGTTCCGGTTGGACGGGGTTTCCCTCTCGCTCATTCTCTCCCCCGGAAGTGACCTTTTCCTCTCTCCTGAGAATGAGTCGCTCCAGAACAAACTGAGTGAAAACGAAGGGAGCGTGGAAGACTCTGGGCCTCGCGTTCACACCCTTTTGTCTTAATTCATTTCCATCGTTTTCCCTTTCCTGCGCTAACCTCTCCCCCACTCACTTCAGAAGTCATACTCTACAGACGATAGTCAACATTACAGTATAACCAATGCCGGAAACATTATTGATCCGGTAGAACAACTTAACATGTAGTTAATGTAAATAATAATCTACATAAAAATCAAATGAATCTCTCTCTCTCTCTCTCTCTCTCTCTCTCTCTCTCTCTCTCTCTCTCTTTCTCTCTCTGTCTCTCTTCTCTCTCTCTTTCTCTCTCTGTCTCTCTCTCTCTCTCTCTCTCTTCTATTCGTCTTTTACCTTTGCGGTGAGCTAATGATTTGATTATTTTATTATCATATTATTATTTCATTGATCCATTGCTCTCATCGTTATTCAGTTACCATGGAAGATAAGTTATTGAAAACCGTAATTTCTCATAGATATTTGAAAATTGAATCAATTAATTCTATAAATATAAAGCTATAAGTTTAATATAATTTTACTTTTCAAAAGTATGCCGTTACCTAGAACATAAATTATTGAATGAGGCTTATGTTTAAAATGTAATAATTGTAAGAAATATAAATAAAATATCTTTCTTTTAAAGATAACAACTTGTATCAAGTCGTAATTATCGAGGAAAATGTAAACAAATTGGCTTTACTTCTTATTCTTCTAGCAGAGAACTGTTACAAAAATTGTTACAGAAATTGCGATTTCTTTTAAAAGATGTCATGAAATCCTGTGTAATATAAAAACTGTGTAAGTCAGTGATTTAATAAAATGAATGCATTAAAAGGGGATTAAATGAATTAGATCTTAGGAACATAGAAGATTATAATCACACCTCCTAAAGATGGGCTTCCGTGTAAAACAGTGAAGAGCTGAAAGCGTATTAAAATTCCATCGATTTCAATTACAACAATTATTGTCGTAAAGCAAACGATCAACTCTGCGTATATGTAATTTTATTCATCTGAACCTGAAGCAAAGTCTTCCATCTGAAGCACCCTGACCCCCCTGAAAAAAAAGCAACAAAGAGTAAAGGGAGGATATATTTAGTACAAATGATAACTTCGTTCGATTTTAAATAAACAATGCATTATTCATGGTCCAAAAAACTCATAAAAATAGCAACCATTTATTTCATTTTCCTCCTTCATTTACGTGAAAAAAGAAAACCCAGTAATGATGGAAGAGATAATTATTACTTTTTTAGACGACTTTAAATAGATCGTAGGAACCCGATCGTTATTAACTCATTTTCGTGACGAGACACATAAAGAAGCGCTCCTCTCTCTCGGCAACGTATGAATTAATGAATTTCTTTTGGGTGCATTGGTCCTTGCCGATTGTAATAAAATGAAGGAGAGAAGAATGAAAAGGAGGGAGGGGAGGAAGCGATCCACATTTCCAAGGCCTCCTTCATCGGCTGAAAACACGGGAAGAAAATTCGAACAAATTAAAAATGTAAGGAGAAGGAAAAAAAAAAAAATAAAGAAAGAAAGAAAGCAAACACCGTTCGATATTCAAATGCAATTTTCTCCAAAAGGGAAGAAGTCGTGGTTGCCTATTGACCCAAAAGGCTCTACGGAACAGTTTCCACAAGGTCACATCAGTTCACAATCGAGAAGGGCTATCTTCTTCCGAAGGAGCCGTCGGACGGATGGATGGGTTGATCGGTCATTGACGTCCCATTAACCCTAACAGTTTTCATCCATAGTCATTGCTGTTGCTCGTTGTTGTTTGCCACTCCTCATATTACGTTGCATAAATATTATTTTTTGAAAGTCGAGATTCGAAAGATGTTTATAATTAATTTTCTTATTGCCAGTGCGATCGGAAAGTATCGTAGTGAACACACAATATATTGCTTTAATTTCTTTTATAGTTCATACTTTCTAAATATTGCTAATCTAATTAAAAGTCTTAAAACTCGCTTATTCCAAACGTATTCTAAAAACACTTTTTTAGACGAACTTTTCACATACGAAGTATGGGAACGTTCATACCCACAGGACTTGACCACATATGACAACAAAAGAGAGGGAGGGGGGCAAGTAATGGCCATGTGGTCAAATTAATTTTACAATCATTCACAACTCTGCGTTTTAATAACTTTTTAGGAGATTTCTAATTTCTCTGATCACGTAATTTTTAAGGGAGGAGGTTCAAATATGACCACCGATGACCACAGAGGGAGAGAGGGGGATAAAAAAGGTGAAAAAGTAACCACGTGGTTTATGTACGATCCATATCATTCAAATAAGTTTTAAAACTTGAGTACATATAACGAGTGTTTGTTTTTTTTTTATTTTTCTACATATTTGTAAATTAAAGATTTCTTCGATTAGTCAGAAGAAATCTTGCGATTTACATTAGTGTACTGATTGTTAAATACTTTGTGGTGAATGTAAGTAATTCGAAAATTTATACTTGCTATTAAACACTACGCTTACTTTAAATATTTGTGGACTTTTTGTATTTATAGAAGTTTTGGAGATTGGATAAGAGGGGAGGAAGCCGTATGTTATAGCCATAATTCGTTATGACATCAGTGTTCTATAAATATCGCTCACTCGTATGGCATGAGTCAAAAATGATCAAGCGGTTTTTTAATGACTATAAATATAAATGATTGATTAAGCATTTTTAAAGCACAATACTTCAAAGCAGTATCAGTTACATGTACGATAATCGTGGGCATTTTACTAGTAGATTCTTAGTCGGACAAGTGCGGTCTTCGATGAAATCTTGATTTATACTGGAGACCGAATTTTTTAGTATGCAACTGCTGTTGATGAAATCCGTAAATGGAGATTTTGAGAAAATCTGCATGGTGGCAATCCGTAAATGGTGATTTCTAGAAAATTTGCACGCCTTCTTAACGTTTGAAAACAATGGAAATTGTTCAGAGGCCCCGCAAGTATAAGGGACTATATTGGCTATAATTTCACCAATCCCCTCCCTAGTAGGGGCCCTGATGCATTGCTTTGCCCGAAGGCCTGTAATTCTGTTAAGATGGCCCTGATTCGTATATGATACTTTCACATGTGTCCACTCAGAAAATTCAAAGCTGGATAAGGCAAATTGAAATCTATTTACTTCTTTATGGAATAGACTAAGGCTGGACTTAGGTTCAGTAGTGATAAACAAACTTCACCACAGAAAATGTCACAAGGTCATACCACACCTATGACTACGTAGTCGTGTTAAGATGGCTCCAAGTTCAAGTTATTGTTACAGTTATTTAAAGCGGCAGAAAAAAAATAACGGCTTAAAAATTAAACGTGGTTCATACTATGATCAGTTGCTCTTTGTGATTCAATTACATTCTATCAATAAGATTTTTTTCATTAAAAAATATTAATGTTTTTCATATTTGTTCGTTTCTTATATTTATTCTTTTTAAGGTAAGGTCACACGAGTCTCGCTTGATTCTTCTAATCTTCCCGATTTAATTTAAAGGAAAAGAAGTGCTTATTATTTTCTCATTCATTCTCAATTGCTTTGTTTTCGTCGTCATCATTTTCATCAATATCATTATCGTTATCATCTGTTCATTTAGTCATTCAAAACGGATCCGAGATTTTGTTGATGGAGTGTTCCAACTCGTTGTCTCTCTCCGCCCTATTTACTACCAATCACTCTCGTGGTTTCAATGTATACGAAGGAGATGTGGAGTGAGCCGTTTTACGATTGCCCATTAATAAAACAAAATTGTAATTAAGGAAACCCTTAAGAGAGAGGAATCCCATCCAATCAATTGGATAACGACCGTCCCTTCGCAAGAGAGGTCGATGAACACATCTCGCCTTCTCTGCCATGTTGCGCCAATTACTCAATTGACCAGACGAATCAGGAGGACAAACGGAGGAAAGGCGAAAAGAGGAATAGACAACAAAACAAGAAGAGAGGGAGGGAAAGAAATCAGGAGAAATAAGGTTTCTCCTGCCAGTTTCACTCGAACTCGTCGAGAATCTCCCCGTTCCCCCGGCAAAAGTGACAGAAATAACAGCGGCAGCGGCGACTTCTCCTCAGATATCCCAACAGGTTTGACGCGAAACGGGACTCCGAAGAGTCGTGTTTTCTAGGTCAGCATAAGAAAAGTGGATTTTTCGTGGAGGTGACGTCACCGGAAGTCGTGCAATTACACACCAAAAATGATCCAACGCTCAACGACCTTGTTTTATTTCTCGCGTTGCTTAAAACAATGGCGCGTTGTGATTTTATTATACGAAAATTAATCCATTCGGGGAAAATTTGGGAATAATGGTAGAGAAGCAATTTTTTTTTCAGCTTCACGGTAGTTGTATTGACTCTTTAAAAAAATCGCTACATAGTTAAGAAAAAAGCATCAAACAAAACTTTTGCGTGTTTTGCTAAACTTAATAATGAAATAACATGCCCAAGTTTAATAATAAGTTGGTATATTTTACTATAACTATAATATATTTAAAAATTGTTAGTTAGTTATTTCCAAAAAACGAAATTATGTTATAATAATGTCATAATATCCAAGTCCAAAATGAAATATCCAGAGAATACAAAGACATACATGCTTTTAAACATCCAATAAATGGTGTACTCTGGCTATCCTTAAGATATCCTAAGCATCCGCCAGATATCTACTGTTGGATATCCATTGGATAAAAGGAATTGGAATATTTGATGTCCAGGGAAGACGTCTCTGAATATTTTTCAGATGATCCATCTTGATTAGTGAATAAAGGGATCCTAGAAGTAACTGTGTTGTAAAAAATTGCACAATTATTGGATTGAAAATTTATATCCGAATCAGTTCAATGTTCAGTGTTGATGTAAAATGGAGCAGCGAGAATGGAACAATAAATTAAATTTTGACACTTTTTCGAAATACTTATTTATATGACTGGCCCTCAAAGATAAATCCATTTTTCATACATACACTTACAAATTTAAAGTACAAATATTAAAAATTGTAGTATTAAAAATCAAAGTCAAGCATTGTTTTCAGGTAATAGCGTATAACGTATTATGAAAATAACTGAACTAATGATTTCAAAAATTAAAACAAGAGTAAAACCAAAAAGATGTTAAAGGTTTATTTTCAAAGAAGAGTTCACTAAAAATGTACATTAAGAAACCGTGATTGAAATAAACCTAAAACTTGTCAAAAATAAACTTCTTATTTAAGCCATGAGCAATTTTGCCACCATCTTTAAAAAGGGAGAGAAAACTTGCTTTCGTAAAATTGGGCAAAATGCCAACCCAAACAGAGAAACCGAAGAGTGTAACATCTTAACAACTGTTATACATAACAAGTCCTTCTCAAGTATGGGAATTTAATTACGCTCCGTTTTTACATAAGTCGATAGCATTTATAAAGTTGCAACAAAAGTAAACAGTAAAAAAGGAATAAAGGTGAGATAATAGATGAGTTACAGGGAATAGGCTTCTACTACTTCTGAATCAACCAACTGCTAAAAGTTTGATTATTCTCTCAGTGATGCAGGATTTCTTAACGAGTATCCTTATGCCAAATTTAATGATTTAGATGTTATACAATATCTGACCGATGGGAGCTCGGGGAAAAGTTAATCAGTTTAGGACCCTATATAACTTATATTTGATTCTCTTTCGAGTGTTTCCACAAAATTTCTGGGTTTCCCCATTTTTCATTTGCTTACGAGTGGTTTGATAAATACCGGCCTTCAAGCTTGTCCATTAAGAAAAATTATGTTTCAATTTTAAAAAAGCGGTGGAAGTATTTTCTATCGTGGAAGTATTCACCTCTGTAAATCGAGGACACGATCATTCCAATAAAAGTTCCCACCTGTTAAGTAATATTTAACACAATTAGCATTATATTCACATAGACATTCAGAAATAATCCATCTTTTTGTGTGAGTTACATAAACGTAACAATGTTGTTTACTGACGAAGAATTCAACATATTATGGAACTATATAAAGTAGCGAGATCTTTAAATAGGTTCGGTTTTCATCAAATACAGGTAGTGTTCCATCGTATCACATACCGGTGAATTTGAATTCGAAACGAAAGGAGCTGCTGGTGCTGGCTATTGCTTTTTTATCTTTGTATTCCTGTTTGCTAACTCCCACGCAGGGAACATCACTTGTTCTCCGTAAACATGCTGGGCTATTTTCCTTCACCTATGACCTCATTCTAACATTCCCTTTCAGAATTGCCATCGTCGACGGCGTTTTGAAATTTTCCTTCACAACTAAACGGTAATTCAGCGCAACGTGGGAATGGAAAACCTTCTCTCGTTTCTCACGTTGCTACTTCAATTGCAAACTCATTATCCTTATATTGACTCATATTGCCTATGCTTCCATAACTCCAAAGTGCGCAAGCTTTCCGCTTGCTTTTTGTTGTTAGTGAAATGGAGGGTGGTATTAGTTCCTCTCACTTGAAATCCAAGGTTCAAAAACAACCATAAATTCGGAACTTTTGAGGAGAGCGTTTACGAAGGCATTCAAATCATACATCGCCAATGATACTGTAAATATAGTCATGGATGCTATTTATTTTCTGTGTATCCTATGAAGTTCTCGAATATAAGAACACGGATGGCTAGAAAGATTTTTAAACAAATTTTTAAGGTAGTGCGTCCTCAGGTTTTAAGTTAAAATCTCTTAATTAACGTGAAAAAAAATAAAAATAAATTTGAACGGCTCCCTCGCATACAATGTTTTTTCAATGTAACACTTCCTGGTTCAACTTAGATTTAATTTCATACTATCTTATTACGCAAACATAAGGATTTATCATGAAAGTGACATTGCTAAAACTGGTTGTTGGAATAACATAATGAGCATTACTTGCTTAAAAATAGCCGCATACCACTTTCAATACTTTAAAAGTGACCGTCGCCATCTTTTCGTGCACGATTACCTCCAGCTCACCTTTCGCTTTCTTTCCTTAAAAAGGCGGCTCCTTCGACGTCACACGTGACGCTCGTGTTCGTGTCATCGTTAAGGAATGCCCTCAACACAAAATCGACGTCCAGCCTGTGATATTACCAATCCCCCTTCAAACAGGATCTGCAGATCTATTGTAAGAATATTACGTACATTATGATCCTCTGGAAGAAAATGGTAAAATAATGAAATGAGATGTCATATGGTTTTTCGCATGCTTTGGATATAATGTCATTGTTTATCTCTGATTGCAATTTATCTCTTTGAAGGTAGTAACAAATGCTAACAATATATGAACCTCTTCGAAATTTTTCTATTTTTTGTATGCGTTCCTCGAAATCGAAATCGAAGTTCATTGACACATTCAGATCAGACAAAAGATTTCTTTCCCCCATTTTTAAAAGATATATTTTATAGCCCACGACGCCTTGAAATCACCTCTATTACCATTGTAGCTATGTATGTTAATTTTTGCCTAACTGTTATTTACGTAATACATCCGGGTATTTAAATTTTAAATCCACCGTCTGGCTCCAGTTTTAATTTAAAGAGAAATTTGATGGATGCTGTCTCCTCTGAAAATGGCCAATCTATGAAAATGATTCTCTTTGCATTCACATGACATGACTTTCCATAAAATGAGTTTGCCTTCGTGCTCAAAGTTGTTGTTTTTTCCGCGATTTCAAAACCTTTACATAACAGTCAAAGAAAGATCCTTATGAATTTGAGTTCCTAATCATAACCTCTAAAAAAATGCCAGCATTTGAATTTATTACTCATGCCTTAGGAGCAACATTTCTTTCAATATTATTTTTTTTTCAAGATTATTAAATATGTAAAAGCTGAGGATAAATACGGATGGATCTATCATTTGAAGAGATGTTTGGGTTCGATTTTTTTAGCGGAAACAAAATTATTTGTGGAATTGTTGATGTTGAAAAAGTGGAGTACAATAGAGTCGGCTTTCGGATCTACTCCGGGAAAAAAAATAGCCCATAAGGAAGTAATTAAATTCGTTTCGCCTTTTAATTTATTAGCTATCTTTTCACTGTATTTAAATAAATGGGCATTTAACGATCACTATAAAGAACACGGACTTTTTGTTGTACATTTGTCCGAGTGTAATGAATAAATCTTGCCCTAATCTCTCTCGCATCTTTTTCTTTTCCATTCGAGCGCTGCCGCCACCATGGCCTAGAAGCTTTTTGTTCTTTTTCTCCCGCCTCTCAATGAAGGGCGGAACCAACGTTCATTCGCATTCGATTCTTCTTATTTTTTTCTAGGTAAAGGTGGGGTTTTTGTACCAAAGTAGGAATAAATCTGAAGTGTTTCGTTGTGATAAGTGAATTCTCTATCTCATTTTTTTCCCAATCTATTCTGGGCCCTCATTCTTAAACTTTCACTGTTTGGCCAACGGCTGTCTTCGTTATCGAATGTTGCAATAACGAAATTCAATTGAAACATTTGTTCTTATAGTTCGGAAATGTACATAAGTGATATTTTAAAAGGTGAATATCGATCACATTTCAAGTTTTACAATATTAATATATACAGGGTGTCCCAAGGGTGCACGTCCAAAATGAAAAACTGAATAGAGGACCTCAAGACGTAAGTTATCTGAAATGTTACCATTATGGAGATATTAACGATTTTGTCATTTTGTCAGTAACCCCTACCTTATTCCGTTAAAATGTGCGTTTTCGAGAATTTATGTCGTTTTGAGGAATTTGGTCAGTGGAATTGTATTCTTTGGGCAACGAATTGGATGGATAAAATTTTTCGGAAATCAAGGTTAAAATAGGAAGTTCTGAGTTGCCGTGAAGTTTCAGAAATCTTTGATGACGAATCTAAACAAACTAAATCAAGTCAGCAACACTGGTAGGTATTTCATAAACTTCTCCATTTAATAGACTGTCAGAAAAAAAGAGTATATGTAATAGGTCATTCGCGTGGCATGGCAGTGGTTCTCCATCTGTGCTTGTTGCTGGGACTGTTATGCATTGTTATTTCTTAATGTCTCGTGGCGTTTCTGTACTGGATTGCCCAAAGAATACAATTCCAGTAAGCAAATTCCTCAAATACATTCCTGAAAACATACATGTTAACGGAATAAGGTTTACTGATAAAATCACAAAATCGTTAATATCTTCATAATGATAAATTTCGATAACATTATACATCGGGTGATTCTCATAGGTATCGAGGTCCTCTACTCAGTTATTCATGTTGGACGTGTACCGTTGGGACACCCTGTATAATCCTCCAGGTAGCATCAACCTAAATAAAATCCAAAATTACAATTAATTTCCTTTAGCCTTTGTTGAGTGCCTTAAATTTATTTATAGTTACTAGGAAATTATCGATATAAGGGTAATCATTTGATAAAGTCCTTCTGTAAGCACTGTCTGACCGTACATGACAAGTTTTTTTTTCTTTTTTGTAAATCATATGTCACCTATTGTCACATTGAAGTAAATCTCTAACAATGGACGCCCTGTTTGTTTTTTTTTCAAAAAGTAATATTTTTTTATGTATCAATTTTTAAGAACTTTGCAGATATTTTTCCATTTATAGATTTCACTGTAAAAAGGCACGAGAATTAGTTCAAAACTGCTTCAATGGATCAGATCTATCTGCATTTTCCCCAGATAAAATAAATATTCGGATTATTATAGAAATATAGTATACTTTGACCTTTTGTATTGTTTGAAAATAATAATATTTTTGAAAAATTATTTTCCCCCCATAAAATAAGAATTTGTTGCAGATTGAAATTAATAAAACTGTATTATAGGCTAATGGGGTGATTGTGTAATCCCAGTCAGGTAAACCAGGTCCAGAAACTGTAACGCGCGGGGAGTCAATACACGAGAGAGAATACCATCACGTTTTATTTGTTTATTTGCCCGTGAATATTTCTTTTTTCATTTTTTTCTACAGAAAATAAAAAATATTAAATTATAAAAACAACAACTTTAGCGACATGGTCGTCTTCTGTTCAAATCTATCTTTAAAGAAAAGGTCAACTGATGTAGTTCAAACCAATCATGCAACACGAGTTCGAACTCATGCGAAAACACGTAAAAAAGATTATCCGCAGAAAAAACATCTTCCTTGGTGAATGAATTCTTATGCATCAGTGTAAACGTTCAGTTCATTCACACTATCAAGCAGTTTTTACTCAGTTGATTTGAAAGAAAGGAATTGTTCGTCCGCCCCCGCAACCATTTTACAAGAAGCTCGTTATCCGCTCGAGAGGAACTCTGAAAGAGCGTGAAACAGCTCCCGATCAACGATGGCTACTCAAGAAGCTTCTTCTTCTCCTCCTTTATCCTTCGGTCAAGCATTGCCAATCAATGTCATGAGAGAGTGATTACTTTCAAAGCAATGGACCATTTCCTCTCGATGTCCATCACCCATTTTCTCTATGTATTTTTTCCAAAGGCGAACGATCATCAATTTCACAGCGCACTGAAGAAAAGAAATGTTTTCTAGCAATTAAAACTTAAAACAATAAATTAAACGAACAGGAAAAGTCAAGGAGTTCGTAAAGACGCTTTGTGCCAGTCATGCACATATAAGCATTAAAAAAAACCGCATGTTAAGTTGTTGCTCATAATGGGAGGTTAATATTGACTCACTTGTTCTTGTTTTGTTAATAGATTTTCTCTGTTCGATTGCGTTAATTTACAAACTTTGCTGAAATTTCCCTCAAATTGTTCTACTCCGCCCTTTTAAAGAGAAATAAGAACAGTTATTATGCTTGAAATTTAGAACAAGTCCGAACACTTTTACAAAAACTTTTCACGCTACAAATTATGGTGCATTTATGCAATAAAATTCATTCTGCCGAATAAGACATGGCGGTGCTAGGTTACCGTAGAAATCACAAAGAACATTTTCTCCACTTCCGACAATCCAATAATGAGAATTATATGATGCTTGTACCGGTTAATGTTCGTGGAAAAAATTGAAAGTGAATTTAGCGTCTGAACTTCATGAAAAAAAAATTGTGTCTTGTAATAAATTTGAGAAAGTAATCGCCATTCACTAGGAAATTGAGTCTTTCTAAATTTGAATTACTTTCCGAATTCTTGTAATTATCAAGCAAACATCAATGAGGACACAGTTATTTTGTCCTTCTTTTAGATAACTTTTTCGACAGTTTAAAATAGCAATATCTAATGGGGCAAAACCATAATGAAAAGCGGACTCTTAATAACCATAAGAATTGTTCATTTCATTTTGTGGTAGAATGTAATTCCAATAAGTAATTACAATATTCTCCCCACATTGTAATTCACTCATAATGCACGCACCAATTTCAGATAACGAAAATGAAATGTAATGAAAGTTCGCTCGAAGTTGACCTAATTTAATTGCAGTTTTGCTAAATGTATAGCGCAATTATTTTATTATTTCAGATCAAATTTAGCCCTAGTTTGTATTTGAAATGAATGTATATTATGAAATGTTGTCTAACAATCGGCAAATCTCACAAAGGCAAACGAGTTCGCACTTAATCATTTAAACATAGTGAACGCTTGATTAACCACGGGTCGTAAACTTCCAGTAGAAGCCACTGTGATGATGGTGAAGTCACTCCCTTCCATTCACATACAATTCCACTGCCATACAAATGGGAAAAGGGGGCCAAAAGGATTTTTACTCCATTCGGAATCTGTGTTTCGTCTCATTCTTCTCAAGCTCTTTAGACAATGAACAATAATGATGAACAATGGGACTGGATATTGTAAATAATGTACATTCAGAATTCGCACAAATGTTTCCATTTCAAATGTCACCGTTAATAGCTTTCCTCAAAAATTGCATACCAGAATGCCAGAACACCCTCTTATTAGCATTTATATGGTCAAAAAAGGTAAATTCGTTGAAGATCCTATTTCGAACTGGCAGAGGGAGAGGACTGGTAGATGTCAATTTTTGATACGTACATTGATAATTTAGGACATTGGGAAGGCATATCATGAATATGGTAATGAAATGCTTGTAATAAATGTGTATTTTTAAAGAGTAAATCAGAATCAAGACTATTAGAATGAAATGCCAGTTTTTGTTATAAGACCAACAATCTACACCCACAATTATTCAAATGATAACATACATCATCTATAATCATGCTGGAAGTCTATGATAATGAAGTTGCTTTCTAAATCTTTCAACTGTCCCGTTAGAACATGCCCACGGATTATAAGAAGCGTTATGGTAGAATCTCTACGGAAATGTCACACAATCCAAATCTAACTTTTACCATACTGCACTTATGAGATCATTATATTCCAATACATATAAGTATGTATAAGTTTTATTGATTGCATTTCTTTCATTAGAAAATTCATAACAGAAGAACTGGAACAGGAAGCGATCGATTGTTTATCAGCCGATGGATCGTCAATAGGGCCGCCATTATTTGAACTTGACATTCGACGATGGTTCATGAGCCTCTTGAGACCTCGATCGCCGCGGATGGAAATCAGTTAAATGAAAGCAGGAAAAAAAAGATGATAAGGAAGGTAGAGAAGGGGGGGGGGGTTATAACCGAGATCGAAACCAGGGGTGTGACTGAAGACACTCACGCACGTGACCTAACCGACCTAAATTCTCCAACTGGACTAACCCGTTACCAGAGCAAGAGGCAATGGATCGGCGCAAAAATGTTTGGTCGAACAACAATATAGCGAGAACGATAAGAATTTTGCTTTTATGTTATCAGCAGCCTTTATCTCGACTATCTGACGACCTCCATAACCTTCTTTGATATGAAAACAAAAAGCCTACAATTTTTCATTGCTACCGGTACAATGATGTGGATCGAGGTTATTTTCAAAATTTTATCCAAGTCTACCTTTTTAAATGAATAGATTACTAATTAAGATGGTTTAGAGACCCATGCAAGTGTGACGTTTCGTTCTTTGAATAGCAGAAGAACAAAACCACTATATACAACTTAGCCAAATGAGGTCCAAATTTATTAAACATTTTGCAGTAAATGTATTTTTAAAGTGCTTTTTTCAGGGATTGAATTTCTAACCTCATAAGCCGTTCTTTTAGCGATGAGTTTAAGGCATATAGATGTAGGTTGTGTTTTAATAACAAAATGATTCATTACCCACGAATGAAAACAGATAAGGCCGTTTTCTTGCTATTTGAAACAGCCTTGTACCTTCACGCCTGTTATAATTAATTGTTCCATGGAAACGATGGAGTCATCACATTCCATGTTGAAAGAGTCTTATTATACAAAAAGTCACTTGTATTGAAAAAATGATAACCATTTACTTATCGACAAATTAGGATGTACTGAATTCATTGTTCTTCTCAATCAAAAGAAATTTAATCTGCCACGGTATCTTCTCCTTGAAACAGATTTCACGTTCTTTCGACACAGAAATTGAATTTGAAATGTTTCTGGACTGTAAGTGTCAACCGAATGCTGATTTAGCTCAGTCTTACCCATATTTGTCGTATCTTAACCTTCCTCTTCAGCCAGGCACAACTTTGCTATGCTAACGCAACTTCTGTCATGTGTCAAAAGTTTTTTTGTAATTTTGATGTGTTCATGACCTCTCTTGCTTGCTTACCCTATTATTACTGGCGTGACGTCACTGAATAACTTTAAAAAAAACATCCGCAAACAAAATTGATTATTTAGAATTAAAAATCCTTTCGAAGATTAAGCAAAAAAATATTCCAGTGACGGAATATTTTTTTTTTGGTAGAATGCTAAAATTTAAAAAAAAAATTATTTAATTATTTTTGAGGTATTAGTTAAGGGTCACCTGTAAGAAAAGGAATGCTTTTCGGCGGTTTATCACTACAGGTTTTTGAAAATTTTCAAGGACTACGTGGAAAGCTTAGTCATTGTCATTATGAAGTGATCTGTTTTTAGCTTAACTCAAAAATAACGAATCGATGATTTTTATCACTAAATGAAATATGAGAGGAGAGGAAAATCTCAGTTCAGAACTGCTTGATTTGATCTCTTTGTAATCAATGAATAGTCTAACAACGAAAAGTCTAAATGATAATATTTTGATATGCATAATTAATATCGCAATACAAATAAAGTTTTAATGACCGACAAAATTATATTTAATTGTCAAATCAAATCGTCAGCCATAAGAAAATTTATTGGTATTGCTGTATTAAATTCTATTTTTTAAAATTTTGCTCAGCACTACCAGCTCCCCCATATCCGCTTAAAACACAAATGAAATATTTTGTTATTAACTTAATTTTTTATTATCTAACTTTTTTTGACAAAAAAAAGTTACATATAGAACATAACTATAATTTTGTTGTACTGTATCAAGAATTTCCGAAGATTTGCATCTACCCACTTATTTGTTTGTATAAGCAAAAGTGGTTACCTTGGAGAGATCACATAAGAAGTGGTCACCTGCTAATGTGGATTATGAAATTTTTGTCTTCCGTGAGCTGCCCCTGCCTTTCGACCTAATTTCTGTTACATGTTCTTATTATAAAAAGATTTTAAGCCTTTAGAGGTAATGTGCTACTTGAATCAAGTCAGATTGACGTCAAATGGGACTGTCGATTGAGTGAACGAATCATATCAGTTTCCCTTAATACCGTTCATCTTTATTGCAACTTATTTATTACCCTTCCCTTTCTTTCGTTTTCATCTTTCGCTTTTCTTCATCCAAACAACTTTTGAATTCAAGTTTCTTTACCTTTTCCTTCCAACACCTGTTCTCCCACGTGTTGTCTCTCTCTTTACAAGCTTTTTAATCAAACGATCAGATGAACGACCACGGTTCGAGATTAGAAGAGAAATGTGTTAACAACACAGAGTGCCACCAACCTCGAGCTCCGAAGGGGAAATTGATAATTTAATTACTCCTTTGCTTCCAATGGCACCTCTATTTACCCCTCTCTCCCTCTCTAATAGAGGAACAAAAGAGACAGATTGAGAACAGCGACGCCCCAATGTTTTTTAAATCGGAAATGGTTAAGAGATTTTTTTAACACGCTGCATCGGAAGAACTACATAATTCAGCGCCGTCTCTCCTTGATTCCAGGCTATAAAGAACTGCTATGACAATGCAAAGAATTTTCAGGGTAAGAAGATAAAGTAAAGCGCTCCACGCTCGAATGGATTTCTTGACACTTAACGACCCATTTCAACGACTTCATGTGTAGTTAACGGAGGAATTCCGGATCTTTTGCCTAACTAGGGCCTCCTCTCATCAACTCGGGTCAACACAGAAAACCTCACTCCGCTGAGTCGTTTTTTCTTCAATGAAAAATCTAGCACGTTTATCAATGATTTACTAGGAGATATTCAAATTCCTAAGAATGAAATACAATTCCTTTGAGTTAAAAACAATAATTAAATTCGTCTGCAAAAGCGCGACCTCCTAGGTTGTTTCCTTGTCTTCCTACTTCAGTTATACCATTACAAAGGTATAGTGAAATCCTTAATGAAAGCGCTGATTAAAATAACAATACAAACGCATTATTCATTCCCTAAACTGAATTTTCGTTCCTTCTTATCATCATCAGAATGAATCAAATAACCAGGAGAAGGAAGGAAGGTAGTGAAAAAAATGCTTGTTTTTTTAAATATCTTTAACTCCTTTTCCTCCATCCATCCGGTTGTGAGACTCTCGTCGTCACCCGTCGACCTTCGAATCCCACGCAGACTTGAATATTGTCCCCGCCGCCGCCGCCGGGACACTCGTACACCTGCCTCCGTCGGCACCGAAAGGTTCCAGGGTCACGTGGGTGGATAAGGGGGTTCTCTTTTGGTTCACAGTCAAAAATAAGACAAAAATACCGTTCATTTGACGGAGTAACGCATCTGGAAAAAGGAGGCTGGCTTCGCACGCTACCGGGAGTGCAATCAACGGTGTAAATTCCTTGGAAGGCTTCTTTGTCCTTAGAAATGCTCTCGGTTTTTTTATATGGGAAGAAAGAAGAACTGAATGGAGCTTATTTTACAAGATACTCTTAAAGTAGTCATGATGTTAAATTCTAAGAATTTATCAGAGTAGTCATGAATGCTTCTGTTTCTCTCAAACAATACTGCGCCAATGGATTTCAGTCAGAGTGCCATGGACTCTAAAATAATTGGTTACCTACTTATAGGCGTTCAAAATCATCAAATTTAATGAAAAGTATAATTTAAGTGACATTCAAGTAACTTTATTAATCTTATAACAAAAGTTTAAATCTTATTTAATGCAGAGAAAATGCGTAAAATAATTTATTTATAAAGTATAAAGCAAAATCATTACAAAAAGTTACTTCTTTTTAAGAGGAAATTTAATAACATCAGATGCGATTCATTATAGTCACGTTTGCAATAACAACACTAATAATTAACCCTATGAACAGAAAAAATGTAGAACAGTTGTGCATAACCTGCGGGCTGCTTATGGAAATTTCAAGAAAGATAAACATAATTCAGTAGTAATGGAATGCTTAATGGCCTTTAGCCTAAGGAATTTCATTTTCTTTCCTCATTTCTTGCAAATACTTTATAATGGGCGACTTCGTGACATTAATTAAGAACCATTTGCAATATCATGAATATTTTGCCTATGCTAATAATGAAAAATCATTTAGTAACGATATCATCTGACAGTGTCATTGATAAGTAAGATCAATCGAGATAAAGCAACTACAACGAAGTCAAGATACTTATAAGGCTTTGAGTTTAAGATCCACAGAAAACAGCGTCTCTCTCGTTAGGATGGAATGAAAGGCAAGAAACGAACCTTTATGTTTTCGAATATTATCAGAAAGAAACAGATTGATATGAAAAATAATTGGATAAATATAAATGAATTGTAAATTTATTAGTCTTCAGTCGCCAATCTGTTTTATATTCAACATTAGTAATGACCTTTAGCCCAAAGAATTTTAATTTCGTTCCTCGATTCCCACTTCAGTATCATAGAACACTTAGAAACTAAGCATTTTTTTTTCTTTTCCAGCGCTACAGCTTCAAGTGAATTTAAACTTTAGTTGTTTTTAATCGTGATTATTTATTAGAGAATTCATTTTTTTCATTGTCATAAATAACTCAGTAGAAAATTGAATCGAGATTCACGATTTCTGAAGGTAAGCAAATCCAAACTAGATCCCGTCGTAAAGGTTAGGAAACTAATCACTTTTAAAATACAATAGTGTAGGGAAAAGCGATCTTCAACCAATAAACGATCGATCTTTCATTAAATTTTTTTTTCAAATTTTCCTTTAATTCATTTCTAATACCCTTACACGGAATGATTTAAATGCCTAAATGTAGGCCTGCCATTGGTGAACTTGTGTTCTTTATAAAATAACAAAATAAATTCTTACAATTTTGAGGTCCTGAAATGAAATATTAGAAATTTAATTTTAAGTAATTATACATTTTAAGGCCGAGTCAGTCCAATTTTTATTCTTTTTTTCTCTCGCTTTCCCTTCAATGTTCTTTTTTTTCTACTAACAAGAAGTCCTTGAAATTTTCTTTCTTAAGGAAGGAGTGCTCAGATTTCTTTTTTATTTCTCTTAAGAGAATGTTTTTTGGCCAACTGGAGAAGGGCGAATCAGTTAAAAACCAAAGACTGGCATATTTTCAAGCGTAAACAACAAAAACCCATTCATTACATACTTAAGTAGATCCGAAATATTTAAATAATTTAAAACATTGTTAACATTCAGTCGAAACTATTAAGTCATTTTTAATTTTTAAGCTCTTGGAGAAGTTCAAACAGGTTTTGCAAAGCCGCTCTGAATTCAGATTTTCAACCGAGAACGACATCCGAATAATTCTTGTTGGAAATGTACTTGCCATTAAGGCTGTATTTAGGATTAAAATTTGTTTCTTACTTCATTATTATTTGAAATGTGTTTAAATTGATAGGAGACAGTTTATATAGTTAAAGACAAAAGACGTTTTTGTTAGTGCTGATAACTCAATGACTCAATAACGATCCAATAACCATATTGAACGGAATGTAAGTCGAGATATGTTTATAATAGGAACCGTCTCGTATTGAGTAAATGAAATTAACTGACCAAGTAGAAAAATAACAAAAAATAATATTCCTTATTACTTTGAATTACTTCAAAAATCTTTACATTCAGGGTCGTCTCATAATCAAGCAAATACGTCAATTATGAATTTCTGGAAAGGAAAAGCATGTAACTTTTTAAGAAACATACTTTCAAAATGTACGAAAGGTTAAAATAACATTGTTTGTGTTAAGATTTATATAATATTCGCATCATTTTATGGTGACTTGTGAAATTCAATGAATATAATCTGCCACTTATTGTGTAAAAATTATTACGAAAAACTCTGTCGAAACACGAAAGAAGATAGGATGACATATATACCCGACTCTTGAGAGACATGAACTTAAGTTTTACTAATATATTAAGAAACTGTATCTATTCCTTAATATTGTTATACTGTATTTATTATTGAATGGCCAAATCATATTGGGAGTATGTTTTGTGTTAATGTCCTATGCATTTTTATTACATAATATTTTTTGCGTTGAGAAGAAAAGCCTCTAAACGTGAGCTTTAGACTTTTAAAAATATGATAAAAACAAAATCTTATATTACACATTTCTTACATTGCTTAAATAAAAACTCCTTTTTCTTTTAAATTATTCTTAGGAACTAAGCTAAACTGAAATGATAGTTCAATAAACTGGGAATTCAATACAATAAATGGCGAAACTAGTCGGAAACTCTGATCTCCCGTTATTGTATTGTAAAATCTCTACCAATTGAATTTTCCTAGACTCGTTTTTTGACTTTGACCATTTGAATTTAACTGATGAGGACCATTTTATCTCTTTTTCAAACACAAAACATAAAATTTTATTTACACACGTATAATTATCTTCTACAAATTTTCTACTATACCGGTATGCTTAAGAACAATTTATTGCAAAGAATGACTAACACAAGGTGAAAATAAATTTCCTAAATTTACCACTTCAATGAGAACCACTTTAACGTCAATTTCACCTTTTAGGAATTATACAAGTATATTTTTACTATTTTTTTTCAATTGATTATATAGAAAAAGTAACTACAATTATGTTTCTGCAGAGTTCATTAGCAAGCGTTTTAACAATACTTAGAATCCGGGTATTATAATAAAAAATTTTATTATGTTCAAGGCAAATCCAAATGTACACAATTTTTACTTTAATCATCCTCATTAAAATAAATAACACGAAAATGAGGACAATTTTCTCTGGAATGTTTAAGGATTTCATTAAAAAAATTGTTAAAATGCTTCACAATCTAGTCCTACCATTTGACTTCTGACTGAAATAAAATATGGACAACATAGGAAAATTTGGGGAAAAACTGCTTTATATAAAAAAGTTTAAATTATATTAAAATATTTGTAGCTTTTTTAATTTTATGTTTTAGAAATTTATGCTCGCCTGAGATGATAAACTAATTTTTATACGAAAAAAGGAAGGGAGGAGAGGGGAGGATAGAATTAATGGGAGCAACATCCAAGACAGAATATTAAACTAAACAAATGCAGGAAGAATTAAAAAAAATCGATCCCCTTCAGACGTTTTTCCTGGCAAAGAAAACATAAGGAACTGAATAATAATTTGCATTATATACTCTTTTTTTTACTCTTGTATACTCGAAATAAAACTCGTTCTCAAGGTGTCTCTCTTCACTAACTGTTTCTCTTGAATCGCTCCTCCTTTTTTTTTTTAATTCGTCTTCATTATGTGGCTCATCCCTTGTGCTCATCGAGGCTATCTTTCACTCGTCTATTCCTCGTCCCTCCCTCCCCCCTCCACCCTGTCTCTTCGACGGTAGAGAGAACCTCACCTGAACCACCTTCCGTCGCCAAAAGGCCTTCATTGGAATTATACCAACAAATCGTTCCGTCGATTCTCCTCTCTTCACTCACTTTCACTAATTTGTTTTCTCTACTCCTTTTCTTCGGTGAAAAGTAGTTCACCATCGTTTGTTGGTGTTAAAAAATAATAATAATGCGATTTTTCAATTCAATAGGCGAATCTCCTCAGACACCACATCTCGTAAATGAACAGATTTAAAGAGGAAAAAAAGATTATTACACTCAAGGTTGTTAATTCATATCGAGAAAAATCTAATTAGTAATATCTCTAAATTGCTTCATGTTTTAAAATTTGGTCTTGGGATAATTTCTTTTAGTATTAAAAATTTACCAGAATATATGCTAAATTGAATACCCAAGCATATGGGGGGGGGGGCCCAAATTCAAGCAACTTAAAACACCCAGCAGGCATTTCTCTTCACGTCTTAATTTTTGGCAACAAATCATCGCAAATGGCTAAAATCTGATGTGCATTTAATTATATGTCGTATTTTCCAATATTATTTTCCTGTCATGGTTTTCGGCTCCTTTATTATAAAATATAGTCCGTAAGAAAAGAAAGTTTGCATTATTTTTAGAAGTTTTATAGAGTGGTGTCAGGGCTATGTTTCTAACCTTTTCAAGCACGAAATTTCATCATGGAAAATATCGTTCGTGAACGAATATTTAACGACGAAAAAATAAAAGCGATTATCAAGGAAATGAAAAAGTGGCTACGACTGACCGCAAAAAATTCTTATCGATAAATGATGAGAGTTCTTGTTTCCAGTTGGTCAACCACAAAAATCACCGAGATAATTAAGGAATGTTTACAAATAAGAGTTCTAGTAAATGGTTATCGAATTTCATCTTTCTTTAGATCGTATAATTCTAAGATAAAAAATGTAGAGCAAAATTTTCCAATAATCCTTTTATCTAAAAATGCACACTAAGCATGATTAAATCTAAATTTCATAGTTTTTTTCATATTTTCTATAACATTTAAGATAGAAAAGCGAACTGACAACAGGGAATACTTGGGCTTTTCTTGCAAACCATAATTTTTCAACTCTTGCCTATTTTTTTATAAATGAATTTCGACCTTTATAATTTAAATTTGCAAGAAACGAATAAGATAGAATCTTATACATTTCAAATTAATAATGTTAAAATTAGCAGATTAATTCTTCGTCGCAATGGAGTATCGATTATGACAAAAAAATTCCAATCCATTAATATTAACAATAGGCTTATTTGTAATCAATTCACCGAAGGCGAGTTATGTTCAAGAAGCAGATTATTTGCTTATTTTAAAAGAAAATTAAAATCACTGATATTAAATATTTCTTGTATATTTCATTTACACTCAATCACAATTCTACTTGTACCTGTGTTAAATAATTTGCAAATTTTTTCTGACCTTCTTTTAATTGTGATTAGGGGGCCGCCGGACAAATAATTCTGGTAATTTTATGCTACATTGCAGGGAGAAAAACCGGTATAGGAACACAAGTGGTTTGCTTTCAGTTGAGGCCGAACACGCGACCTTCAGATCCAGATTTAATTCATTGGTCATTTAATTTTATATGCCCATATATACAGCTGTACTTTTCTGAACTTCCACTCTACAACCAATGCAAATATTTCTAACTTGATGCAGGACAGATGGTAGGAGAACAAAATTTTCAAATTGGATATTAAAACCTTTCGAAATCATTCTTAATTTTCCTTGCTAATTCCAAGAAAAGAGAAAACAGGGGATGCCAAATAACAGTGTAGCTCACACCCAAAGGATTAAGAAATTGTTCGAGCGTTTCCGTTCGCATTTGACGACTCTTCGCCATATTGGTTAGACTTTTTTTTTTATTATTTTAATACTGGATGTCCGATCGAAGGAAATTACAGGGAAACTCCCTTTGGAAGCGAAGAACACGGAAGATGAGATGTCAGGCAAGCAAAGGAACCATTCACCTTTCCATTCAACCCTTTCCTACACACCAATTTAGTCCAATTTTCGTCACAGACGATGATGTTGCTTCTTTCCAGAGCAAACAGGGCGAAATTGGATTCAATTGAAACCATTCAACCGATTCTCCTTGTTTAGCTTAGCCCTATCTCCTTTTGCACCATAACACAAGAGGAGGAAACATTTTTTACCACTTTATGGTCCTTCTCACCAGCGTGACTAAATAGTGCAACATCATTCATCTTTTATCTCCAGTTTGCCTTTCTTAGGCGACTCGATTTTGTTGCCGATGTGTACGTGTCACATTTTATTTTTTCCCCATTGAAAACGCTTCCAAACGATTGGGGAATAATAGGAGGATAAACGTAACCCAGATTTTGTACGTATTATTAAGCAATAAAAAAGAAATAAAAATTAGTTTGTTGCTTACACTGAAAGATTCGTGTTCTCTATTAGCTTATACTTCGAGTTTGCTCTGAATCGTTTCCGTCGCTTTGTGAAAATAATTGAATAGAGACTGGGGAGTTAATAGGAAGTAATCGAAGATTAAACTCAATACTGCAGGGAAAAATAATTAGTTTTTATATTAATGTTTATTTTCAATCCTATAATGAACATCTTTTCCGATTTAGTTATTCCCTCTGAACGGAGAGGAGTTGAATACAGGAAATAATAACCCCTCGAGCTGATTTAGTTCATGTAACTAATGAGCATCTAGTCTCAAAAAAATTGTTTTAATTTTTTTTTATTTTTACTTATTTCTATTATTTATGTTGTGACTCACTTTAAGCGAGTTTTCCGGAATGACCCACAAATGGCATTCTTGAATGAACAACAGTTCAGCAAGAAAAATGCAAGCATATTCAACCATAAGAGAACTTTAATTTCGCTTCCGCCATCTATTGATAGGTTCCAATAAATGTAAGTAACTCATATATAGGCTTCGATAAAACTATGTGAATGATCATTTTTTTTTATTCAATTTTTCAGTTTTTTATTCTAAAACTAAAATCATTTTTTTAGTAAATTCGAAAGTAACAGTTTGACTACAAACATTTGGAAATTTAGGATTCTCAGTGCCCAAACACTCACCGAACAGCTTGATCAATCGAAATTTATTTTGTGAAAAGTAAGTTGGGCCCATCAGCTTTGATTACAAATACACAATTCTAAATTCGGTCTTTAAAAAAATTTCGCTCTTCCACACTGTAAATTGTATATGTGATTGACGAAATGAGCATATTTGACAAGATAAACGGTCCTATATTTATCTTTCTAAAAATGAGTTCAAGTAGATCATTTTAAAGCAAATATATGGATATTTTTACAAGGTTTAAATTATGTTCCTTAATTATTCTGTTCGACAATGAAATTGCCCCACCCAGCAGGAGCCAGTGGAATCAGCTGTGGGACGTCTATGGTCTAACGGATAGTGTTTCCTATAAAAGTTACAAATACAGGAGTAAAATAGAGGAAAACAATGAGTTTAACTGTTGACGAATTTAACAGATTATGTAAGCAAGACAAATCTACAATTCCAAAAATCATAACTCTAGGAAATTTCATCTGATACGTGTTTTTCCCTCCGCTAAAACGTTGTCTCCCTCAGCCAAGTATTCTGAAGACTTAAAACTAGATACTTAGTTGCATACCTCACTCTGTATACTTGAATATTTAATCTTGACATTATGCTCTGGCATTTTCTAAACATTTTCTTAATAAAATAATGCCTGAATTACTTATTTTCCCCTGTTTTAACCGACTTCAAAAAAGGAGATTATCAATTCGACGCATATGTATGTAATATTGTTGGAATTGCACAATATTCGAATATGTTAGTCTATGTGGGTGTCTAAACAGGTATGCCAAATTTCATAAGTGTATGTATGTATGTATGTATGTATGTATGTATGTATGTATGTTTGTCCACTTATTTCTCAGAAACTAGAAATCGAATTGCAATAATTCTTATTTTTATTGGATTAAGTATCTTTCAACTTAAGGAACAGTCCAAGTTTCATCAAAATCGGTTCAGTAGTTTTGAAGATATGGACTGATATAGCTAGGCGATAGTGAAAGTTTCATCAAAGTAGGGGTTTTTTTATACTCTGTTTAATTATGTGATTTATAAAATGTACATTGAACGCTGAAATTTTTTTTTCTTTTTTCTATTTTTTTTAATTTCGGGATTTGGTATGGCTTTATTGATTGCAGCAAACTAATACTCATGAATGGATATAATAAAAAAAAATGTTTTAATTTAATTACCGATTCTCTTTCATTAAGGCTACTTTCCTGTCACGTAGCTTATAATTAATTCTACTATATATCTTAATGATGACATAACAGGCATTATGACATAGAAGTCCAACAAAAAGTAGTACTACTGATGAAAGCAAAGGAGAAATCGGAGTGATAACAAGGCATTTCATCAATCAAAAAAGAAAAAATAAATAAAACTTTGAAAACTAACCTAAATAAAATCACGGGCAAAAAAACATAAAGCATGCAAAAACTTAGTAAAATGTATACCATTTTACATTTGTGTCACTTAGTTAATAAATTAAATAAATTCAAGGAATAATTCATAATCATTACCTTCGTATAATTCGAAAACATTTCCTTTACAAAAAAATCAACTTTTCTCCCCCTTGCTTTTTATATGAAAAAAAATTGACATTTAAAAAAAAATTTTCTTTTATAAACATTCAAATTTTGCTCCAATCTTCAAAAGAATTTTATCTCTTCTTTCGAAAGATTAAACCGTCGATTCTTGAAATTACAATCGACTCGTCTAATCATTTGAAACGTTATTTTCATTTCATACTAAATCGCAAACGGAAACTTCTTAAATAAACTGGGAAGCAATTTGGAGGGAGGCGGCGATCCAATTAATGGTACTCGATCGCATCACTTCCGGATGCACCTCATCAGAATCGAATTCACGAGTTGTACGTGAAACATCGTCATAACACAATTCTTCAACTGGAAATTTTTTTGGTAATTCGGTGGGCGTTGTTGCAGCATTCGAGGAAGATCCTCGAGCTAAAGCATCCCTACCCCCCCCCCCCCCCCCTGCCACCAATGCCAAACATGGAAAAAGATGCATCGAAGCGATGATTCCTGAAGAGTGGTTTGAAGACGTTAATTTCACTTATGCAATTTGACATTTTATAAGTTTTTCCTGTCGCCTAGACCTTCGTGCGATCTAAATTTGGTTAGGTTAAAGGCGAAAACAAATGGAAATATACAATTGAATGTTATGCAACACTTTGAGTGCAGGAATATAATACTATATGAAATAAATTATTCGGTTATAAGATTTTAGCTATAGTTTTATTTATTCACTAAATTATATTGAAAAGAAAATGTAAGATCAGTATGAAAGGTAATTTTATATATGCATAATGATCAGTCGTGTTAATGTTTTGGTTATCATTAAACATAACTCTCAAAAATTCCCCATAGGGTCTTAAGGCTTTGGCTTTACGGCAAATTATAAAACTGCTGACAGAAATATACATGTTTCATCCAATCTTAATGTTCGCCAAAAAAAAAATTTAAAAAAAAAACGTTAGCATATAAATTTTCACGACTATTAACAAAAAATTTATCACCACCAGTTATTGAAAAAATAAACATATCTCATAAATTTTAATCATTTTCATTATTTATTGAAGGTTAAATGGGTAATAGAAATATTTTCCCCAGAGCGCATATTATCGCCAAAATTATTATTGCATTTAATATAATTTGAGATGATAATAAACTTCTTTATTAAATTGTAAATGGCTAAATAGCTTTTCAGATGTAAAATTTTCTTGTATGAAATTAAGCACTTGGTCAAAAGTTCGATTACTATGCAAAACAGCCAAAAGATAATTTTTAAAGGAGAATTGGCAATTTATTTTCTTTTACTCTATATACTGCTTTGATATGTTTAGATTTTGTTGACCCCCTTCTCCGATGACGCCAAACCGGAAGATTAGGTCAGTAAGCATACCTAACCATCTTTTCTCCCTATATAACTCTATGGACAAGTTCAATTGAAGGAAAAGTTTAAAATGGTAAAATATCGCAGAGTATTATTAGGCAGTAGAGGAGACGATGGATCCGCTTCGACATGGACTGATGAAACATTCCTGGAAAGGACGTGGAAAAATATTCCCATCAAAAACTATTCCCCTTGATTTCGAGAGACTTGCCCATTACGAAATGCATTTGGAATATATTGGGTGACATTCCAGTCGTTTTTAATGGCTTTCGTTTTGCTCTATAGACTACAGACCAGAAGTTCTTTCTTACGCATTAAAGAAGAAGCGCACTAACTAATCTTTTTTTGGTCTCGTCTAGCGTTTCGTTAATATCAATGAATACAAGCACAATAACACTTATTATATGTCCAGTCTATTTTTTTCTCTTCTACTCGGTGCGCTTTTTTCGTGTCTTTATTTTCTCCTTTAACCTCGTCAGGCTGTGAAGGTGGTGAGTGCGCAGGCGCATTTCCTTGACCTCGTTTTCTTTTGCCTCGTGAACCCTTTCCATAGCGAAAGGTGGCACCAGACAGAAAGGTTTCAATATTCAGAAATTTTCAAAATATGAGAGAAAGATGGAAAAAGAGTTTTTTGGAATGCTAAACATTCGATTTCGGAAAGGAAACGCCAAACAATCGCCTTTCGGGGCGGAAACGCCGCTACCTTAAAGGCAAAGAAAAATAACATCTGGATATTTGTGAAATTTTACAAAAGGAAATATCAGCTTCAAATATTAACCAAGCATCATTAACATAAGAAAATAATTTGCTGACGGGACAGGTGGGAAATACTAGTAAAGAAATGCGTTTCAGATTTTCATTTCTGCATTTATTTAATGAAAATTATTTTCACTTTAGGAATAAAACATGAGAATATTTGGAAATAATCTAAGACCTTTTCCATAAGGTTTTCTCAAATTAATTGTTAATTTTGAATACATACAGAAAAATTTTAATTGGCTTAAGAAATGTAAGAAACCGAATTACAACCGAAAACCAATTTATCACTCAGAAATAGAAAAACGTAGTTGAATAAATTCTGTGTGAAATTTAAATATAGTTTGAGAGCAAAGAATGAATTACGATTCAAAATCTAATTTTATCTTCTGAAATAATAATAGTAATTTGGTCTGTTCTTAATCTTTTAATCTTGCAAAATAACATTGCAAGTATAAATTGTTAATTGCCCTACTGCAGATTATAACACTTTACAAATAAATAATTAATTAATCATTCTGTATTAATCTGAAACGATGGCTTATCTAGTATCAATCCATGGTATAGGTTTATGATATTTATCTTGAAAGATTAAAACGATAAATAACAATTAACAATTAACGATAAATTCTCATACCATATAGAAATATTCCGAAAATTCCCGCCCGGCATATTTTTATGGATTTTTTTTCCTTAATATTCGGGCGGTGTCATATATCTAGAATAAAGTTCATTATATTATCTCACATTAAGAATTCCGAGCACAAATGAGAGAACAAAATGAAGACGAAAGGAAATAATTTAGGGATAAACCGATCGGCGGAGAGGAAATGAAAATCAAAGCAGGGCACGAATAAATACGGAAGGAGAGCAAGACAAAAATATAAGACAATAGGGAGACAGGAAAGGGTCAAAGAGTTGGGAAAAGCGTAGAAAACAGGTAAATGTGACAACAAAATTTAGAAGGCAGTCGTACGAAATGAGTTGTTTTTTTTATACTCGTTTTTTATTCTTATTGTTTATTTTTTTATCTTTTATTCATTTTTTGCCTCTACTGGGATTGTACTCCTAAAATATGAATTGGCTTGTTGTTATATAAGTTCTCATGAGAATATTTGGCATGTACCAGAGTTGCAAACTTGTTAATAATGACATACTTTGATAGATGCCCTACAACGCATTTACCTATCTGGAAAATAGAAACGGCTGTGTCGATTATAAATTTAACATTTTCAGTTTTTGTTTTCCTGTTATTTTGTATTTGTATTGTTATAAGAAAAAAAAATCCTAACCTAACCAAATTGATATCCCTGGGATTAAATTAACTCAGCCTACAATATTGCACTTACAAGGGATTCCCTCGAACATGTATGTCACAGATTTCCACCAAATTGAAATATGTTACTCAATTGAAGCTACAATAGATGCTTGCAAAATAATGCGAAATTTTGTTTCTTTCAAAATAAACCACGACAACGAAAAAATTTGAGCACACAGTGTCATACAAGGACTCCATTGTTAAAGCGTTGAATATGTATTAATGCGCTTAACGGATCTTCTTTCTTCCACTGCTCAGCAATAAGCACGAATCCACTTCAGATGAAATCAATTGAAGTAGACAGCAGCAGACAACAATTGAATGGCTTCTCAAGTTTCTAAACAAACTTAGTTTTTAAAAATAGATTATTACAATTATCTAATTCCAGTACAAAATGTGTAGAGTAATTAATAACCATTTCCTTAATTTATTATTTCATTTTATTAAGTAATTCGGTAATCAAACACTGGGCTGGCTTCATGTGCAACGTCGAGTAATACGTTGAGGGGGTATGTATCGCGGTGCATTATAATTTTAAATAAAAATAGTATTCGTGGATGCCTACCTTATCTTATAAATTATATCCAGATGAATAATTGTACAGCAAAATTAAGGTTTTATGCTTAATAACAGTGCTGTAACTGCAATTCTTTGGCGACGGCTACTATTGGTAACGATTTTGCTTTTCCCTCTGACCGCCACGTTTGTTGAACTCTGCGCACTTCCGGAGCTCATTACTGTGTGCTTGCGCGCAAAAAAAAGGCTTTGTGGGGTTCCCTTGTTAGTATAGTCTTTCTCAAATTTTTGCTTAATAAAAAGTAAAGATTTAAATATCTGTTTAGAACTGCAGAATTAATCTTTTAAATGATACCAAATTTCGTTCAGTTGAATTGGAAAAAAAGCATCCAAATGCAGAATTGGAGAATTATGGAGAGAGTAGATTTTTTTGCTCGCTGGAATAACCGATGAAACTAAATTTCTTATTGGTATTATTCCTTATTTATTTCAAGCATTCAACTGTAATTTAAAGACTTAAACTAATCTTGTTTAGAACAATGCAAAAGTCTACAAGTGAATGTACACAGCTTGTTCAGGTTGAACTCATTCGTTGTCATTAACGCATACATATTGGAAATGTAAAGGAATTTCTGAAAATGCTCTTATATTATCAATTATACAGGGTATCTCACCTGAAGTGAAGGCAGATATTGCCAACTTCTAAAATACAAATCTTACAGAATACTTTCAATGGAAGAATTATTGTACTTTTATGTGAGGGGTTTTTATGTGTAATTCATTTCCAAAAAAAAAACGATGCCATTTTTGACTATGAAAAATATCTTTGAATTGTGCAAATGATACTCCTATTTTAATGGTATTTTAATATTGTACACAACATTTGAGAAATGTTTTATTCTTGGTGTTTTTTCAATTGATCCAACCGTTTAGGAGATAAAGGCAGTGAAAGTGTGGTTAAAGAAACGGTAAAAAACAGAAATTGTTCATCAATGACATAGCAAAGAAATCAATAAAAACATTGCTATAAATTTTATAATCCTTTGTGTTTAGAAAGAATTTCTGTTTTTTTTTTTTTTTTTGCCTTTTCTCTAAATCCAAACAAACCATCTTTCACTGCCTCGATCTCCTAAACGGTTAGATCAATTGAAAACACACCAAAAATAAAACATTTCTCAAATGCTGTATACAGTCTGAAAATGCCATTAAAAATAGAGGTTTCCATAGCACAATTCAACATTGACTTCCATATTGTTAAATGGCGTCGTTTTTTGGAAATGGGATACACATAAAAAACCTCTCACAAAAAAGTATAATAATTCTTCCATTGAAAGTACTCTAGAAACTGGCTATTGGTTCACTTTAGGTGAAACACCTTGTATAGCCTAACAAGTCCATCTTAAACGTTTGAGACAAAAGTGGCTTAAAATCTTAGAAAACTCTTTATCAAGGATCCGAAATTACTTAAGACTCTTTAGACGTTGGAATTTATGAAGTTTTTCATTTCGTTAGATTAGAGCTTTTAATTTTTACCAGTTTTCTTTCTTTTTTTTAATTCATTATTCTTTTAGTATCTTTCCGCCTTTTCTTCAAAATGGATTTCATATCCTTTGTAATTTTTAACTTTGAATTATTGCCGCGTAGCTTTATTGAATTATTTGAACTTTGAATTATTGTCACGAACATAATTTTCGATCATTAGTAGTTAAGAATTTTTAACGCTAACAGAAACGAGGAACTCTGAAATTATTACCTTACGAGAGATCTTTTTGTTATAAAAGGCCTATACAATAATACTATGATCCTGTTTTATTTTAATTCACTCTATAGATCCCATTTAACCTATTGTTACCTGCGCTTCTTTTCATTACAAATTGCATGTTATCATGAAATAAACTACGTTCTTGGAAGGCAATAATTCATTTTCGTCTCAAAACAATGTAAACCCAATTCCTTTCTATCGCTGTTGTTCCCACGTCCACAGAAATCGAACATCACGATTTATCGATAGTTTATTACGGGATTTCCACCTATTTAGTCTAAATTCTGTATAGTTCCTTACACCCACGCTTGGTATATGGAGACACCGAGGAGTTTCTGAGAAATACCTTTTTATTTTGTGGGCGAAACCCAAATTTGTTTCCTTTTTTTTTCGTTACTCACGGATTTTGATTTGGAACAGGTGAGGCTTTCTTTTTTGAATGCCCTTCCTCCTCCTCACCAAGCGAACGGGGGTGAAAAGCAACTGTATAAAAAGAGACCGCAAAACGCGGTTACGAAGTGAAGGTAAATCGTCAGTGGGATCAGTAAGCGAGGCATTCTCTCTTTCTCCCACGCCAAAGACGAAACCACTGCACAAATCTAACTGTGTTGATCTATTGTGTTTCAGAACTACAGTCACAGTCTGGTATTACGAGGGGGAGGATAGAGAAAGCCTTCATTGACAAATCACGCATTCGCTGTTTCCGTTTGAATTTGCCTCTCACTTGACCTCCGACCTCGGATGAAGATAGGCTGAGGTAGCGTAAGAGTGGGAAGGAACCAAAATAAATGTATGCCTTCGTTCTAGAAAGATAAATTTCTATTCTTTTGTAGAAGGGAAGGAAACTAGTGTATCCTTCACATTTTTTTTAATTCTCGAGCGACACATCCGATCATCAGGATACAAGAGCAAGCGAGAAATGAATGGACGCCCATTCGTTCCCTTTCCTTAAGCGGAGGTGTCATTGCCAAGAAAAAAAAATTAATGACTTTCAGAAAATGAAATTTTTTTTTTTTTCATCAAGATTTTATTTAAAATTTGTATGACAGAATTTTCTTCGCGGACAGAGCGTTTATTCCCATACAATAAACTGCCGTAAATTTATTTTTAGTAAAAGTGTAAAAAAGAAATTATTTCTCTTTTAAAATAGACATCTAACTTTTTTTATAATAAGAAATACCAAATTCACAAAATTATGCGTGTTATTAATGTTAAAATATTCCTCTTCAGTTCGGCAAGCAAACTAGATATTTAAAATATCAAAGGAATTCGATGGATATATAAGAATAATCTTTATACTCGACAGTAAACCTTCGAGTCGTTGACATCCAAGAAGTAAATGCAAAAGAGTCTTTTCTAATCCTTCTTATTTTAGCGTGATATGTTACAATTTTCATGAGTTTATGGTGACTTTATTGTGTCCCATTAAGTAGATGCACTGGAGGGTAGGTGTTACGAATATTCTAATCAGTTATTACGAAGTTGGGCAACAGTTCACAAGAAAAAAATTCGTTAGAAACAATCACAAGTCAGGTGGACTTTCTTACTAGTACAATCGCAAGACAGGCTTAAGTTGAAATAATTATAAAACTTTAGATTTTTTTCTGAGACATTATTTTTTATAACAAGAAAAAGGCAATTTTTTTTTTTTTAATTCTTTCCCTTCATTGAGCAGCCACAAAGGACTTTAATTTTGAATAATTATTCGCATTAGAATCTTTACAATTTTTCCCCTCTCCCAGGTTCTTCCTTATTATTATTCATAGTGAAACACGCAGTGCAATTAGGAAAATTGTCTGACTTCGCTTAAAGAAAACGAGAGCAAGGAGAATGAAACGAATTAAAGGAAAGAAAAAAAAAAAGAAAACTAACAACAAAAGAGACGGAAATTTTCAAATAAACCTATCAAGTCTATTGCGAAATTTGCAAAAAAATAATGATTGATATTAACCTTTATCATATTAAGAGTGGTACCAAAAATAAAATATTTAATGAAAATAAAGAACGCAGAAAGAAAATAACAAAACTTAGGCATTAAAACTTCATCGTTTAAATATGAAGCGGAAATATGAATGTTCACAAATTTATTTAAAAAAAAAAGGGGGGGGGGGGGAATGTATGTTTTTCAGCAATTTCTGCAATATTAGCAAAATATCTAAGAACCATATAGAATAGTCTCGTCTCTATATAAACAAATGATATATTTTAACAGCTGACATAATTTATCAAAGCAAGATTAGTTTTAAATAATAATAATAATAATTAAATACTGGAGATGAATCTCCAAACACATCTCCATTTTTCGACAGAAAAATTATTACAAGATCATTTTTAACAAAATATACAAGAATCAAACAGGATATATTAAACGCAAAAATTCTCTAAGCATAAAAATTATAAAATAATTTCATTTTTTTTTAAATTTATTTTTGTTTTCCATTTCTCCATATTTACCCCTTTGGCTATAATGCTATGAATGAAAGACAATATATGTGAGAAAGAACTTTTTTCCTTGGGGGAATAAAAAACCTTCTCAGTCTGACTTCACATCTTCATACATTTAAAGAATTCATCATATGTCGTAACATGATGAATTCTATAATAACATGTGATTTTTGGAACAAGGTCAACGAAACAACGACATATAAGATTAATAATGAACACGTAACTTGTATAGAGTGATGTTAATATGAATGAAGAATAGGAGAATTAATAGTACTGATCACTGTATAATATATTTTTAAATGGAATACAATTTTATGATTTTACATATAAGAATGTTCACTTTTTATTGATAGGATACTTAATTTTTACATAAAATGATGCTTTATACGTATAATGAGGTGTTGTATTGTTATTTCAAACTCATTCGGTTCCATAAAATCGGAGAATTTAATCATTCCCTACATAATTCTTTCTAAAATTATTGCTTAATTCTTAGCGATTGAAAGACGCATACAAGATTCAATTCTCTTCAATGAACGCAATTGGAAAAGAGACAATTGTGTTCATTTTGTAATTTACTTTTTTAAGTCGTTTTTATGTACGGTTCGGTAATTATTTTACTTCGTTCCATTCATATTCATTAATGCACACAATGTTCCTAATATATAACATATTCACTACAATATACATTATATACTTTAGTGATCGGTTCTTACCCATAGTTCTAAGATTTATAATTTTATTACTGCAGAGTATGAACTTGTTTATTGTTACTGCAGATTTTGTTATTTATCTGTTAAGCTAGTGGAGATGCATCTGATGGGTCTAAGTTTATCGAATATTAAGTAAATATATTAAATATATAACTTATATTATGAACTGCTTTACGAGTGTTGTTTTATTTTTATTTTTACTTGAAATCCCGATAATTTATTAACTTTGAACTACCTCCTTTCAAGTTGGATTTTACAGAATCAGCATCTTCTGTTTTGAAAAGCATAAGCTGTAGTTTGAAGGGCTTCCTCTTTTGCCGCCAAGATTGTAAATTGGTCTAAATGTCACTCTTACAATTTTATCAACAGAACGATTTTACTTTCTAATATAATCATCTGGAATGTGCTCTTTTCCCAACAATTTTCCTTTTTTTTTAACCTGTAATAAACTTTTTTTTCCACTCGTAATAAATATTTGATGTCCTAACAAAAAAATTTGGTCCAGCTTCAGCTTTTCCTAATGCTCCTTATTCCGCTCTCTTTATTTATGTGTAAATTGATAAACTGGTTAAATAAAAAAAAAAAGGACCCATTATAAAAATGAAGGTAGAGACCCAATATGAGATATTTTTAAGATGAGGTTGTTGTATATCATTAACCAACCCTATTAACGACGGTACAGGTTTATGTATGTGTGTATGCCACACGCCATAACTTTTGAAAGGATTGACCTAGAGGCTTGAAATTTTGTACACACGTAGGCCCTATACAGAGGATGGTGCGAAAAATATAGCGAATCCTCTAGGGTGGGCCAAACATGTGTTTTTGTGGTTTCCCCAACTGACTTCCTTTCATGTCTACGGAGTTTTGATTGCGTGGAGCAATTTGTGACGTCAGAGTTTGACTGTTGACATCAGAATTTAAAGAACTCTATTTGAAGTATAGCGCATCCTCCCACTACTGCTCGTAACATTTTGATGATAAAATACTTATATCGTTGGATAACGATGCCTTAACCAATTTTTTTATCTTGTAATGAATCGACCTTGGAAATTTGCATAAGATGTTTTCAGGAATAAAAAATAAGGGCTCTTTTCCTACAAAATATTTTATTTAATGTTTTTATACATACATTGTGAATAAGAACATTGAAACCCTTAAGCAATCCGCGAAAAACAGCCCCTATAGGTGTCGCCACATGAAATTCAAGATGGCGAACGGAGAAAGGTAACGTGTGACCAGCCCCCCGCCCTTCCCTCCTCCCTGCGTGTGACCCGATCGGGTTGAAGAAATCATATACGATGGTTTGGTTTGTTTGGTATTAACGTCCTTTTCAACTGCCATGGTCATTTCAGGACGGCGTTATAGGGGCCGCAAATTTTGCCTCGCAAGGGTTCTTTAACGTGCAGCCGGCAAACGACTACACGGTACCAACGGCTTTACTTCCCTTCCGAAGGAAGTGCGTGATCTCAGGATTTTCCCCCTGAAAAAATCCTCGTCGTCCTCGGCCGGGGTCGAACCCGCGTCCTCGGGCATCAGAGGCGATCACGCAACCCCTGAGCCACCGAGGCTGATCATCAAATACGATGGAGAGAAATAGTTTTACTATCAATTTTTTCGTAAGAAGGGAAATAAGAACTGAAGGCCAAGTACATCATTTATTATGGTTACACTGCAAAATCGGACTTCAATTTACAGTTATTTTCACAATTATTATTGATGTATTGTTAAAGTCAAATAAGTAATACTTGTTTGCTAAATTACGTAAATAATGAATAAAGGATCATAATTTTTTCTAGAATAATAGCATTTAATTTTCAATTATTTTCAATATTTGAATACACACACTTACCGGAGGACAAATTTCTCAGCAGGTAGACAATTTGTGAATAATTCATAAGTAAACAACTAATTTATTTTTTAAAGGGGAGTGAGATATTCATGATAATAAAAGTTTTCAAAAACGAAATTATATACACTCTTATTATGTTATTTACAAATCGTGATTATAGAATATATATTTTGGTTATACCCATCAGAGTATGCCTACTTCGACGCCACATTCGCTAATCATCATCACCGTTTGTCTAAGTCGCAGGAAAAAACAAGTTCACAGGTAAAAATCACTGATATCAGAAAGTAGAAGTCACAGTTATACCTGTGAGCATAAAATTTACAAAGGGACCGCACGGACTGTAATCAAGGATTTGGTTGAAATTTTAGGAGGTCAATCTACAAAATTAATATACCTTGTGTGTAAAAGGAGTTGACTCAATGGCCTTTCGTTTCGGAGGGAAAAAAATAAAATATTTTACGTTTATTATTGTAGTACCAGATAAGCCAAGTGGGAAGAAAGTTATACAACTTAACAGGAGTGGCGTAGTGGTTACTGTCAGGTTTTGCGGATTTACTGGTCCGGGTTCAATTCCTGTAGTATTGAAACATTTTTATTTTTATTTTTTTTTTGTTTTTCGCCCTTATTATTTGTTTGTACTTTGCATAATAACATTCACATACATAAGTAAAATTTTTTTCAATATTGAAAAATTTTGTACAATATTTTCACGGATGGTCATTGGCGATCTGTGATTTGGTGGTGACGTTTGCACATAGACCGTCGATAGTGCGAAGAGATCTTTATAGTTTCATTTTTATTTCACACGCCACGGCAATGACCGCCCGTGAAAATATTGTACAATGCATTTTGCATTTTTTTGACCTGCGACGTTGCTTATGTATATGGATGTTATTATACAAATTGAAAACAAATAATAATGGCGAAAAATGGAAAAATAATGGGAAATAAATGAAAAAATAATGAAAAAAAAATGAAAATAATATCAATACTACAGGAATCGACCCGGCCCGGTAAATTCACAGAACCTGATGTTAATAACTGCTCTACCGCTGTTAAGTTGTATACCTTTCTTCTCATTTGGCGTATGTGGCATTACAATAATAAACGTAATTTTTTTTTTTTTTTTTTTTACACTTAAGGTATACTAATGTAGATTGATCTCCTAAAATTTCCACCAAATCCGTGATTACATGTTTGTGCAGTCCTCTTGTTAGTTCATCACTACACGCTAAAGCGTTTCCCCATGCTGATACCTTGATAGAGTAATTTCATTGAACGCCACTAGAGTCCACGTCAATCGCTGTTTTTCGCGGATAACTAAAATTAATATTGAAGCTCTCAAAGTCTTAAGCTAGGCATGTTATAAAATTTATATTTAAAAACCTTTAAAAGGAAAACCTGTTTTCACGTCAGAAAACAGAATGAAATACATTTATATATTTGTTTCGTGGAAAATTCAATACTTTAACTCTGCTAGGCATTCATTTGTATACTCGTACATCTCATTCATTTTAAGTCTAATGAAAAGTGGGATGTCTTTACATAGAAATAAATTTTGTATCAAAACATGCTATAACTCTTAACCCTATGGAAAAAAAAAAGATTCTCCATACTTTATACGAAATGCAGATTATAAAGTATTTTATTTAAAACATTAAGAAAAGAACGATTTTTAAAGTTGATAAGAACATTATTTATAAACTTCCTATTCTTTCCACGGTCAGCTTTCTATTTTAGACTTGCGAAGAGCGAAGAAATAATTAAATACTGTAAAGCCAAAACAATTTTTTTTTTTGCTTAAGCACAACTTATTATTAAACTTTTTCACTAATAAACGTTTCTTTAAAAGTCAGCAATAATATTGGTCCCAGTTTCATTATGTAATTCAACAAGAAAATCGACAAGGAATCTCTCAAATCAAGTTTGATTCTATTGCACAACAGAGTAACAAAAATTGGCATCGATTCTGCGCGAATTGAAACATGAAGTGAGTGCGTATTTATAATATTTGCAACTGTGGTAATACCCTCTGGGCTGCCGGCGCTATTTTCCTCCTCCTTCTCGTCTTCTTCTTCTTTTTTTTCATATCGATGTCCGTGACCCATATCGGGCAGGTAAAAACATTTGTAGACTGGTCGCTATCGACAAAAAAGAACAGCAAAATAAAAACAAAATCCCCTGGTTCCTATCAGATCCTCCAATCACCCAACAAAAAACATATAAAGAATTGATAACAATGAATAATGGACAGCGAAGATCTTAAACAGTCATTATTATTGTTATTAATATTAGTATCAAGATAAATGGATTCGTAAACGGGCCGAGTTTTTGAAAACGGACTTGGATTTTTCTCCTTTACAACGCGGAGGCGATGACAATTCGTCCATTGTCTTACCGAGTTTGTGGCCAACGGTGCAGAAAATCATTAAACGAAACCCCAATTCGTTTGAAAATTAATTCCTGTACCTCTTATCTAGTTTTGTTTTGTTATTTAAACGTTAAAATTGTTTTGGTTTATAATGACGCCATTATTTAGGATTAATCAATAACTCGTGTGACTGCGGTTTCCCGAGAAAGAATCCGAAAAGACGGATTAGTTTAATGTAAGCATCCACCAGAATATAAAGTTCTTCACTGATATGTTTAAAGTCTAGGCTTCTGAGAGGACCTATACTCAATTATTTAAGCAAATTCGAGCCAAACGGCCTTTGGTGGACAACTGGTAAAACCAGCTTTCGGTTTTATATTGCAAAGAAAACGGAACTTTTTCGTCCCTTGAAACGAAGGGGAAACTGAGAGGTTATGCCGAAGAAGCGAGAAAATATTTTAGGGCTATTTATAGAAATTATTAGGAATTACCCAATTTAATTAAGCCTCTCCGTTCTAGATCAAGATAAGAAGAAAACAATACTTCATAGAGAATACTCAACAGCCTTTCTCTATGTTCAGTTTCAATGCTTGAGCGGAATTAGAGTCAGAAGTTCTTTTAAGAGGTCAAATGTCTATCCGGTTTCAGGGGAGATTCGCACATCCATCAACAGCAACATCGTGAAAGAAATATTATGAGATTCGCTAACATGGTAATAATTTTAATACATTAGCATGTTTTTTCTCGAAACAAACCTTTAAATAACATCCCCTGGAGAAACAACGCTTCAGTAATTGAAAGAAATCAAAATGCATCTCTTTTACAATTAATTACATATCTACTTGCTTATAAATATTATCATTGCCTACGTTTCTAATTGTTCTTGTCTCACCTAAGTTTTCTAAGTATTATTATTAATTATAATTTTTTCAAAACAGATTAGAAAATATCCTATCTCTTCTTTCTCTCTTTTAGATCTCTTCTTCAATAAATATCAATTAAAAAAATTTCGTTGGTTTTATTAGTTAAAAAAAAGTACAAAATTTGATTTAAAATAGCATAAAGTCAATTTTTATGAGAATACAGGGTGATTCAAATTCAATGTAGGTAAGGAAGGTAGTGTGGGTGATTCTAAGCCAAAAAACTACATATGAACATGGGTCCGAATTTGAACGATAACTGAGATATGAAGAGAAATAAAAATGCTACCACCAAGATTAACAAGTTAATAACTCAGGTACTCTAACGCCTAGGATAATGAAATTTGGGAGAAAACTGTGTATACCGTTAAAATTTGATCGAATTCTAACGCGGAAACTACTCGGACTGAGTTATTAACTTGTTGATCTTGGTGGTAGCTTTTTTATTTCTGTTCATATCTCAGTTATCGTTCAAATTCGGACCCATGTTCATATGAACTTTTTTGCTTAGAATCACCCATACTACCTCCCTTAAAAGATTTTTACATTGAATTTGAATCACCCTGTATATAATGATATTTCTCCTTTTATAGTTTTATGTAATGCAGTTATAAGTGTTTTTTAATTATACAAGGTATTTACTTTGCGGAAGAAACTGCGACAGGATATACATATCTGCAACATATTTGAAAAATTGCAAGTAATGGACAGACTTTAATATTTTTAATTCAAAATAAATTTTAATCAGTCATTTTAAAAAAACAAAATGAAGTAAGCCCTTATTTAATATAAGCCTTAAGAAGACCCAAGTGAGATATCGCGTGCAATTAGCCGCAATATGCAATCAAATTTAGGCTTATTAATTGCGCTTTATAATATCAGGAGAAATTTCAAGGCATAAAAATCAAAGTGCTATCTAAAAGACCCTTTTTATAGAAGAAAAAAGAAGAAAAACAAACAAATGAAAACAGCTGCAATTGATGAACATGCTTGATTTCTCAGTTTTCTCTTGTTCTGTTGAGTATTTTGAAATATTCTTATTGAATTCTTGATCTGTTTAATTATTAGCTTTGACTCTTTAGAGTTCATTTGTAAAATCCTCTTATTAAGATAACCAAAAGTTTAAAGCTATTTCAAAAAATTAAGATGGCGAGTACTATTTATCCTTTTTGCAGAGGAACAACGATACGCAAGAAAAAGCAAGGCCACTGTAAAATATGTTAGGATTAGCTTTAATTAAACGAAATTTTTTATGTTTATGCAGATTGAAAAGATTAAAATCAAATTTCAGGAATATGATAAACATCAGTTCTATAAAAAGCGTATTTTAGGATAGATAATTAAAGAAAACAACCTCCACTTCCAACTTGGGTCTATTTTTAATTTGGTCGTTTCTTTATACGGCATAATTGTGTCTCCCTTCATTCGAATTCATCGGTTGGAAGTGGAAGATTGGATTGTCGCGGTTGTATGCTGGACACCCGTTATTTTGCCAACAAATTCTTTTGACAGAACCTTCTATTTGTCCCTCCCCACCCTTTATTAATCCTTTTTGAATATTTGTCTCCATTTTTTTCTCTTCTGATCATAGGGTTTTCTCTTTCCCCCCCCCCCCCTATTCAATTGCTACTTCCATCGACAAGAAAGAATTCGAAGAAAGAAATTTTTCAAGGATATCTCTGCACATGTTCCTATAAATTCTTCAAGATAAAAATTTGATTTAAGCACACTACTAGGTACGAACATTAAAGAAAGGTGGATTTAAGCGATCAAATTTATTGATTAGTAAGGAAAAAAATGAAAAATAAAATGCCAGCATAAAGTATAAAAACGAACACGTCTGTCGATAAAAAAAAATTCTTGAAGCTTTACTAAACAATCAAAATAAGGAAGCAGCAAATGACAATGTTGTAGTTAATAAAAAAAAAAAAGGACAAAATTGTCCTTTAATCGTTATAAATGACCTTGTCAATGAGGTGGAGAACAGGAGACTGATTTAAGACTTTGCCTTCGTCGTTTGTATTAAAAATTTGTATGCTTTCCTCTTAACCTTTCTAACCCACCTATCGCCTCTCTTTAATCGTGGATGTGACTTTAGGCGCTAAAAACGGTTTCGAAAAACGTGAAGAGAAATAACATTTATTCACTTTTTTCAGGTCAAATATTTCACTTTTCTCTCCTCTCACTTTCTTTCTCTCGCTCTCCTCATAAATAAATTCTGTGTCATTTCTGAAGATGTGGGAATCATAAGTCTACATCTAAGTAAAGATTTATTACGATTATATTCAAAGCAATGTTTAGTGAAATACGAAAGATTCTCTAAAATTCATTTATATTCATTCATGTATTTAAATTTCCAACCAACAAACAATAAACGCGAAGGATATTTATTTAAATGCACATAAAAGGCAAGGTTTTCACTATTTCATCCCCTTAAAGAAATTCATCTAACATCTCGTACATATGAGGATCTGACGAAGTATGAATCACCCATTGAAAAACAAAGAATTTGGTAGTAAATTTATCAATTTTTTTTCCTTCTTCCATCATGACGGTTTTTCCTTTGAACTACCCTTGGAATACTTGAAAACGAATGAATACTTAAAGAGGAAAGGAAGGTAAAGGCGTCGGCCTTAACATTCTCGTGCCATATAGTGTCGTTCCTTCGTTCTCACTCGGTCTGTCTATCAAACCAACCAATGGTGATACGTCGTCGACAACCAAGTATAGGCAAATTGAACCTGGGCGAGGAAGGAGTGCGGGAGGGAAGGGCGGGGGAGGGTGTCCGATCGCCCGCCGGAAATCTGAATGGGTCGTGGTCCCGGTCCTTGCAACTCTTTACGCACGAAGATTTATTTAGATGAAGTGTTCAAAGAAGAAATGCCATAAAACAATTTCAAGGCTGCTTACGATCGATACATTATACTGTATATGAAAATGGAAATTGGAATCAATTGATATATGATCAAAATCAAAGAAATTATCAATGCTTGTTAAAAACCATGAGACCTGAATTTTAATTCCCTTATCTGATGCAATAATTTATTTTACAATGTCGGTTCCTTCAAAAAAAACTTTAAGATCGACAAGGTTTTTATTCCCCTAAAATTTACGACTTATTTTTGTTCGTATCGTTAAAGGAAAAGTATAATTAATTAAGAATCTCTATGTCGAATAATTTTAAACAAACGGATCCATGTTCTTCAATGAAAGAGTTGCCTCTCTAGCAGAAAAAAAAGACCAGTTCAAACTTCCTATTGTGGAAATGGTCTTAGCAAACCCTCATCAACTAGATCTTCTAAACACCGAACTATTCCAAATACCAAATATTCTTCAAAAGATTTCTGTACTACTTGCTATGGTTTCATGCTAGAAGTCAACATCATAGCGTAAGAGGGAATTCGTCATATTCCTTCAGATGAAAATCGAAAGAACATCCATTAAACGCGTACAACCCTTATACCTTTTGTATTTTGTTCTAAATTAGTAGTTAAAAATCCTCATCATCCGGAAATTGATAGTAACTTTTAAAGAGGAACCAAAAAAATGCCATTGACTGGATAGTGAAGGGAAAAAACAGGCCAAGCAGGTTCAGTACATATGATAATTGAGATGTCATCTCTGCATGGCTACCATATTGTTTTTATTCGATAAGTCAATGTTAAATAGCATTAAATATTGTTACTAGAAATATTAAAAAAATAGAAATGCTTTGTCACACATAAAGAGTGGTCAGAGGACGCATAGGCTTAAGTCTGATTTATTGGACTATAACTTCACCTATCCACCCTCAAAACAAGTTGTTTATTTAAATATAGTGTAGATCGCGACGCTAATACGTATTCAGAATTCAGGAAGTGCACTTCCGTGGTGGCGAGGCGAGATTCTCCTATTTAACAGATAGCAGAAAACTGAATCAAAACAGTCAAATTGACCAACTATGTAACTTATCTAACCATACGATTAAAATTTGAATTTATAAGCGGTATGTCAATAAATTCGTTCCGAATGTGCAGGAAGGTCGTCCTACAATGTTATGGATACACTTGGTTCAAATTATTCATATTAGCAATAATGTCTTAAACTATATGCAATTAAACCAAAAGAATTTACCCGAAGTATGTAGGCTTGCAAAATGATGAAAGTTATTAACGGAGTATCCGCGTTATTCCAAATTTTCCCAAATGAGAAGGGGGTCTAAGGTTATCCACTGTTCTTTTTTGAAAGATTTTACAAGAACACTCAGTCTCCGGACCCCGGAGATCTAATGTTTGTGAAAAGAAGTGTCTTAGGTCTTGAGTTCTTGAGAAAAGGATCTGGAATATAAGCCTACTGTAATTAATAAATTCTAATATTCTCAATAACAAGACTGAAATGAATAAAAATCATATGAACATAATTAACAGTTTTTATTTCTGCCAAAAACTGTAATTTTAATGAAGAATAGTAATATAAATCCAAAAGATCATTCTTCTTAAAATTTCTCAAAAATACAAATTTATTCTTGCCTTTGAGGTATTAGAATTTATTTATTCAGGTTCTCTTTCTTTCAGCCAGACTTGGGAGATATTTTGTCAGTGTTAATACAAATAGAAAGTGAAGGAGTGTGTGTGTTTTAGATAGTACAAGATGAGCAAAGACTGTATTGAAAATGTACTCTGGGAAAGCATGAGAAAAAAAACGAGAAAAATCAAATTTCCATATTTTTTTGTAGGTGAACCAGTAAAGATAGTAATAAGTTAAATAAGAACAGAAACCACAATTCCACAAATGAGAATTTTAATCTGGATGCACAGATTTACATTTCGAGGACTGTCCTCTTCACTTGCGTATGATTTTTTTGTTTAAAAATCTGTTTTTGTTTTTATTTAGTTTGTGGCTACCTTTTATCCACTATTTTTGGCATTATACCATTTGTGGAGACCATAAAAACAGGTCAAGATAAAAATACTTTTTATTTCGGTACCATACATTTATTTTTCGACATATTCACCAAAGTTATTTAAGCATTTATCATAAGGTTTTCTATTCCCTGACGATAGAAAGTGGCGTCCTGATCATTAAACCATTCACTCGTCGTCACTAGAAATCGTGCCTCGTATTCACTAGAAAATTGTCTACCTGAAGTCGAAGACCTGGTCTTGTTATACGAGGAGTAGAGTTATAGTAGTTATTGTACAATAATGTTAGGTCTCATGTCGCCTGCATCAGGACAGAATTCTTACAGCAGAGGTGGCATTGGCATTATGTTCCCCATTCACATACAGCATGATACCGTCGGTCTTTCATCTCTTTGGCAAAATGAAGAAACACCTACGGTGCAGACGATTTTCCAGTGAGACAAAGTGAAAGACCTATAGTGAAATGGCTTAATGAGCAGAACGTCCTTTTTGTCGTCAGGAAAATGAAAACTTCATTTAACGCTATGACAAATGTTTGAATAAATTTGGGGATTATGTTTAAAAATAAAAAATGATCCGAAGTAAAAAAAAAAGTGTTTTTTTTTTTAAACTTAATCTATATTTACCTGTTCACCTGCAAAAATAGGCAAACTGATTTTTTGACTTATCCTCATAAGAAACTGTTAATGTATGCAAGAATTGGTGGTATGCATACTTTTATTTTGAATACAGTGCAAAAAATTATGAAAGATATAGGAGCCTCAGAGTACGGAATATTTTGAATGCAGTGGATCATTTTGAAAAAGGTGTAAAGTAAGTTAAATGTTACGGATGCAATTTTATAAGTCAACTGTAAGATACAGGAGTTGGACAAAAAATGAAAATACCTAAACAACATAATTACTAGGGTACAGGAATACATATTGCTTGCAAAACAGCATACAACTCCAGGATTGTTCTAATGAGATGTTCAGCCATTCTTCATGCAGATATTGCTCAAGTTCTTTTAGAGATGTTGGAGGAGGGCAACGTGTCCTGATTCTGAATTGTAATCTCCGCCGATGTTGTTCAGATATACAAATATTCTGCGTTGGGAAATAATGTGAATGAGGAGTCATCTCATCACAGCGCAGATTTTCATTGTGATCCTGGCACCACTGCTGTCTCCCTTTTCCACTGTCTTGGGTGACAAGTGGTTTGGCAGTAGTATTTTGTCCGTGAATATTTTGTATTTGAATTTCCATTCGCATTGTGAAAATGGGGTGCTGCAGTCACTTTCGTCGCTGTGATCTTCTTGTTGGTTCTCACAATCCTCTTCAATGTTCTCCTGTCTCTGTCAGTCATATCGGTTTCCTTCCACTCTTGTATTTTCCTACTAACTGTGTTTGCAGTCATGACTTTTGATACGTTAGCTCTCGATACTCCAAGTAACAATGAGACTTTTGTAAGGGCCGTGCCAATTCACCGGACTCTAACAATTTGCCCTCGTTGAAAGTCTGTCAAATCTGACATGATGGTCACTCAACTAAACATCAGGATACCAATAGGCAATACCAACCGTCCAAATGTACTTGTTTAATGATTTTCTATTAAAAAATGGAAGGAAAAATTCTGCGACCTGGATTCGAACCAGGAACCTTGACTATCATGGTCGATGCCTCTACCAATTGGGCTATCCCAAACATCCGGACAGCTATGCTGCCACAATGTGTCTTAAAGACAACCAAGTTGTTATGATTGAAAGCCCAATGGGAGGCGGGCACCCTGGTTCACAGATCGAGAATTTCTCCTATCCAACCATCAGAAAGTTTGATGAACTCGCATATAAATAATAATAATAATTATTATATACTGAAGATGAATCTCCAAACACGTCAGATAATGATTTTTCTATCGAAAAATGGAAGGAAAAATTCTGCGACCTGGATTCGAACCAGGAACCTCGACTGTCATGGTCGACGCCTCTATAAGCGAACCAGGATTCGAACCAGGTTGGAGAATTTTTCCTTCCATTTTTCGATAAAAAAAATCATTACCTGACGTGTTTGGAGATTCATCTCCAGTATATAATTTTTATTATTATTTATCTGTACTTCTTATAAGATTCATAATAACTCAGGTAAAACGAAAGACGGTCATTATGGAAAGCAGTTGGGCAGAACATTAGTATGAGCAGGAGTCAATCGGAGATGGTCTCTTTTTCCATTAGTTTGCCTCACCTCTGTAAGTTTTCAAATGGTTGATACCATATAGAAAAATAAGACATGCCAGAAACATGTAGAATTTATATTAGAGTGTAAATGGTTTTCAGACTTTAAGCAAAAGGCGATTCTGCTCGAGAAAAAGAATGAATGGATGAAATGGATAAAAGGGATGACGACGATTGATTATATTTTCTATTAACATATGAAAATTTATTGATTAATTTTCAATACAATTTATTGTGTATCTTTAATACGATAATATCTATATATCTTTCAAATTATAACGACTAGCGAACCCGTCTAAGGAGAAATAGTGCGTGTCTTCAATTATTTATTGTTTGTTTTTGTTGTATCAACAATGGTAATTGCACAAAACAATTCACCAATAATATGCACGGACAACATGTACATTATGATCAACAATGCAAGGCAAAGTTTGTGCAATATATAGACCGTTCATTAAGACATGTAATGAAGATTCCATTCCACCTCTGCGAATTATAAAACAAAATGAAATTTGTAACAATACATCGCATTCCTATAGTTCGGGCATTTCTTAAAATTGATAGTGATTAGAATTAAAATATTCTTGAAAATCTTTAAAAATAAGCAGTAACTGGAGATAATGGAGAGTTAGTAGAATATTGAGAAACAGTGGACAGGAGCCAGAGGAAGCAGTCCTTTCGCTCGGTGCTGTATCGGTTTCGTCAGCGCACTGCTGCAACTGAGCAAATGGTGAGTGACCCAGTGGCCAAGGAAGAAAAGTGTCAACAGAAGAAACGGTGACTGCTAGGCCACACTAAATGATGAATTCAAACATCGATGAGCTTTGCTTCAAAATATCGAGACCAGAATGCGAATTGCAACAACAAATTACCAAGTAGCGAATAAGCCCACTCAGATTGTTGGAATTGCAGAGCACACAGATCATGTACAGTGCTCTCTCTATACAGGGTGTTGTTAAATTTCATGTCTAAAATGATAGGGGTGATTGAATATGCGATTGTAAGCAAAAAAAGTTATATGGATATGGGTCCGAATTTGAACGATAACTGAGATATGAACAGAAATAAAAATGCCGCCAGTAAGATCAACAAGTTAGTAACTCACTTTCTACAGCACCTAGGATGTTGAAATTTGGAAGAATAATAGGGTACATAAAATTGTATATACTGTTAAAATTTCATCGAATTCCAATGAGTAGTTTCCGACTTACGTAGTCAACATCGTAACATGTGAGCACGTGTTACGATGTTGAGTGCGTAACTCGGAAACTACTCGTTGGAATTCGTTCAAATTTTAACGGTATACACAGTTTTATGTACTCTATTATTTCTTGAAACTTCATTATCCTAGGTGCTATAGAAAGTGATTTATTAATTTGTTGATCTTTGTGGCGGCATTTTTATTTCTGTTCATATCTCAGTTATCGTTCAAATTCGGACCCATGTTCATATGAACTTTTTTGCTTAGAATCGCATATTCTATCATTTTTGACATGAAATTTAACACCACCCTGTATAACGGCACTTTACATAACGACAAATTTATTTTCCGGAAAAAACTCCATTATATGGACATTATCACATTCAGATATTGCAAAACTTCATCAAAAAAGACTAAACTATTTCAGTTTTACTCATCGATAGCATTGATTATATTGTTTATCCATTCACCTTGTGGTCCGTTTTCAATGTGCAATTTAAAAGACTGACAGAGCCCAAGATAACGTAAAAATCATCTCAGGCCATCTTGGAGATCCCTGCTTTGAAGATGACAAGCATCATTTAATCTATAATGTAAAAATCATCGAATAAGAAAGCAGTCGAAAGCAGTTTTTATTTTTTCCTAAACAAGATAAACCATTGGTTCGAGTAACAGTGTGTTTGTTTACGTTTTCCCTTGCTTCTCCTGCAATATTTCAAATATCTTAAAATATCCTTATTTTGACAATATCCTTTTCTTTCATACATTTAATGAACGGAAACATTGAAAAAGGAGAAGAAACAAACGCCAAATAGACTTATTTTTGTTACAGCTTAACAAAAACTGTTTTGCAAGTTTCTTTACACATGTATACAGTACAGTATACTATTGTACTCCTATATTGTTAGGCGTGAACTACTCAGCGAACAAGATAAATCCTTAGGACCGGGACCTCTAGAGAGTAGATAAGAACGGTTTGGCTACAATGGTATTCAGGCACAATTCAAGCGCAATATGCTCCAATTCGACATTTTTCAGCAAAAGGGAGTTGTATATTAGTAGAGCATCAAAAATTATTTTTCACCGCACCTTTATATTTTGCGGAGATAATTTTGCTGGCATTCAATTGTTACAAAATAATGCTGGATCTACGACTTTTGTTCTTCTCAGCATGTCGAAGATCGAAATCGGATGAGGATTCCTTCATCTAATTTATTCTAAAATACACGGCCATATTAATTCATCTCTGTCAAGTGTGTACTTAAATCGTTAAAAACGTTTATTAGCGCTTTGTTATCGATAATCATGGATATATCATCGCTCAGGGCATCTTGTTATAGGATAGCCATTTAAAAAAATTTCAGGCAAATGGATATGTGGATTTCTGCTCAGATTTGTCCTGATTGTCTGTTGCTGTTACATTCCGAGAAAATGCAGGGTTTCTCGCCCCAGTTCCACGATCTCTTAACTTCATCTTCTTCCGACGCGAAATCCGTGATAATATCATATGATATTTGAATCAGTTAAGTTTTCACTAATTATTAATACTGAGAGATTAACTCTGAGAGATTGATACGTTTCATTTACCACAAGGTCATTTATCAATAGTTGGATGGAGAGATAAGACTACATGCCTTTAATATATAATATGCTTTCTTAGCATCATTTGCTATGATTGCGCGAGAAATACTTAAATATAAAAATCTAGTCACAAAAATGCGAATGGTCACGTCGGTCTCATCCATCCGTGACGACGATAACTCGATGACTTCGAGCGACAGCAGCGAGCTGCTTAGTCAGTTCGAAAATCAAAGATACGACCGTCGTGACGGGCGCGGCAGCTCAAAAACCGTTCATAGTCGGAAAATGGTTGAAAAAAATTTTATGGCCACATTCAGTAATGTAGGAAATGCACTCCTAGTGCAGAAAAAGCGTGGCACTCTATGCAATAAATATTGCCACATGGTTTTAACAGAAGCACAATACCATGTCAGAAATGAGACTGAAAACGCAGTAATAATGAAATCTCCTCTTTCCAGCGATTATCTTACATATCCGCATGATTTAAATTCAATTTTTAATGTGGTGACTGAATGTTTTCGTTTATTGTAGAGCTGCTAGCCTTGTCCTCTATGGCGAACTGCTCGCCACTCTAAAAGAAAATAATGGATTTTCCAATTATTTTAATCGTCATTTTTCATCAAAAGTTTTAACAAATAAATCACTAATAGGAGGTTCATTCAGTAAGTAAAGACCGATTGGGTGTACTTTATTCAACTAAAAACAAAACTTTATTTGCAACAATACTAAACCTAACACTACTTTTCTACATAATCGCCATTGTTATTGAGACACTTCTCATAACGAGACAAGTTTTTCAATGCCGTTGTTATTATACTCATCTGCTGCAATGATTGAAGCCATGAAATTATTGCTTCTTTAAGCGCTTCATCAGTTTGGAAGTGTGTTCCCCTGAGAAACCCCTGCATTTTTGGGAAAAGGTGAAAATCACTAGGCGCCAAGTCAGGACTGTAAGGGGGATGGTCAAAAAGTCCCACTTGAAACGTTGCAATTCTTGTTGTGTTGCTACAGCTGCATGAGGCCGAGCGTTGCCATGAATCAACAAAATCCCTGCAGACAACTTTCCACGTTCTCTTGTTTGGGATAGCTCTTTTTGAAGTTGCTTTTTTGTTTTTTGAAGGAGAATGCGTGTGATGCCACTCCATGGACTAGCGCTTGCATTCACTCATTGACGGCAGTTGAGTATAACCGGTTTTTGACTCGAAGAGTTTATCGAGCCACGGTTTCAGCTCCACTTCATTATAAGGATCGAATCATGCAGAGCGAATTTTTCAGTGATTTCTGAAAAGCGAGCGAGAAATTTATCTCTCGCTCACTTCAAGTGAGATCATCCATAGCAAGAAATACAGCAACTCGCTGTGGCAAAGCGAAAAGTTCACATGCCGTTCTTATCTGTTGCAGTTTGATTTTTTCGCTGTTGCTCAATTCTCATTGTATTTTGCACATGGGTCGTTCGGAGGATCGCGTAAACTTCTCGCTCTGCATGTTTTCTTTCGTGGGAGAGAGACAGATCGTGTCCCGCTGCACGAAGAAGTTGGAGAGAAATGAGAGAGAGAGACTCCTCGTTCGCTAAAAATGTCGCTGAAAAAAATCGCTCTACATGTTTCGACCCTTAAGCGAAACGTTTAGAAGAGTGTCGAAGAGCGACAGAAAAGATGATAATCTCTAGGCGCTAGATCAGGAGCTACGGTGGATGGGCTAGAATTTCTCAACTCAACTTTGGAACAGCAGTTTTGTCAAACTAGCGACGTGGGGGAGAGCGTTGTCGTGTGAAGAAGATCTGAAATGAAGATCGGCCTTCCTTGAATTAGACGAAATCATTTCTGTGCGGTTCTTTTGCATCTAAAAACAAAAAGATTTTATAATACTGATTGAAAGCGAAGAGAAGCAGATGTCAAAAATACTAATGGCTAAAAGGAAGATCCAATCAAATTTTAAAAACGATGATGAATACAAGTTGTAGAGGAAGAATAGAGCTGTAAAAAAAACTTAAAATACTAAGATAAAAATATATTCCCAGTATTTATCGAATAATATTATCGAGATTATTCGTTCGGGGGCTAAAACGAACGAATTTAAACGACAACCCAATAATTTTTCTCTTTAACGAAAATGGAGCGTCAAAAACACGGTGTATCAGATGATATAACATGGAAAAATATTTTATCATTTATTAACGGGTAAAAAACATTTTGACAAATCCAAAATCGAATTATAAGTTACAGAATTTTCAACAAATCTGTCGCCACTGCAATTGCTCAGAGACGACATTAAGTAGGTGGTTAGCTTACCTCATTTACAAAACCGTGTTTGGCGTATTTAAATTTGATTTTGAGAATACAAGAAGTAAATTAAGATAAATGAAACAAGAATTTGGAAATAAAAATTAATTCGCACCCTTTCCTGAGAAATTGTCTATTGCGAATGAAAACTGCTAAATGATGAAAGCAAAAATGGTGGACTTTAGCGATCATTTGCAGAATTGGAAACAAAAAAAAGGAAAATACTCTTTTACCACAACAAAATAGGAAATAAAACAAAAAAAACTGATACTGTAAGCGCTTTTAGAAAGTTTTGCTTTCATCATTCAGCAGCCAAGGAGCACCTCTGAGAGAACTGGCGAATTTGAATTTGAAGAATTAATTCAAATTCACAAGTCCTGTGTGACCTTCGGAACATCCAATATTCTGATTTTATATAATAAATAAATAAAATAAATAAAATAACAAAATAAAATAACAATTCAGGCAATGCTCGAAATTTTGCTTGTAATAATTTAATGCAGAATCCCAGGTTGTTCAATTTTTGCCAACTTTAAGTCAAACCTCATCACCGTGAGCCAGGTAACTTTGGCTAGTTTTCTTCATTCTGATTGTCTGATTTATTAATTTTTCAGAATATCTCATCTATGAAAAAGTTTTAATAACATCAAAAACATGAAATAGGAGGTTTTCATTTCAAATACAAAATACGATTCGTACGACAATTGACTATTTATTAATAAATAAATAAATAAATAAATAAATAAATTACCAAATTTTTCTTCAGGTAATGATCTACCTTCATATTTTTAATGCTCTGAAATATAATATAATATTTGAGACCGGACTAGCTTGAAGTGCATATCTGCAGCTTTCCCTTGACATTTTAGAATTGTTTTCAAATTAGGGCATATCGTCCGTTTAGACTGTTCGAAATTTACCTTTCTAGAAAAATGAACTGAAGCAGAACGATTATAACAATTTTAAATTCATAACAGTGAAAAGTGTGCAATATTATAACAAATCATTTTTATTTACTGCATTCAGTTCCATCAATAAAATCGTCAACAATTTGAGATTTCTTATATTTGGAGATTTCGCTTAGGGTCAGGCAGATGAAATGAAAAATAAAACTCCTGGCATCGAACTCGGAAAATTAAAAAAAATAACTGCCGGAACTAGCGAGCAGGAAATTGAAGTTCAGTAGAGCTATCAAGTTTCAAGTTTCAAGACTTTTTTAATTAGCTGATTTCAGAGCTGTTTTTTCACAAAAGTGCCATACCAGTTTTTATAGTATGCAAGCCATAGGAAACTCTTTACAGATTCAAGAAGTAGCGTGAAAATTTAAAAAAAAAAAAAATGGAATTCATTACAAAAAAAGGGATAACTTTCATATAAAGGGAACATTTGAACTAAATTGATATTGAACGAGTAACTTATATGCTTTACATGAACTTGAAATAAGTTGTTTTAAATACTGGCTGGGAAAAAAATGCATTCAAAAGCTGAAAAGACTTATATGCTTTACAGAACAAGCAAATATATTTTTTGTTATTCATAAAAGATTTATTTAATCATTACAAAAACCGAGTAGAAACTTTAAGAAATAAATTCCCAGTTTTCCCACATCTGATTGAAACGATAAGGTTATATTTTGAACTAAATGATTTCTAAATTTGATTTATATAAAATAGAAACCAATCTGTAATCATTGAATAATTTAACAATTAAATAAACTTTGAGCATTTTACAAGACTTACTATTAATAGTAAGTAACTAAGCTACATAAATTTGCCTGCTGTCCAAAGATGCTTTTGATAAAAAATGTTGAAAATATTAAAAGAATAACAATGCAGCTTTAATAAATAGGCGTTGAGAAATCGTTAACCACAATTTAATAATGACACAAGGTTGTTTCTGTTATACTTCAATTCACTGAATTCAAGTATATCCTTACGAAGAGCTAATTTCAAATAGTCATATCATTATTATGAAGATTCAATTTCGCTGAAAGACTATTACAAAACTTGATATGGATATGGGGGTCAGTATAATCGATGTTTTATTAAAGAAAACCGATCAGGCCTAAGAATTTAACTAGGGGGAAGGTCGGGTCGAACGACAGATGCCAAGTGCTGAAAGTTGCCGACCTAGAAGCCCAATGGCCGGGACCCGCCCGCCCGACCGCCTCTACTTATTCTATAACCTAACACGCTCTTGCTGTTTAAAACGCACCTTTAAACTACACTGGATCAGTTTATCTTTAAATGACATCATATTTTTTAAATGTAAAAAATATTGCTACTCGGTTCCTAAAACAGTTTTTGAATGTTGACTGCAATTTTTTAAAAGGAATATTTTTTTAATTCCCTTCTTATTATTAATACATCATTTCATATTTAAAAGATTAGCAACCTTATAAGAAATTACACTGAAGAACCCCTTACGATTTAGAAATATCACACAAGGGGTAGGAAGGCAAACGCATAAAATAGAGAACGAGTGAATTGACGCTAACGTGTACGCTAAAAACGTTTTGTTAAACACTATTATTGTTTACTTGACTTAAAGAAATAAGACTTTACAGATTTGCAAATGGAATATTTTTTGGTTCTAAAATTTCAATCTCATAATTTTTTAAAAAAAATTCCATGAAATTGAAAAAAGAAATACAGCGTTTCTTAGGGTTTAAAAGAACATAATGGCCATAATTAATATAAAAGGATTCACCAAAAAAATTGAAAAAAAAAGAAAATTTGAGGAAGGAATTCGGAGAAAGTCACCCTCACATTTACTTATCAAATGAGGGCGAGTGTAATTCAAAAGAGTGTAATTTAAATTTTTTTTTTACAACTAAGGAGTTCATCTCTACGGAAGAAAAGCAGAGTGAAGCGCAACGAATCTTCCAATATTGCTCTTTTAAGTAAATGCAGTTCAAGAGGATTCTATTTCCTTCGTCAACAAATAATAATTCTGAACCATCAAATTTTTTTTTTCATTCAGGGGACATTAACCCTTTTTTCACTATGAAAGGAGAGGCGCTCACACAACACAACATTAAAAAAAAAGGCACTATGATGGAAGAAAGGCGCTTCATCCTCTTATGATTATATAATTTTTCCTCCAAGAAGTCCCAAAAGGGGTTGATGTCTTTGCTCCCGCCTTTTTAACCCTTCCCACCCTTCTCTATTCCCGAGATAACTACCCTCGGTTCGTTGGCCCTCGTTGATGCGGACACACCGTTCTCCGTCATTTGTTGTTGCCGTTGCTGGTGTCTCCTTGCGTGTGATGCGGGTGGTTATTGCTCTTCCACCGCCGACGAATGGAGGGAATGAGGTTAGCTTGAAGGGGCCAGTCAAGGAAGGGGAGGGGGGTCACCGGGCTCATCTCACCTGCTAAACCCCTGGCTCGCGCCAACGGTGAAAGTAGCTTTCACCTCAACCCACTTTGGTAACCGAACAACTTCTGCCGAGTAGTCATGTGAGAAGCGGAACGGCGTCGTATTCGAACGAATTTTTCGACATTTACATTTCCTACAGTAATGCTAAAGTTTTTAAGCAAACAGCAACAAAGGAAGGGAAAGGAAATAATAATAAATGAAATGCAAAAAATTAATTGCTCATTTCACCGAGTTCATTCTATTGCATCAAAATCATAACAACTTTTCGGGAATTTATTGCAGATAGGATCTTTAAAATACTTACAGTTAATTTATCATTTAAACGTCTGTAACGAATTTAATAGACATTAAATGATATCTTTAATTTATTTCAACAATAGACAAACAACATAATTTATTATTAACTAAATTTCGAAACTTCTTAATTTAACCAAGATGTTAAAAAGATCTAAACATCCACGGAATGAAGACCTTTTTCTGTTTTTAAGTTGAAACTAAATAGAGATTTCAAAGTTAATTAGATTAATTTCTGTATACTTTTAAAAAATGATAATTAAAAGGCTCGTGTTAAAGCATGGCTCAATATGCCAGAAATGTAAACTTTATTCGATTCATCTCAATTATTAAAAGAAAACAATTATTTAAAAAAATGGGGAGCAATAATGATAATAATCATTTAAGCAAAAAATTCCTAAGTGATGATAAATTGTCTTTAATTCCTCATGTTGGATAGTAATCAATAACTGGTTGTCAATGAAAATGGTTTGCTTTGTCATTAGCCATTCCAGATTCCTCGCCCCGATAAGCCTACCTACCCAATGCTAACAAATCAAAGTCACTTCGTACATTTCCAATTACTTTCGACTGCGTCAAGAACAATGGGCCGATCGGCTTCATTGGAGCCCAAAACAGCCTTGATCTTAGGAGTCAACGGCGATTTTCATTTGTCACAATGGAAACAAATGGCACTTAAGCAATGTGATTTTAAAGAGACATAAATTGGTATATAAACAGACAAGATAATTTACTGGAACGAAAATGTTTCTGCAGGCCGTTGAGTAAAAAAGTCATTAACATTTAAGAACATGTTTGGACTAATGAAAAATTAAAATTTATTTGGCAACAAGAGCAAATTTATTTGATTTATACATTGAGTGTATCCTCTTCCTTCTATTACTAGGATAAATTTGCTTAGGAATGAAAAAAATATAATACGCTTAATATCTGTTTATTTTTAACATAACAGTAGTTATATTCACAAGTTACTAAGATATAGTAGGCTTTTAAGAATTTAGGAATGTGTTGAGCTTCTTTCTGTTATCTTATCTCAAAAACCATGAAAATTGAAACTATTAAATTTCATTTATTCATATAAATAAAATAACTCATAATCAAGATGAAGAAAGCTCACCTCTTCAAAATCACTTCCATGAAATCTCCCTAGATAATAAATATCTCTAATATATATTTTTTTCAGCATGAAATGTAAATTAAACAAATAATTGAAAGAAAAAAGAACAATCATGAAATCGAATTTTTAAACTTTCTCAAGAGAACAGGTTTGAATTCTCAAACACTAATAAATAAAATAGGTTCTTTCTTATTAAAAAAAATTCAGTAAATCATCTTTTATCTGCGTTAGACATGGAATTTTATTTCAAGACCTGATCTGGCCACTGCAAACAACTCGTGGCAGGCGATGCGTGGCGGCTGCCCCGCAGTAACTTTCCTATGTTAATGAGAAATCTTCATGGACAAATGATTCCGTCATTAAAAATCAACACAGAACGAAAACAATTTTTTTCATATAACTGAGGCCCATTTTAAAAATTTCCGTTTTCTACTAATCTATTTAGAGAAAAACAGTATTGCTTGGATAGCAATAAGAGGAAGTTCAAAAATATGTGACTATGAGTTATAGATTGGTTAGCCACATGATTTAAGGAAGTACGGACAACAATGTTCATACTATTGTCGACAAATCATAGAGTGCAACGATGGAGAAAACATGCGATGAGGTTAAAAACACGTTTAAATGACCGCTCCGTTTCATTAAAACGAATAGATACATATGAAGGTACTGAACTATGAAAAAAATGATAAAAATAAAATCTTGTAAACATTCCAAGCAGGAGCTTTAGCAGTGACATTTATACGTTTATTAAAAAGAAATTAATTCCCCCCCCCCGCCTCCCGAATAGGATAAGGCAAGTCATCTATTTTTACCCCTTCATCTGCAATTTATACCTCTCCCCAAGTTTTTATTAATCAATAAATTGATTTTCGCGAACATAATATGTAAAAAATGTAAAAAACCTCGTGTCTTCTTTCCTTTCTCATCATTTCCGAACGTATGATATATCACATGCCATATGTTGCCATAGTTCTAAGGACCAAGGGAATGCCACCCCCGCAAATCCGATCCCACTGGAACAATTGGGCCTAAACTTCATAGTACTGTAGATCTTGCCTAGAGGAATCTGGATACTAGATTTTACGCCTTTGCATACCTAAATAACACATAGATATGTTGCCCTCTCTGAATCCCACCCCCGTAATTCCGACCTCCGTATACAAATCAACAAACTAAATAGTGCAGATGAACATGCCTATAGTAAGCTACATTCCGAATTTCAACCTTCTACCTCAAAAATATGTAAAATATGAAGGGGACGGACTTACATTATGAAACAAATAAGTAGCTTCATTCTTATTCTACTTAGGAGGGTCAGTCAAATTAAAACCGGAAATATTTTTTTACAGCTCCTTTATTACAGACAGAGTTGGTACACTATGTTTTCAATTTAGTCCCCATCTTTTCGATGCATTTCCGCCACCGAGTCGGGACGGCATGGATACCTCGGGAAAAAAAGTCTTCATATAATGGAGATCTTGTTTATAGGAATATGCATACCGAATTTCACTCCTTTATATGCATAATTACACCTAGACCTTTTGGTCCCCTCTAATTTTCACCCCCAAAACTCCGACCTTAGTGGGCTAATCAAAACCCAAACTAAATAGTGAAGGTGCACATGCCCATGGTAAGCTATATTCCGAATTTCAACCTTCTACCTCAAAAAATGTAGAAATGATGAAGGGTGATTCAAATCGTGTATAAAATAAAACCAATAAGTAGCTCCATTTTTCCGCTACTTAATAAGCTTATAGATTATGAGCACTTGAGCAATCGTGCATCGACAAAGCGATTTCACGTGCGCGCGCCGATGTCAATAATGCTTAAAAGATGAACAGAAAGTAACAGTGTATTCCCTCTTGACAAATCGATTGTTATATGACATGCCAGTATCATTGAATTCTTTACACTTACTGTTTTAGCACGTGAATTCGACTTGAAGGAGTCCACAAAAAATTCTGAAATGTTGATACGGACGAGCTAAGACTTTGATGGTTATATTTCAGAAAACAGAATTTGAAAAAGTTAATCCTTTTTCAAGTTATCGTGCAAACGGCGGACGGACGGCCGGCCGGATAAACGTACAGACCAAGGGCGCATTCTTATAAGTAAGCTTTTATGCTAAAGCTCCTAATAAATAGAATGGAATAGACCCAGTCACGTTAGAAGCCATTTGTTGAGTTCAACATTTAAAGTCATTTAAAAAAAAGGAATGCATAAACAATAATCACTACATTTGTGATCCTTCTTAAATAAAAAGTCTGATATAAAATGTCTTTATGTTTGAATTTGAAAATACTTATTTATTTCATGGTCATCTAAGACCCTTTTGAGAGCAGCAGTTGTTAATGAATAATATTTGTTCCCCAAGATGAAACAAGTTGAGCCTTTAAATTTACTTTTAAAAAAGGGTTGTATGTATAATAACAATATATTAAATTTTTTATATAATACTAAATTACTTTTTTATCTCGTCATGATCATTATTGCAGAATGATTAGAGAAACATTTACTGGGTTTTAATTTCTTCAGAAAGGAGCTTTCGTTTAATGGTAGAGTTCTTCTTTACTTTCAAAAAGCAGTAATTAAATAAATTATTTTCAAAAATCTGCCAAATTAAGATATTCAATATCCATCTGGTTCTTACAAGGTGATAGTCTTAGTCTGCTCTTGGAAATCGTATTCCGTAGAATTGGAGGAAATGATTCTATATTATCTCTTATGATCCTAGTCTCTTTTATAATTGGGCTTTTATTTTGTTTGTGGCACATGGTTACCATTAGCCTAAAATAAGAAAGAAACGGGTTTAATATTATCGTTTCAGTGAAAAAAAAAAAAAAAAACTATTTTCAGTCCCGCACAAAATAGTAAAAACATTGATCTATTTTCTTGCAATCATTGAACTCCGAATTAGTAAATTACCTGCATTTAATGAAAAAGTAAATTGTTTTATATAACGATTTACCTTGATTTATCGTTTTTCTCAAATTTTATCCTCGGCTACACTATCTTGACGGTTTGAACTGCTTTAATCAATAACAACGAAGGTAATGAATGATATATCACTTACAATATTCCAGGTGCTACGGTAAAACTGAACTAGTTACTGCGAATGAAAACAGTTCATCTTGATCGACTTTCCAAGAGCTATAAAAACAAAGACGTGAAGCACATATAGGTGGCTTGGGTTAGAGTATGGCTCATATTTTCGAATAAATACGGTTTATATTGAGATCGATCAAATAAAGAGCTTCACATAAAACGGACGGTAAGAAAGCAAATACTGTAAATAAGTTTAAATACACTGCAAGAAAAAAATTGGTTTGCGAAAGGAATTGATTCTAAAAGCCGATCAATTGATCTAACCATTTGCAGTTTCCAAAGCTTACTCGTAGTCAAGGTTAAAATTTTATTGTATATTTAGAAATAAAAATATTTGAATGCTTCACAAATTTAGTTTATTATTCATATTTTCAAAACAAAAGAAAAAGAACTGACGCAATTTATACAGAGGATTATTTTTCAATTGATCTAAATATTAGCTGTAAAATAGATAATAGTAAGTAATACCAATTGTTTATTCATGATAACGTTTTGTCAAGGAGAAAAAGATTAAATGTTCATCCGCATACGAAATATTGTTCAATTACAAAAATTCTATTGAATATATTTATATAGTACGTAGGGACATTACGTTAGGTGTAGGGCGGCTTCTCGGTGAAGAGAGCGACGCCTCCGTCTGTGCCTCCACCCTCCTAGACCTCGCGTCCTTCGCCAACTCTCACCTATTCATTCGATTCATATCCTCTAAACTTCTCATTAATTTTGGCCTTAAACTAAAACGCCGAAGAACTTTTCACTAATTTTGTTACTTTTTTGTTAAATTTAAGTGTAAGTTCTTTTATGATGATTTCAATGAAAAATTTGCGTATATTATAAAGATTTTATTGCTAAGTCAAGGAATTGCTGAATGAAATGGGGTGAATAAGCTATTTCATTGTATCTTAAACATGACGGTTATCTGGTTTTATTAAAGAAAGACCAAAGAGGTATATAATAGAAAATTAGATCATTCTTAATTATTTACATGTATAATATTTAATTAGTTTAATGATAACATATCGAACTTTTCTATTAGAGTATAATAAATTGCAGCAAATGTGAAATAAATCGTGACAAAGTTCATGATTTCCGTAAAAGAGTGATTTCTGTTCATTTTATAGCACAGATTTCTTTGAAATAAATCGTCGTTATAATTTGGCACAAGGTTTCTGGTTCGTTTTATTTTGTATTCCAAAGACAATAGTAATAAAAAGATTTACAGTGCTATTTCATGTTCAGCCTTCTTTATGGTGGCATGTGAAATCGTGATTTGAACCTAAACTATTATTTGTACATTGCTTTATTTTTCCCCTCCTTTGAATTCATCCAAAAAATTAAAGTAAGTGGACCGCAAAGTTTGATCCACTTCAATATGAAGAAATCAGAAGATATAAAAAGAGATAAAGACTGTAAATGATGCAAGGTTAATAATAAAGTTCGGAAATTTCATTCACGCTCGCATCGATTAAGAAATTATAGTTACAAGAATTTTTTTTCCCGAATTATGACTTTACGGCTCGATTTTACTTGATAACACATCCTAATTTCTGTTCATGCTTCGAAGGGGCTTGCCTTAAAAGCTTTTATCAGATTAATTTACGTGACCATTAGGTTGAAATAGAAAATGTCATTGACAAGAAATCCTCCAAGAACCCCGCTTTGATGCTTTGGCGCGACCTAATAAGCCAATGTCGTCGATGCTAGTCGGTTGTCATAAATCAGAGGCTACACTCAAGCGGACTCTCATGAAAAATCCGCCGCAATTGCCGCGACCAGTTAACGCTTTTCTTCTATATATCGGCTTCCCTCAACCTCCCCCAACCTACCATGAATTGTGTGTATGATGACTGTCCTAGCTTCTTCTGAATAACCATCCCGTTTTCAAATTCGTGTCATCGTTCGGTGTGACCTGTTAGTCAGGAATTAAACCCGTGAAATATTTGTTGATTCTTTTCGGTTGCTAAATCGCCGTCTAAATTCTGCCAAGAGTGGTTGCTTCTTAGATTCTGGTGCTGGCGGACTGATTCACGATTGTACGTGATATTTCCTTTACATTCTTCGTCGCTGGAATTTGGCCATCAACGGGAAAGTAGAAAAAAGATGCTTTATCTTCTGCAAATTGAAATTTAAAGACAGGAGGATGCAAAAAAAAGAGATGATCTCAATGGAATCTTCTTTTTCATCCAGAAATCCAGTCCAGAAAATTCTTGGCATTTCAGATGAGATTTTATAAAGCATTTGACAAATAGCTTGAACCACCCTTCATCTTTTAAATGACTTTTTTTTTTTACTTTTGTGTACTTGTGTGAGGAAATAATAAAAAATGTGATATTATAAATTTTATAACGTGACTTTTCAGTTTCAGTAAGCGTATCAAAAATAACATATTTCAAAAGGGTCTTACAAATTATTTAAGTGTTTTATAAGAATAAAAAATGAAATTGGCATTCGATTCGATTTGCTTTTTCAATGATTATACATGTTAATAGTTTCTAAAGATTTAACGGAGACCATATTAAAAGCTTTCGTGCGTGTCCAGAGCGAGCTGAGTCCCTGAATGGTTTAGACAGTAATAAAAAACCGTAATTTAATCCAAGGCCCTTAATATATGTTATTAATAGTTTAACTTTTCTTCTGAGCTCGGGTTTCAACTTCGTTCTTACTTCATACAATTTTAATTCCCTATTTCGAAATCGTAAAATCCTCTAAAGGGATTAAATGAGCAGATGATGTCTTGATTTGTGGGCGATTATGACGAGCCCATCCCTTTTTATTTGCGATTAGAGGAGGGAAAAAGGAGCGAATCCTGCGAATAATAGATATTATAAAAATAACCGTTGACGTTTAAGAAAAGGCCTTTACTTAAATTTTTCAAGGCCCCTATATTCCCAGCGAAGGTCTTCCCATTATTATTTCTTACGAAATGGGTGGAGGAGGAGCGACCATGAAAGAAGGGTGAAGGTAGTGTTATAGGCGGAGGGGAGATAATAAAGATTCACACACACACAGAGAAACACAAACACCTGAGATATTCCGTAATGATCACTGGCGGGGATCTTTCTGTGTTTTCAAGGATTCCGACGGAATTGAAGTCATTATAGCTACAGGTGTAAAAACGAGTCAACAAGAAAATCCCGATTTAGATTTTTATTTCAGTTTTTTTTTTTTTTAGAATCCTTATTTTAAGATACCACGAGTAAATTTTACTTATAACTTGATTTATCTTTAAATTTCTATGCAATTAAAATGGAAAATAAACAAGGGTGATAATTCAAGCTTATAACGATGATGAATATCTCTAGATGACATTTTCTCTTCGCCCTTTGATCTGTTGAACTTTCAGCTATGAATTTCCAAACCAAACAAACGTTAATCTTCTTCGTTCTATGTCTGTGAAACGATACCTTTTAAAAACATTAAAGAGGCATAATATCTTGCAAAGCAGAAAGCAAAGACAGAAGAAGCCTTCAACTTGCTGCTTAGCTCGATATTTCGGCATCGTTATTGGTAAATTTAAAATGCGAGTGATTATTAAGAAATTAGTATAAAAATTCGGCCGAAAACAATGGAACGCGACCTCTTGAAAAACCAGCAATATTAAAAAGTGCAAGTTGTAATACTTTTCATTTTGCTGCGCTTAAACTGAAAACACTATTAATACTTTATTATTACTGTATGTTCCTTCAAAAGTATGAGTAATACAACTGATTTTCGTTGAATTTTATTAACATAACCTCGATCCATTTATTTTCCTTGAAACAGTTTTCTTCGCATTGAGTGTTTGACTGAACTAAGGGATGTCCCCAATTCATCTGATGGATACGCTGGTTACTGTTCCGTTTTTCTGTCATCATCATCACCACTACCATTAACCTCCCTACCTTAACTCTGGCCGTTCTATTAATTTCTGAAACGCCACAGAGTTAATGACAACGCTCTTCTTTATGTCGTGACATTATAAACGACGAGAACGAATGCTCTCATCTTTACTCGATTGCTATTACTACACAACCGTCCGAAGCTGGAATCTAGCATCAGATGATGGGAAACGGCAATTAATAAGTCAGTGACACCGGCTACTATCTCACCCGAAAATGAGGAGCTAACGTCTCCATTAGATCCCTATTATTCTCACCCCTCTATTTCTTTTTTAATTTCGTTTTTATTTTTTCTCTATTCCGTTCGACGATCATTGTTTGTTAAACACTGGCTTCTACTTGGTTATTAGACCAGAGTGTTAAAGAGTTGTTATTATCACGTGCTACTTTACACACTCCACGTTCAACATCCCCTTTGGGTTGCAGAGCTTTTCCGAGCGCTGTTCTATTTGTTTTGATTTCATCCAGTATTAAAATAATTACAATAATCAATTGCTAATCTATAAAAAATAAAACAATTCTCAGAGTCTAGTAGATATTCAGAACTTAGTAATTAACCGTTACAATTTTTAATTTGGAAATTAACAACAACAACAACAGCAACAAAAAAAATTTTAATAGAAAATTTACCTATTTTATGATTTGGTTTTTAAGTTTTAAAATTTATTTAAAAAAGGGACAATTGTAATATATTTTGTTAAGTATTTAAAAAATAAAGACTTGCTACACTTTTCAAAAGTGAATTTTTTTCTTAAGCCTTTATTAGATATAATATAACTTAAAAAAAAATTAACAATAAAAATGAAACGGTCAAACAGTTAAGTGGGGTTTTTTTTAAGAAAACTATTGAGGAAATTACGGGGTTTAGTATAGAAAAGAAAAGTGTTCGTAAAAAACCGTGACGAATATGAAATTTTTTTTTTTTAATATTTTAATTTTTTTAAAAATACGAGTGGTAATTGATTTTTTTTAATAATCAAATGTGAAAAGAAATTTTAAACTAAAATTATGCAAAAAAAACAAAACAAAAAAAAAAACGAATCGTCATATTCATTCTTCACTTTTAAAAATTCCAGAGGCTTATGTTCATTAGATTTATCCTGAAAACAATTCTAATTTTATGCGCTCATATATATAAATATATAAATTATATATGATGTTGGGCTTCACAAAGCCCGATATTCTTGGCTCTTCCGGAAAACTTCGAAAGTTAACGTATTACTGGAGAAGATGAATAGCCAACCACATGTTATTTAATAATTCTTTTCTCTGTTACATATTATGTCATTAATTAGGATATTTTCTTTCGACTGATTTCACATTTTCGCTCAAGTGCGTACTTCACATCGAAGAACTATTCTTACATCCGCTATCTTTGTGTGCTACAGCTTCAACCTACAATCACATTGTGTCCCCCACCGAACACGGTCTTCAGATAACTGTTCTCATTATGTCCATCTCCTCCATTCTCCACGCTCTAATGGCCCATAAGCAAAAATTGTCACTTTAAACCTCTTTTCTCTCTTTCTCGCTTTCTATCCACATGTATTCGTTATTCAAACTATGTTCACTTGTTACACTTGGACACTTCAAAAATTACATTACGTTAATGGAAAGAAGCTTATTAGGATACTCTGATTCAGGATCTTAAGTGATTTTTTTTTAGTAAATTTAATTCTAGTTTTGTAAATTGAAAATAAAATGGATACAGTTCTAACAATCGAGTTACTTAAAATCAAAGTCGTTTTCGATGACGAAGCATTTTATGAAAACGGTGCTTCGATAGAAAATGTTCAGTAGAGGAGAGAAACCTTATAAGGAAATAGTTCAATTTTTCATGTAGAAGAGAAAGTAGACCCACATCACAATGTTAAAACATCGTTCAATGTTTAACAGTCCTTCTGTGGATCTATCAAATCATTTTTTTAAGGATTATATTTTTTTTTCTTACTGAAAGTTTCCAAGCTAAACGTCAAGAATTTTTTGGTTTCTTTTGAACAATTAGCTCAAGTATGCAATGTGAATCCTGTATTTTAAATAACTGAATGAAAGTGGAGAAATTGTTATTTTTAAATTAGGCTACAGCAAATCTATTTGTGTTCGTTTTCGATTTCATGTTTTAACATGCCGTACATGGGCAAGAATCCTCATTCTCAGGTTAGAATTCTCCGATTTTTTCCGCCGTGTTCATAAATTTGTAAACTAAACAAATTTACGTTCCAAATTAATCATCCGAGCTCTATTTGATATTTAGGTAAATAGTCAATAATCTTTTAAGCTTTTATTTAGACAATATTTTTTGTTTAATCAGTCACACGTAGCTTTAATACAGTTATTTCCTTTCGCTATACAGTTATAGAACTAAACTGCCGTTTCGCTTTCAGTGTTTCATGAGAGACTTTAAAGTGATTTATTATCATTGTTTAGCATTTTAGCCGAGGTTTCCCTGGAGGAGTTCAATGTCCTGTCTTCCTACTCTCACTTGCTCTTCTGGGGGCGCGCGTTCATTCTTTATGTGTTGGCTTATGTAATCCATGTCAAGAGCCACTTGTCAGTCCAGTGGAGTGGGAGATGGTGACGGAACAGTTTGTGACTTAAAAATATTCCTTCATTATGCAGTTTACAATTGAGTAGGAAGGGTGGAGAAAAAGTGCTCGGCATTATCTCCACCAAAAGATTGCAAAAACAATACTTTGTCAATCTTTTAGACACACCTTCTTCTGTCCACCGCCTTTCTCGTGAGCATTTCATTTTACTGCTACTCATTATTTTCTTTCAATAATGCTCTGGCTATGATAACTAATCATTTCTTATCCCCAACTTCCTGGATTAAAAATAATAAATATCCCATTATAATGGTTTACTGCCGTCTTAAGCAGCACGACTTCTGTGCCTTTTGTTTCTTGTTTAATGAGTTTGGATTTATTAAGACAAGGAAGGGAAAGAGTAAGTCTATCCACAAATATGATTGGAAAATTTTTTGCTTAAGCTTCTGGTTTCTATCATTAATGGAACAACGACATCTTCATGATCAATGCATGCCGTGGAAGAAAAAAAATAGTAAACAGTTCCCGTCAATTTAAAACAGCTCGTTATTATTTAGGAATTCAAGTTATTACAATAGTTGAGGCATTAACAATGGTTAATAGTCAGGGCAGTAATTAGAGGGAGTCTCCTTTGGCGGCTTCCACTTTTGAAAAGAGAATATAAAACACTTATAAGTGGAGACAATAGCGTTTCTCTTCATTTTGCAAATGAGAATGAAAATTCTGGAACATAAACCCAATTCCATTCTCTGAAATCCAACAACATTCTTCCCTTCTTAGTAGGCACACAACCGCATGAGGACGAAATACTTTTTTGTTTTGTTATAATCCTCGATTTATTTCATGTGTTAATTGGGCCAAACGATTTTTTTGAACATTTGGTTTTTAGGGACATCCTAACTTTGTTTTCGAGAGCATATCAGTGGAAAATGATGAATCACTATGTAGTCGATTATGTATGTGTGATTTCTGCTTATAGCTAATGGTTATTAGGCAATGAATTAACAAGATTTTTGTTTTGATTAGTTCAGTCTCAGTTACCATCAGAATAGTCCAATCAGGATATTATTCGAGTTATTTATAACACTATTTTTTTAATGATCGCAGAATATATACGCAATAATCTGTGGAAATAGCCAATCCACTGTCTTTCTAGTAACCGAAGGAGAGCCTACTTGGCACCAATTCGAATAGAGTGAGTCGCGAGAAACTAGGTAAAGAATGCAGATTCTGGGTTTTTATCGTGTACCCATTGTTTCGAAGGGCCTGGAATTATCTTTTAATCAAATAGTTTTGAAGCCTATTGATATTTGGTGCTTCTTATTTATGAGAAAAAATTCAAAAAGCAATGTACGGTTTAGTAAATCTAAAGCCAGTTTTTTCACGGTGAGTTCATAAATTCTAGATAAGTGCTATCCAAATTAAATTTTAATGGGCTCCAAATTAGGACAATTAGAGATTTTCAGAAAAAAGGCTATCTGCAATATCGTTCTTTAAGCTTCACTACTTTGATATTCTATTAATTCGTTGAGTGATTCTGGATCATTTAACATAACATAGTTATCAGTGAGTGAGCTTTCATTTCCATTGATTTTATACTCTGTAGGGTGGATCAACGTTCATGACTCAACATTTTGTAAGACTATAGATTTTAAATAAATTAATTTATTTGAACACAGCAGTCGATAGTCAAATCTTTGCTACACTCGTCTACACATTTCTGTAAAATAACCACAGACCGAACGAAAATAACCGTATACATTGTACAAATTTTTCTATAGACCAAATTCCGCCATCATGATGCAATAATGAAAAGATGTTGCATTATGCGAATACCGTATTATCTTTCAATGTTATTACGCTATCAGTTACTGCGTAAATATGAGTATTTTTCAATTAAGTTAATTTGTTTAAAAGCTATAGTCTCACTTTACATGAGTCATGAACTCTGGGCACCTTGTACTTTACAATTTAGATTTATATCAGAAAACGGACGGATAAAGGTATCAATGCAAATAGGAAAAACTTAATGGCATTTTGTTTAACATTTTTTCCTGTCCTACATTTTAATCAAAAGGCCAATGTCGCAAAATATGTCGCCAGTTCAGCAACCTTCATTCAAACAAGGAACTCTCAGGGCAGAAAAAAAATTTGTCGTCAACATAAAAAGTCGGGAAAAATCCTCTAAAAAATCCCTCGTCGTCACCTTTACTTTCAAGGTGAATGTCATTTGATGTCATTAGGACCTTTCGGCTCAAGGGCCCTCTTCTTCCCCGTCCGATGAGATAATGCTGATAGATGATGGACTACAAAGGAAAAGAAGGAAGACATTACAAGGAATAGAAGAATATATGACGACGACCTGTCAAGAGAAAATTCCTTAAGAAGGAAAAAGAATCGAAAAGGAATTCCTTCCATTTACATTTGAAAGACTTTCATTTAACAAATTATATGACTTAGTTAATTATTAGGTTTAACTTAAAAGTGAGGGTAAACGATTTTTTTTTTACAATTTTCTAGTAACGAGGAAAATGAATTTTTTTAAATTCTAATTTAGCGATTAATAAAACAAACTATTGCAAGAAATGGAGAAGCCTTTTACCGCTTTGGAAATAAAACTTTTCAATATTAGCGAATACGATAAATATATTCTAAATGATTTGCGTTCATTTGCAATTTAACGGAAAGAAATAGAGAGTCGCTAAGAGATCTCCAAATTTATTTCCACGTGAGATAAAGCAGAAATATATTTAATATGCAATAATTTTTAATCATTATTTAATATAGAAGAATTTTCATTTAATTTACTTCTTTTATTAATGGTTTCTTTTCTGTCTTTTCAGGTTGTACAAAAAATGTCTTAGGCATTCAACCTATTTATATAGGGGACCAATTGAAGGGTCCTGGTTCAGGGGGAAATGGGCCGCCAATGGTCACGACCACCATGATCGGCTTTGCTGATTTTACGGCCACGAAAGACAACACCGTCATCCATTACAGGCCGTCCGCGGTTTCTTCTGCTCCTGCAGTTGCTACTGCTTCCGCCGGAAGCAGTTCTGTTTCTCAGGTCGTTCGTATTGTCGTCAATACGGTCGTTTCTTCGGAAGAGAACAAGAAGAAAGAAGGGCTTGAGAAGGGCCCGCCATCGCCCCCGCCACGCAAGGCCAACGAGATTAGGCCGACAGCTGCCCAGGCCTTTCATATCACCAGCACAGTTTCCCCTCCGTCGGGACCCCTTCAAAAACTCAATGGCCTTGGGATCACATCCCCGGTGTCTACTTCCCGCCCTGAAAAACGTAAAGTGGACCATAGTGGTTTCATATTTCAAGACGATCGGGTCGTAGGTCATAACAAAGAACTTTTTGGCGACTCAGCAGTTATTGTCGAACCGTCGTCGCTTCAGAGCCACAGTGATTCCCATCAGCAAGACAGTGGGGAAGTTCACGTCCGCATTGCCGAACACGACCAGGAGAGAGGAGTCGTTATAGTGAACAACAACGAACATCAGCATGTGAGTGCGCGAGCAGCCTCTAGCAGTGTGAGCAGCGTGAGTGGCCCTTCCTTGCCGACGGGTCTTGTCACCATGATGGGTGGTACTGTTGTGCAGAACGGTCAAACAACAGTGCATGAAACTCGCGTCATAGGTACTTATATCGACGGAACGTATGCGCAGATCTTACAGAGTACATCGAAGATCTTTGAAAATAAAATCGAAGCGCCCAAAGTGAAATTCACTATCCAGCCGAGTAGCGGTACGACAAGCAACAACGCTGTCGTTACGCCAACTGTTATTTCGACGGATCCTATTACCTCAACGTCAAATTCGCCAAGTAGCTCCTCCCTCAATCCGACACCAGCTTCTTCCAAAAAATCCAGTGGATGGCCAACGATAAAATCAAGGCCACCTTATTCTGGAATCGTTCGGAGCAAAAACAACAAAGTTTCTTCAACTGCTGACGATTCCAAATCACGTCTTAGTCGAGAATTGTCGCCGACATCGACGCTCAAATCTCCTAAACCATCTGCAACACGGTCTCGTGGAGCTAAGAATCTCTACAGTTCGTTGGCAGCGCAAAGGTCCCGATTAGCATCGATGCAACGAGCTTCTAGGAAGATATCCACCAACGACATTCAAGTAAAAACCGTGACACCGAGTATTTCGGAAACGGTGACACCTTCAACGGTGATTAAGGAGACCACAGATACAAGCAAAGAAACAAAATCCGGTAATAAACAAAAATCCTCCAGCAGCCGTGGAAGTCGAAATAAAAGTCGCAACAGGTCGACAATTCGAGCAAAATCCAGTAACACCCGAAACCGAAACTCTGACCGTAATGCAATCAAACCTACACGGTCCTCTGCTGCAAGACTGACGTACACGCCCAATCCGAGCAAGTATTATCCACGACGTCGACTTCGCCTCACCAAATCAGAGCGCAGTATGATGGACATAAATGCCACTGCCACAATTGACAACGAGGAAGGATCATCAAGTAACGGTAGTGGAGAATCCCAAGAAGCTCGAACGATCGAAATGACTTCAGCCACAACAGAGAAATCCCCATTAATGACGACCATCACGACGGAACTTACCCAATACTATGGACCGGAAGGAAGTGAAAAGTCTTTGATCTTCACTACCACCTTCGAACGACCCATTAGTGCCGAATCAACCGCCATGAGCGGGGAATCCGACTCTCAGGAAAGAGAAGAAGACTCTGAAGAAGGGGTTGCCTCCAACGAACCCTCCAGCATCATTGCAGTTTCTACAAGCGTCTCCACGAAGGTAAACACATTATTTCACAAGTGACTATATTTTGTGATTATAACTGCACATTAATTAAACTTTACATTTTTTAAAGCTTTTTGAAAAAGTAATCATAATATTAAAATCATCTTTTGTTTTATACTCATTTACACGGTCAGTGAATATAACAGTGTAATGTCAATAGGCGGAAATGCCATTATACTCAGGACTGCAGGGCTTACTAAAAGGAAAACAAATTAAAATATAACATACAGCATAAGGTTAAATCTTTATTTTTCTATATTTTGTTGTATTGATCTATTGGCATTTACGATTAGATTAACGATCAGATCAACTTTTGAAGATTTAATCGTTCCACTATCTTGCAATCAATTTTATTCTTCAGAGTGCAAATATACTGTAGAGCCGATGCAATTAAACCTTGAAAATCCTTTTTTATGCTTTTTAATTATAAAATAGCCTTCCTCCTCCTTCTCTTTCCATTGCAATTTTATGTTATCTCTTTAACATCGTCATTCCTAATTAAGACTACAAATAGCTGGCCATTTTTATTAGACACATAAATCTTTTCTTTCAATTCTAAGCGCTGAGAACATCTCATTTAAAAGACCTTACAATCTTCAAACTCTTGGACTTTTTTTCCATAATGAAATGATTTCGAGCTACGCCGTAAAATTTTCTCTTTTTTTAATTTCTAAAAAACTTATCAGTAATACAAACATAGCATAAAGAGTAAGAGAATAAATTATTTCAAGAACAATAAATTAAGTATAAATTAATACTCTTAAATGCTGCAGCAATAAAATTAAATTATTGAAATATGATTTTATAAATACTTTGAATGGCTATTTTTTTTATCCTTTTCTTTCTAATTAACTTAGTATACAGTGTCCCGTGACGAAATCGGCAATCTTCACTAGTGTTATTTTAAACAAAAAGTAAAAAAATAAAAATTAAAAAAAAAGAATTTGGATCAAAGGTTGATTTGACTCCGTTCTCGAGATATGGACGTTTTGTGTACAAAGTCCCATAATAAAATATCCGACTACCACATATCCAGCTTCTTGATTTACTAAACTGAAATCACATAGATACTGTTCACCGCCTCTTTCACGTACACATGCTGTGACTCGTTCCTCCAGTGATCTCATTCAATGTACATGAAGGGATGCTAATAATTGCTTCCTTTATTGCTATTAATGCCAATTAATACCTCTTATTTCTTTGCTTCCCTTGCATTTCCATATAATCTCACAGTAGAAACCTAATGAGAATAGATCAAGTGACAGAGGAGGTCAAGATACTGGTTCATGTTTTCCTATCACTCGATAACTCTATGTCAGTCCATATCTCGGGTTTAAAATTATCATGTAAATACTCTTGTGAGTTTCCGCATCTTGTATAAGATATTTTTAACGTACGATATTCGATGATGAAGTTTCTGATAAATAAGGCATATGCTAAAACAATTAAAAATGTCAGGAACAGATATTTTATAATACCACAGTTGTAACTGTTGGATGCGTCTTCGCTCACGGCAACACCACCTAGATAAAGAAGATCTGCGCACTAAAACGTCATTTATTGTTACAACACCAATAATAAGCTCTAATTTTGGCCTTTTGATGATGTTGTAATAATGTATGACGTTTCAGTGCGCAAGCCTTCTTTACCTAGGTGGTGTTGTCACGGCTAACTTATGTGGTTTTCTCATGAGTTGTTTCATTTGATTAAACTTCGCATTTTTTTTCTCTGGAAATGAAATCACGTATACTCTCCAGTACCACCCATACAAATACAAATAGCCATAAATGAATAATAAATTGTTTGAAAAATAGTTTTTGGATCATAAATCTTAAATCAAATGCTTTATTAGCGTTAATTAACGAACTAATTAAAGCTTTGCGATGCAACAGAGAAAGTTTTTGCTTTTCTGTGTTGTATTGCAGAGCCTCAAACTGTTTCATTAACTAGATCAATATAAGACTTTCATTTCAATAATTTCATTAATATCTGAAATTAACATTGCTCGATATTGAAATTGACCCACTCCAAAGGAATAGCAAGGAAGTGCGAAAGATGTGCGAAGACAAGAGATGTGCAAATAATTCGATGTCGTGTAGTAACCTAACCTAATCTAACTTTCGTGTAGCAGAATCTGACTATTCTATCGCGTAGCAGAATAGTCAGGATGCATTGGAAAGTGTAGACACTATATTGCCCTTTTTTTATTGACCTTATCAATAGGGAGACTTTTCCTTTATTCTGTCCGTGTAATTTGTAATCTTCATATGAAACATTAGATCAGAACTCATTTAGATCTGGGTAGGACAATTAACTTTCGATTATAAATAAATAAACGGTATTTTCCGTCATCTCTCGTCATTACCTTCAATCACAGATTATAACCGTGAATGTCCTAAATTTTCACATAAAAGACACATAATTAATAAGCTTATGTGTTGTAATATAATTAGTGTAGGTTAAAACATATTTGTTATTTAACTTAATATCAGGAAGATATTATTCTATGATCTTTTAAATTTCATTTTTATACTATTTTAGGTCCTGGAAAGTAGTAAACTGGAAACCTCACAGGAGTCTGTCGAGAGTATTATTGTGGATTCGAGTGTGACAGCGACGCCTCCCCTCAGTGACGACGTGGTCAAAGGAAAAGGAGTGACAAGTACAGTGACGCCTCCGGTACCACTATCGACGGTGAGCGAGGCTTTCACCACGACGGAGACGCTCAAGAGAGCTTCCTTACTGCCCATCTACGATGGCAAATCAACGGCCTACTACACTTTGACGCAATCCTATTTTGTGACCAAAATTGTGCATGCACTCAAGACGATGCCCCCCAAGGAACTCCTTCCATTTGTGATCCCATCAGGCGATGGTCGCCTACCGTCCTCATCCAAAAACGAAGTGGGCTCCGATTTAAACGCTGCTGAAAGTGAGGCCCAAGAAGATAGCATCTTCCCCAACAGCAAGTCGGAAGAAGACGATCCGCTGTTGAGCAACTCCGATATACTAAGCCTTCTCAACATTACCGACAGCAACAACGATGTCGACAACAAGAAAGGTGAGAGGAGAGAAGATGGTAAGTCGAAAGACGAATCTGTGGAATCGTCGTCTTCGGAGAACCCGTCGCCTACGTCGGTGACGCCACCGATGACACCGCCAGGATTCGGAGGTCATCCCTTCTTCAATCCGTATTTAAATCCCCTCGCCTACTTGGGCATGGGGGTTCCTTACGGGGCGGAGAGGATAGTGACGACGTCGAGGCCAATATTAACGACGGAGACTGTCTACGGCACGAAGGTCCTGCCCATCTGGGACGGGCTGAAGACATCCTTCCACACCACAAAGGCTCCGTCTACAACAATCGTTAAAACCAATTACGAAACCTACACGACTCAGGTGAGAATCACAACTTCACCCCTCAACTTGCTTTCTTCACCCTCTCGATTAAACAATTTTAATATTAATAATAATTATCAATTACAGAAATAGGAAAGGAGCTATTAGGCCATTCGAAATAATTCGGATTCTAATATTAAGACACGACATGTCCTTGTCACTCAAATTACTAATAATCGAGAGCAATCTCAAAACAAGTTTTATTTTTTTCCATTGATAACCTCGATCGTTTTTTTTTTCCAAAATTAATTTCCCCGTTTTACTTATTTTCTTAGAAAACAAAAGCAACGATAACAGCAGGTTGGGTCATTTTGTTCAACTCTTATCCTTTAGATTTAATACCTTTTCAATGGCATTAAAACAAAACAAACTACATACACTAATTATTCACGAATTTATTTAACAGTCACTAAAAAGAGGTTTTTAAATAATGTTTCACTGAATGTTAAGTCCCAGAGAGTATTATTACTTTCTAATAAATGTCAAGTCAAACCGAATTATATTTTCCTTAACGTTGCAAGTCTTAACGCCCATGTGACAACAAATTCGGCGATTATTCCTCCATTGGCGTTTCCATATTTCCATTTGCATTACAGGTTGATTAAAGGGTTAATCGCGGCTCTCGTTTGACCTTAGAATGAACAGAAAGTTGTTTTGCTGGTTTTTGTAAATCGAACGTTTTTGAATTCTGTAATTAAATTGTGTTTCCTTCCGCTCCCTTCTGACATTCTCTTGAATTTTCTATAACATTGTGCGTCGGCCTCGTTCTTACTTTAAACTAGACCGATTCATTTATTTATTTTTTTCTATACAGTGAGTTCTTAATTTTTAACCACTTTTAATGAATCGTTTTGCATAAGCTACATACAATTATCAACAAAATATCATCTAAATAAGGTAAATAACCAAAATGGGTTTTATAAATTGTACAGAAAGCAAGTCATTTTTGGAGCCTGTTTAATCTTATGACTATAAACGGAATATTTAATAAAAGAATTTGAAAGATTTCAAAATAAAAATTTAAATAATATGTTTTCCTTAAACGAAAACTAGTCTTGAGATTTACTCAGTAATCTGCGGTATATTGCAATTTCTTAAGCTGATAGAAAAAAAATCCTTATTCCTTTTAGAGCTGTATTGGTCTGACAATAAATAAATTGAAAAATTGAAAATTTTTAAACATAGAAAAATAGAATTATTGCGCTAAGTAAGATTAAACACGTATACTTACTTGCGATGGCTTATATTGATAACATCTTGAGATCTGCAGAGATAACTGTTCATTTCAAGCATTCATAAACATAGATAATGTAGTCATCATAGTTTAAAAAATATATGTAAATCTATTGAAATAGAAATACTACCGAGAGTATTAAATTCTTATGCTGCTCAGAGGAGAGGGGCTCCATGTAATGTAACTAATCGGAGCAAGATTTTAATGCTTGTTGGAAGAGCAATAATTATTGTTGCAGTTGTAAAGTGAAGTAAAAATCGGGTATCCACATCTACACCAACTTTAAACTTGTAGTAGATTCAAATAATCCTAGAATTACAGTTATTGGTTTCAAATATGGTTTTCTAGGATTGTATGAACCCACCACAAGTTTACAGTTGTTGTAAATGTGGACACTCGAATTTACTTCACAGCAGCCACAATAATTATTGCTGTTCCAACGGAAATTAAAATCTTCCGCCAATTAGCTGCATTACTGCAGTTATTGCGTAGATTATTCCTAATGTTCCAAATGATTCCTTTTTTCTCTAATGATGTGGAAGACTATTCGAAATCTTGGTAAAATTGAAATGACGCTACAAAGTAATAGAAGAATCAAAGTAAATGCTTGTGTAAGATTTATTGTTCGCCTCTGGCACAATAAGCACGCAGATATTGAAACGTTGAATTATCCTACATTGTCCAATATTCATTCAGTTCTAAATAAACATTCGTCGTACTTTATGAAAATGAATTTCATTAGATTTTTATATTCGCAATTCATTAGATATTACGTCATTATAGTAATGTTCGCAACCGACGAGGAAGACTCAAAAGTCACCTGATCACAGTAGTCTGAGCAACAATCCAATCTTCATTGTTTCCAACAAACGAAAAAACATTAATTGTAAAAATCAAAGATGGAGACAATGAAAGTTGGATTGTTGCTCAGACTACTATAGTCAAGTGACTTTTGAGTGCCCAGGCCTGTCGTCGTCGGCTACGAGCAATGTTCTCATGACGTTAATAAATCAGCAGTGCCGCTCACGTAATGTCCTTGGACATATTAATTTTAAATGCAATCCCCATATTTTTCCATTTTAAGACTTTTTTTCGTTTATTTTCTTATATAAATAGGAAGAGGTATTATGTGCTTTCACTAATATTAATTTTTTTTTCACTAAGCGAAGATGGACATTTTTTTATCATCTTATTATTATCAGTTCACTTATTTATTGTTTACTTATTTACATTTCAGCTTGCTGTGCCAAACCCACTTCCCTATCCTAATAATCCGTTTCCACAACCGGTACAAACCATTACGTCTTCAACGACAGTCGTCACCACCGAGACCATTACATCGACTCAGGTGCTGAAATTGATGTACGACGGTTACAAGACATCCTATAGGACGCTGCTAAGCACGACGCAGACTGTCAAGACCCTCACCACCGAGACGACCACTACCGTCCCATATGGCGCCTTCCCGTTCTTCGGCTGAATCGTTTTTGTTTTCGTTTTTTCTTTTTCTATGTCCTGCATCGAAGCAGATAAATCGTCTTTTCAGTAACAAATATCCTAAAGTCCTATCATTTGTCGTCATTCTTTGGATGATGAATACCCAGTGAGACAAATAATAAAATCAGTGACCACAGAAATATATAAAATTCATTGGCGTTTGTTATTCGTTCAAGAAAAAAAAAGAAGATTACAAATGTTGATATCATGCATTTTCAAATAAAATAAAAATAGTATTGAGGAACCTGGAAAAAAAAACTATAAAAAAAAAGAAAAAAATGAACAAAAATACTTTAATTTATGACTGTGAATATGATAAACAAGTTTGTAAATATTGAAAAAAAAAACAAAAAAAAAACAACAACAAACAAACCAACGTAGAATCCTCTTTCCTGTGGAACAGTATTCGCAGCTGATAATAAGATTTCAGCATTTAAATTATATTAAGAGGTTTCTATATGAAGCCTAGTTTAATTTAAAACTCTGTTTGTTTCTTATTTGTGCGCTGCTAATAATAGTCCTGTGGCCGTTTCATGTTCAAGGATTTTTTTCTTAAAATTGAAATTCAAAAGAATTACTATTAGGAACTCATCGACACCTCAAAAAAATAAACATTCCTTAATTAGTTTTGATTTTTTTCTATGTATAAGCCTATCAAACCCGCAAATTCAAATTAATACAGATTTATTTAGCCAATTTCGAAGCGATAATTTTGTTCGTTTGTTTAATTCAAAACAGCGCCTCAAAACTCGAAACACCAGCTATAAATCTCCTAGGACTGAACATGAACATAGGAATGGCAATAGGAACGGTCAATAAATAATTGACCAATTATAAAATCGAACTCTTTATCTACAGTCACTCCTGTTCGTCGTCTTTTTTCTCAAGTATTTTTCTACCGTTGTATTCCCTACGAACAGAGCGAATTACGACTGCTGAAGAAGTGCCACGCCCCGGGCGAGATGTTGCAGATGACGAATGCTGCATAAACATGTTGAATTTCTTTCTTATAATTGCATTTATGTTTAAAAAAACGTGAATATTTTAAGAAAATATATGCAATGAATAACAACTCGATGGCAGATGCAATCTTCTTCAGTTGAAGAACAATCGACGAAATGTATTCAGGTTTTTATGACAATCAAGAACTAACCATCATGTAACCCTTAAGATTGAGTATTAAGTCTGTGCATATTTATTTGTTGAAACGTTTAAATTTAGATGGAATGCTATTCGAAATACTACTACTATTATCTGTTTTTTAAACAGGTTATCGTGGTTTTTATATGACCAAAACGAAAATATATAGCCTACATATAAAAAAAATTATAGATGTTTTTCAAATTGCAAGATATTTTTATTATTTATACGGATTTCAAAAATTATTTCTATAATTTTTTAATGGAGTTGACCAATTTACAGTGAAATCTTTTAAGGAATAGCTCGAAGACAATTTATCTTGAGAAGACAACTACTATTACTACTACTATTACTACCACTACCACCACCACTGCTAGTATCAACCGACCGAACGTGACACCGAACTCAGGCTGGTCATTAGTGGCGAATAAGTCACTAAGCATATATATAAAATAATTATTTTAATATTAAAAAAAAAAATATAAATAAATAAAACATATTTTTATGTTGAAACTTCAATAATGTTAATTTTAAAATAACAATTGAACTAATTAAGTTTAGTTGTAGATATGCGGTTTAATTTTTTTTTATATAATTTAAAACATTTTTGTTATAACTGACAGAATCGTTTGTAAGAATGTTTTTCTGATATTTATAAAATAAAAGATCTAAGATTTGTTTGAAAATGACTTTCTTTAAATTAAGATTTTTTAGAAAAATGTGAAGATACGTATCCAAACAAAATGTGAGTGAGAATTCCTGGGAGTAATGGAAGGTAGAAATCCAAAGGGCTTCCAAAAAAATAAAACTTCAAGTATATTTTTATAAATTTTATAAATATAATAATTTTAATAATAATTTTAATTGGGAACATTTTTATAAATCATTGTTTCAGGAAATATAATTTTGTAAGTCTTTTTAAGCGAAATTGCATCATCATGGATGTATAAACCCAATTATACATGTACATGTGGGAATCATGCGGTGGAAGGAGGGAAATAGAAATCTAAATTTTTATGAAAATAAATCACAAATGGGTGATCAACTTTCATGGTACATGTATTTTGAATTCATTTTAAGCTACTCATTAAGTTCACCGACGAAAGATTATCAGAGAACCAGGGTTGTAATTATTACAACAGTAAAACATGACCATTACTGTAAATGGGTCATATTAAATTGAACGCATTAAATTAAAATAAATGGTCGTCTTTCTTTGGCTGATAACAAGAGTTAAAATTACGGCTAAAATCAAACTTCCATCGCATGTAACCCCCAAGAAATACATTTGCTGTTAGCAGGATTAAAGGCGTTTTAATTTTGCGGGATTAAACCCAGGATTCCTAGACAGGTTTTTTGTCTGACTTACAGCCAGTCTCATGACTACATTAAAGAGTTGTTGGGTTTATTAGGGTTTTTGCATTCAATTTCTAAGTTATTTGTGTTGAAACGAGGAAATCGAGTTAGTAGAGGATTTTAACCTTCAAAATCATTCGACATGGCCCAGAAATTAGAAGGCATTTAGCGTCTTAAAGAACATAATCATCAGCCTCCCATTCAATATAGATTAGTAAATGCGATCATAGTTCCAATAGCTACATATAGCTGCGAAACTTGGACTTTGAAGAAAGCTAGAAAGGGGAAAGATAGATCACTCGAGTTGAGTTATGCATCCCATAGACAGCGAGAATTCAATCTAGGACGTTCTCGATCGAATTAGACCAAAAAACCCTCTGGAAGCCAAGACTGATCAGACAAAGACTTTCACACATTCTATTTGGTTATGTTATGAGAGCTAACTTACTTGAAAGAGTAATTATCTTATGACTGATCACGGTAAAAGAAGAAAGGGTCGTCCAAAGATTTGCCAGCTTTGGCACAATCAAAGATCAATATTGGAATGATTATGGCAGAACTAAATGAAGCTGTACTGAGGTAGGAAAACATGAAGAGTAATGATCTATAGAGTGACAGAGGTCGGATGCAACTGGACGGTTAAAGAGGAGGCTGTTGTCAACCATAATTACGTGCGCCAGAAGTGATAAACGCGTTACTTTCTAGTAAGCAGGAGGACAATCTCTGAAATTAATTACGATCTAATAAACATTAATACAAAATTATGAACACCCAATGCTGATCGAGCACGCGTTGGCCTCACTGACAAACAATCGTTCGTGAAGCAGATATGAAACGAGGTTGCCAGATAGGAGATTCATGTGTCTGAATATTGGGTTACTGTAAAATGGGAAATGATTTACACGCCTGCGAAAGAAGAATGACAGTAGACGCTTGATTGACTGGTGCGGGTATCTCAATACGGCGAGACTTACCGGTTTTTCCAGAACAACTAGATCAGAAATGCACAAAACGTAGTCCGATAAGCAAAAGCTTGTTCAATAAGTCTTGTTAAGTTCTAAGGTAGTTTTTTCTAAAGGTTCCTAGTTCATTAATTCCCAAAAAACAATCAGCGTTATCTTACAAGGAAAAAGTACCAACTGTGTCGCAAGAAGAACGATGTCTTTCGTCATTCGAAAGTACGCAAGAAATGATGTAGAATCACAAAGTTTTAGATGCAAAATAAGATGGATGGGAAATAAAAATGAAACAAATAGACACGTATGCATACACTTTACATAGAAAGACATATACCGTGTGTTTCAAAAGTTCCCGAACGCAGGAGATGACTTGCCCTGCATAACGTACTATTGTGCAGGTATGCTGAAGGGCTGGTATTTATTTTACGAATCCCGCTATTTATTTTACATAAATGCAAATACGCGAATATTATGAGAGGGAAATAAAAGGTTAAAGTAAAAAATAGAAGTTTTATTTATAAAACCTACGGTATACGGTATTAAGCTTATACCGGTACAGTAACAGTTTAAAAAGCGTTTATTGCGTGAGAAACATTGCCACTATGTAAAACTGATTTTATGTAATTTATTTCAGCACATGTATTATTTTAGTGGTTGGCCGAACATTACTCCTGCTGTCATAGGTTAGGCTTTCCCTACATACAGAAGGGGCAGTTCGGGAACTTTTGAAACACACGGTATAGACAAGTAAACAACGATCCAAACAAAAACAGCTCTCACAGTAAGCACATTTCATGAATACAAGTTGTCCATAGTCGTCTCTACAACATTTCTCAAGGGGACTCGATTACTCGTTATATGTTGAGGTGTCATCCCCAAAGTCGCTGTCTATGTTCTCATCGAACGATAATGCATCATCATGGATGAGTGTATGGACCTCCTCTACAGTTATGTCCTCCTCCAACGAGTCCTTCTTAACTTGGTCAAATTTTATCAAATCAATTTGACGTGGTTGTTTCCTTTGATAGGCCGAAGAAATCCGCCGATAGTTTCACTACAATTGCTGGAGTGATAGTTTCCAAAGTTTCCATAGTTTCCAGTTTCTTTACTTGTAGGCTAGTTCCTAGAAACGAAAAATAATTGTCAGACATTGCAACTTAACACTCATAGTATATGTACAGAGAAGTCCAGTCCTCATGTATATGACTGTAGTGTCTATACATGTTGATCATTGCACTTTAAATCTCATCTATCTATATCCCTGATACCCTTCTATGTACCATTCCCTTGTCAGCATCATTGATGATCAGGCACATTCCTTTAATGTGCTTCGTCTTTCCTGATGGATAGGTCTCCTTCCAAGAGGATAATGCCCCATGTCATAGGGCTCATATTGTCACAGAGTGATTAGAGGAGTATTATAGTGAATTCTAAGTGTTTCTTTGACCTCCCACAATATCCGGATCTTGAAATATATGTGGGATGCATTTGAAAGAGATGTTCGAGGAAAAGGACCTAACTACTTATCCAAGCGACTACAAATTGACGGCTATTCTCGCAATTGCCTGGTCGAATATAGCTATAGAGCGTTTCAGGGCTTCCATTCTTCCATGTCACATCGAATTGAGACAGTTTGGAAGGCCAAGGATGGTCCAACGCGTCTTTATGTAGGTCTTCCTAATAACTTGTTTCAGGATATAAAGAAAGTCTTTAAACAAAGAAAGATGAAACATTTAGCTTTCGATTAATTCCCTGGATTAATTCCTTCAGATTCAATGACAATCTTGGCTTGAGTCTATAAAACTGATAACCCAACTCAATGGTCTTATTTTCATTTATTAATGTTACGTAAATGTATATATGCCGTTTCAAATTTATTCAGAATTATTGTAAGACTGTTTGTTTTTTCTCTACTATTGCAACAACTATTTTAATCGATTATCCTACTATTTAAGCAATCGGGAGATTACTGGGTTTATTAATCTGTGTGTTCAGTCATAAAACATCGGCTTCAACTGTTAGAAAGTTGTATATGAAATGCAATACAGTACTTCCAGCAATGGAAAGGTTTGACCCTCCATTGAAATGGTGTCTTCCAATAATGTCTTATGTCTTATTTCATGACGAGATTCAGCAACAAATGCAGAAGAAAAACCCGAATACTGCGACCGGCCGGTTGTGAACCGTTTTTGTTTACGAGAATGCACGTAAAAGAGTGCCTTCTATAGGACAATCTTTACGATGAGCACAGTGGCAATCACGTAAGTCTAAAGCATACTATTCTTACGCGTAAGGAAGCCGAAAGAAGTTGGCCACCATGGTGATCTATCATTTAATTCTTGGTTTTCTTTCATCTCCTAGGTTCGATAGTGGTTTGAGTTCAATCGAATACGCAATATGTGTTGATGATCATTGCTTTAGATGATGTAAATGTTCACTCACTGCTGGCCTTGAAAACGAACAGCTGCGATGGCTTAAACTGAATGGACTTGTATGGCTTGCTACAACTGTATTGTTATCAACTGATTAAAAGCATCATGAACCGAGACTGATGTATTGGACTAATGCTGTTCATCTTAAAAATTTTAAAGAAATTTTATTTTTGGCTCTTTGAAATTCTTTGTATATTCAGGATAACATTGGCAAAATAAATGGTTCAGAAATAGGAATAATGACAACTTAACAATTAGAAAAATTTTTAAACACCTAAACTTATATTATTCAAATAGAAAAGATTAGAACAAAGAAATGTAATAAAATCAAACGTTCTTTGAGAAATATGAGAAAGACTTTTACGCATATCCTCGTCATTTGCCTTAAACATTATAATTTATTTGCAAAGTACTTTTCTTAAGTAAGAAGTTCAAAAGCCATTTTTTACAATAATTAACTTTCTCTCTTAATTTTTTTTAAAAATTTGATCACAAGTCCATAATCAGCGAGTAGACAGCGAGCCTTTAAGTTGTTGTCGTTTCCTGGGTAAAGTGAACGCCGTTAGTGGTAAAGGACAAGGAGAGAGCGGGGGCAACAGAAGGAGCCGGGGGGAAACCAAGACTCCTTTTAAAAATTTATCCAATTTGCTAACGCTATAAGCTGGAGGGAACGGAAGGAAGGAGTTGGGAAGGAGGGAGACGAGATAGTGCAGCAGCAAGGAATTTTATCGTTAGCAGTAATAGTGCAATCATGTTGGGTGGGTTCCGTGAAGGACGGGAGAAAAGTTTTCGAGGCGCTCGGCGCATGAGTAGTCGTGAGTCTCTCTCGAATCTCGAGGCCAGAAGTCTCGCGTAAAGGAAATTGCCACCTGAATGCAAGTTTGCAAGCAGGGGGGCTCTGGAACAAGGTGAACAGGACACTTATCGAGGGGCCGATCGCAATGACGTCAAAACGTTTTCGTCGCTACTGCTGGATCCATCGACATATTTTGACAGTATTTGATTAAAAAGTTTTCTGGACGATGATCTTTTCTTCAACGCAATCCATTAGTCAACAACGGCTGAATCAACAGATTCAGCTTCAAAATTGAAATAGAAGACAGGGTTCCTTCTGAATTGAAAGAACCTTAACCCTTGATAAGAAATAGATTCTATGTTTAAAAAAAAATGACTTGATCGCTCTCATGCAAAGTTTGGAAATTCACTCCTTAAAAACTTGTCTAACTTACCAAGCACAAATTGTAGGATGCCAAGAATTTGTTTGGATTATATAACCTAATAGAAGTATTTATTTTTACATTCACTTTGAATTTTATACACATAAAAAACTTCTTTTTCTACCGCTAGTCTTTAAAAAATTTTCAGGGTTTCAGTTTTTCCTTCCGATTTAAAGTTATTTGATATTCATTTTCTAAAAAAAACATTTTATGAATCAATATTTCTATTCATTCATTGATGGATCAAAATAAGCACATGTCAAAAACTAACAACTGGCGTTCCATCACCTGCCTCTATATATCTTTTAATATTAAAAATACAAGGTTGAATACGTTATATTTTAATTTTAAAAATACCAATGCCATTTATAAATAACCTGTTCGATTTTTTTTTAATATTTGAGACCCTTAGCGGCTAAATTATGACCATATTTTGTGGAATTTACATTTATATTATAATCAAATGACCGTCCTTATCACTGGTTTATACAAATTGAAAGGCTTATTAATATCAATGTTCCATTTATTAAGTTATTCTTTCTCAAATGTTATTATGTTAACTGAGATCACTTACAAGAAAAGTAACTCGCTCGCTATGATTATATGTAAAAATACTCAAAAAAGTTTCAAAAATATATTTCACAAACTAATGAATTATATCTAAAAAATTAATAAACTAATTGAAATATAACCTCTTATTAATCCGCTTTAAAAACATTAAGATGAAAAATTAAACTTTTAATAGTCTTTCTCCAAAGCTTATCGAAATTAATACAAATTTTCCTAAAACATTTAAATTATTAGGAAAAAATTCGAAAATGGATAACAATTGAATACAATGGCAGACATACAACTGCGCGCCAAAATCATGGAATAGTCGACTTGATTATCAACGTTCCTGTGTTCATTCCTCTATTGCACTAAATTGTTTAAATATAAAAATCATATATAAATATACAAGCTATTTCTAGGTTTTTGGAAAAAAATTATTTCGTTTTGACAAAAAAAGGCATACATAATTTCTTGTGGCAAAATAATGGAATAGTCTGTTACAAAGCCCATCCAAAATACGTGAACAATGCTAAAATAATTTGCATAATCAAACCATTGATTCTTCAACAGTTGTGACGCCGTTTAAGGTTTGGTGTGCTTGGTATTAACGTCTTTTCAACTGCTATGGCCATTTCAGGATAGCGTTATAGGGGCCGCAAATTTTGCCTTGCAAGGGTTCTTTAACGTGCAGCCGGCAAACGACTACACGGGACCAACGGCTTTACTTCCCTTCCGAAGGAAGAGCGTGATCTCAGGATTTCCCCTTGAAAAATCCTCGTCGTCCTCGGCCGGGATCGAACCCGCGAACTCGGGCATCAGAGGCGATCACGCAACCTCTGACCCACCGAGGCCGATACGCCGTTTAAGAGAAAAATGGCTGCAAAAACTGATTTGTCGATTGCAAAAAAAAAAGTGATAATTTCCTTAATAAACGAAGGAAAAACGCAATCTGATGTAGCAAAAATTATACAATGCCACCAGTCTACAGTATCCAAAGTGCTTAGAAAGTTTAATAATGGATCTGGGCTTTGCAATAATCGTTATAAATGTGGACGAAAACGAGTAACGAGCGAGCGTGAAAATAGACAACTAAAAGGATCGTCCAAGATAATCGTTTCAAAACCTCGAAAAATTTTCACACCATGTGGAAAGAAAAAGGAGTAAATGTATCTCTCCGAACAACATTGAGAAGATTGCATGAAATGGCCTATGAATGTCGTGTGCCTAAAATTAAACCGCTGCTTTCTAAAAAGCAAAAGCAAGTGCGCTTGAAATGGTGCAAAGAACATGCCCATTGGAGAGAAGACGACTGGTCTCAGGTGATTTTTAGTGACGAATCAAATTTTGTGTAATCTACGGTGATCAGGGAACCCGTGTTTGGCGTAAAAAACAAGAGGCATATCTTCCAAACACGATGAAATCATCAGTTAAGTTCCCAGCATCCGTTCTCATCTGGGGTTGCATGAGTTCATATGGCGTAGGATCACTGGCATTTATTAACACCACCGTAAACGCAGCAGTTTATCAAGAGATTTTAGCGTATTTTTTAATACCATCCGTTGAAGAACTGTTTGGGGATCGGCATTTCATCTACCAGCATGATAATGCTCCTTGTCATATAGCGAAAACAGTGAAAGCATGGTTAAACTCCAATAGTATTGCTGTGTTAAATTGGCCGCCGAATTCCCCTGATCTTAACCCCTTAGAACAGCTGTGGGATGAAGCTAAAAAGACTTTATCTGAGCAGAAAGCAGCAACAGTTGCCGAACTAAAGGAGAAATTGTTACAAGTATGGAAAAGAATTACTCCGGAACATTGTAAGAAATTGGTTAGCTCAATGCCACGTCGTATTCAAGCAGTTATTGATGCTCAGGGTGGTGCAACAAAATGTTAATTAAAATCAAGCCGGTATACCTTATTTAATTGTTTTTTTTTGTTCCCAATATTTTAACAATAACAATATTCCATTATTTTGTCATAGAAAATGACATATGCCATTATTTTGTCAACAAAAAATAATTTATTCAATAAAAACTGAAAATTAATTTTTAGGTTAGTGTGACTTTTTTTTTAAGCTAAAAGACTGTAGATTATGGATCTTTTAAAGATTTTTGCATTATATTTAAATAGTTTTTTGCTACAGAGGAATGAATACAGATTGTTGACAACTGAATCCACTTATTCCATTTTTCTGGCGCGCAGTTGTATGTAGCATTCAAGGGATACGTAGGCCAATGATCTTACATGAGCATCATCATTCGGAAACTCAATTTTGGAAAATATCTATATATTTTGTAAATTTGCATATAACCACTTGGTGCCCTTCCTTCATTTGGTTAGAATTTTTGTCTGGAATAAAAAAAATATCCTTATTTTGATATGTCTAATGGAAATATTTGAAAAAAAAATTTTTTGTTGATTTCCCAAGGAATTTTAAGAAAATAATCGATATTTAATTAGAATTATTAGTTATGTAAATCAAATCGTATATAATTATTATTAGTTATGCAATACGTTATGATAGATCTCAACACAAAATTTAAATAAATTATTTTTTATAAGAAATTGCTTATTTTTATAATACATGGCTTAAGTTTTTATAATATGTGGAATTAAATTTTAGTTTTCTTGTTATGAGTTGAGGTCTATGTTTTATATAACTAATAATTCTAAATAAATAATTTTCACCTCAGCGTTTCAAATTGGTTAATGAAACAAATCGTATATAAATTAAAAAATTAACACTTTCTCTATAAATTTAATATTTCTTGAAATTTATAAATTAACATAAATTAGATATACCAATAATTATTTTGAAGCTGTGTATATATAAGTGAATTCAAATCATGTATGCTTGTGTTGAAAATCACAAAGAATTGGAAAGCACGTATTCGTTCTATCGTATTTGCATAGTCTCGA